>QRFJ01000575.1:34502-236666 GCA_006176705.1 Cocos nucifera
TACATGAGATGGATGCAAGACATATATTAGTTAGATCTTTTTATATGTGATATATGATCTAACTAGTTTTGTAGTAAAAAAATTATATTTCTGATTAAGAAGTTTTCCATGGCCATCTGATCATAAGAATAAAGTAGGATTTAAAGGCTCTCTCCTTTCACTCGATGGAATGTTCTTATGGCGTGTAGGGATGCTCGTGTTCATCCTTAATCAGAAATCAAAACTTATTTTTCTACAAAATTCTAGATTCTGAAATTCTAGAATTTTTATTACATATTTTATTCATGAATCCAAAACTTAATTAAGAATTAAGATTATGAAATTAATTAGATCTAAAAATTATAAATTTTTAGATTCAAGGCATATTCATAAAATTATGTTCGGGCTTGGGTAGCTCAATTAGGTCTAGCGGTTGATCAAATCGAATCAAGAGTTGGTTAGGTCGGATCAAAGAAAGCTTGGATTTGATCAGTCTAATAGGATTAAGTCTGGATCAAGATCGAATCACATTGAGATGTGACTCAATCAAGTTAAGACCTAATTTGGCTCCGCAGTTCAAGCTTGGATTGTAGGCTAACCTAATTAGTTTTGATTTAATAATTTGGTGTCTAAGGTAAGTCTGATAAATATGATCAACTAGCTTTTAATTGGGAGCTATTTGACTTAAATGCATTCTTGTCGAGTAAATAGCATATCCCTTCCATCGGTCTCACTTACCTGGCCATTTGTGTCGACCCAGTTCTGATTTGAGGTGGCTAACAATTCGAGCTAATTTATGCCACTAAGTTAGTCATAATTATTATGACTAAGTCAATTCAAGTTTAAAGAGACCTAAATTAAATCTTTCTAAGAAAATATTAAGTCTAAGGTCTTCCTCCAATGTAGATGTGCAGGCCCTTCACAGGGTTGATTGTTCTCAGCTGGATACAGTGGTTCAGTTGCACCGAAAAGATGCAACCATGTCTATTATGCATTGAATGCTATGAATTAAAGGATAAATTAGGCTCAATATTTTAGATATGGTGAGGGATTCAATCAAAAATCCAATCTGTACAAATGGTGGATCTGACTTAACAAAGAAGTGGATCAATATTCTGAACATGATGAGATTCATGAATTAGAGATCAGATTAGGATGTACCATGATTAGAGAATCATTGGATAAGTGTTGTCCACTCATCGATTGATCCATTACCAATAATTGTTAGGTGAGGTAGTGAGTTAGTTGGTGGGATCGCACCATCACTAGAAATCAATAATCATAGAGATTTTCGGATCTTTGCCAAGAGAGCGTAGGAATTTGAGTAAATAGTGAGAGCCTAATTTATTTAAAAATAAAATTTTTAAATAAATTAGTTAAGTCTAATTACCAAATATAACTAAAAACTTTAACTCTCTATAGAAAAATATCTGCATCCCACCCACTAACCCATATCCTAGACACCCATAGACTGACCAGACCCAACTACAAAGATTAGCTTTGAAACTTTAAAATTATTTTGGATTTCAAGAAGTTGACTCATGTGTTGGAACATGATCCTCCCATCTTACTAGTCCGTCCATCCGCTGATCAGAGAGCGCCTCTCGAGAAGTGGATAGATGAAGATAACAAAGCTAGGTATTACATATTGGGCTCAATATCTGATGAGCTCCAGCACCAACATGAAGAAATTAAGACTAGCTGCCAAATGTTGGCTCATCTGCAAGAGTTGTTTGGTGAACAGAGTTGCGCAGTCAAATATCAACTCACTAAAAGACTGTTTAAGACTCAAATGCATGATGGACAGTCGATCCAAGATCATTATCTAATGATGATCAAGGACTTAGAAGAGCTTGAGAAGCTCAGTATCAAGTTAGATCAGGATCTACAGACTGACATAATTCTGCAGTTCTTGATTGATGCATATGGGCAGTTTATCATAAACTACCATATGCATAAACTTCAAAATACCTTGGCTAAGCTCATGAATATGCTGGTTACTGCTGAGCTTTCTATGAAAGGTTCTAAAGAATCAATACTTGCTGTGGAGTGGACTTCTTCTAAGAAAAAAATTTTTGAAAAGAAGAAGTCTGTGAAGAAGTAGAAGATGGATGGTGGGAAGAAGAAGAAGGTAGAGCTGAAGAAGAAGGCCACTGATAAAGAAAAATATTTTCATTGCAACATTGACGATCATTGAAAGCGAAACTATCCTCTGTACCTGGCCAGCCTGAAGAACAAGAAGGAGGCAAGTCCTTCTGAAGTTATTCTCATTATAGAATCTAATCTTACGATTTCTTCTGCATCTAGTTGGGTGCTTGACTCTGGTTCTAGTGCTTACTTGTGCACTTCTATGCAGGATCTTGAGGATAACAAAAAGCTGAGGGATGGTGAGATGATTTTATGCATCGAGAATGGTGCAAGAGTTGCTGCTGTGGCCATTGGAACCTACTCTCTGTAATTACCATTAAGATTAGACTTAGTACTTAGGGACTATTTTTATGTGCCTACAACAAGCAAAAATTTGATTTTTATTTTATGTTTAGCATAGGAAGGCTATGTAATTAGTTTTCTTAAGGACCATTATAATATTCTTTATGAAAGAAATAAAATTATAAGTGATTTTCTTATAAATGATCTCTATCAGTTATATATTGATGTTTCTATTTTTAATATTGAGCAAAACATGAATGCCATAGGATCAAAGCGACCTAGGGATAGTCTAAATGATGGGTATCTTTAGCACCTTAGGCTAAGTCATATAGCTGAAGACAGTGTTAATAAATTGAAGAAATCTGGACTATTGAGTCCATTGACTTTCGAGTCATATCCGATTTGTGAATCATGCCTTCATGATAAAATGACCAAGCTTCCTTTTGTAGGACATGAGAAAAAGGCCATAGACCTACTTGCCCTAGTACTTACTGATGTATGCGGTCCATTTGATGTGCCAACCAGGGGTAATTACATCTACTTCATCATCTTTATCGATGATTTATCTCGGTACGGGTATATGTATTTGATGTGACATAAGTCTGAAGCTTTTGAAAAGTTTAAAGAATTCAGACTCGAAGTAGAAAAATAAATAGAAAAATTCATTAAGATTCTTCAATCAGATCGAGGAGGTGAATATCTTAGTCGAAAATTCCTAAACTATCTTAAGGATAATGGCATAGTCTCTCAATGGAGTCCATCTGAAATGCCTCAACTCAATGGGATTTCAGAATAGTAGAAATCGGATCCTATTAGATATGATTCGATCCATGATGAGCTTCTTAGACATCCCTGAGTTTCTTTGGGGATATAGTCTATTGACCACTATATATCTACTAAATAAGATTCCATCTAAAACCGTTCCTACCACACTGTCTGAAATATGACATGGTAAGAAACTAAGTCTGAGTCATCTTAGAATTTGGGGTTGTCCAGCCCATGTCAAGAGAAAATAGGTGGATAAATTAGAGTCTAGGTCTTTTAGAGCTCGATTTATAGGATATCTTAAAGAGTCATTAGAATATTATTTCTATCTTTCGAAAGATCACAATATGATTATGAGTTGACACATCATCTTTCTTGAAAAATAATTTATTCAAGATGATGGCATCGAAAGATAGATTTGGCTCGAGGAGAAAGTCTTCCAAGAGCCACAAGCCAAGAAATCTATGGAACCTAATCAGATTGAGCCAGTCCAATCACTACCTCATCCACCTCATAGATCAGAAAGAATTTCTCATCCCCTTGAAAGCTACTTAGGTACTATTTCAAAAAATGTAGAGAAAATGTTCCTCATAGGAAAGGGGTTCATGGTGATGATCCCAAAACCTATGATGAGGTAATATCAAATATCGACTTCAAGAAATGGTTAGAGGCAATGAAGTCAGAAATTGACTCAATACGCTCGAACCAAGTCTGAACCTTGGTAGATCCACCTGAAGATATAGTACCTATTGGGTGTAAATGGATCTTCAAGAGAAAGATAGGTGCCGATGGAAATGTAGAGACATTCAAAGCAAGGTTTGTAGCGAAAGGGTATAGTCAGCACGAAGGCATTGACTATCAAGATACTTTTTTGCCAGTAGCCATGCTCAAATCCATCCGCACATTGCATGCTATTGCAGCCTATATCGATTATGAAATTTAGCAGATGGATGTGAAAATGGCATTCTTAAATAGATATCTTGAGAAAGATATCTATATAGAACAACCACTAAATTTCACATCCAGTGATACGGATCATAACGTCTACAATCTACAAAGGTCCATATATGGACTTAAGCAAGCATCTCGGAGCTGGAATGCTCGTTTCAATGATGTGATCAAATCATTTGGATTCAATAAGAATGAGGTGGTGCACTATGTTTTCAAAAAGGTCAGTGGGAGTGTTGTTGTCTTTCTCATACTATATATGGATGACATCCTCCTAATTGAGAATGATATTCCCATGTTGACTACGGTCAAAATGTGGTTGTCTAAACAATTTTTCATGAAAGACCTAGAAGAGATATATTTTATTCTAAGAATTAAGGTCTATAGAGATAGACCAAATAGGATGTTGGATCTCTCACAGAAGATGTACATAGAGAAGGTGCTAAAGAGGTTTAGCATGGAAAACTCTAAGAGAGGATTGGTGCCCTTTAGACATGACATTCATCTCTCCAAGAAGATGTGTTCCAACACACCTGAGGAGATTGAATGCATGTGCAAGATCTCTTATGCTTCAGCAATAGGAAGCCTCATGTATGCCATGCTATGTACATGACCTGATATTGTCCATGCTGTGAGTGTCACAAGTAGGTATTAGTCAAATCTAGATGAAGAGTACTAGACTTCTGTGAAATATATCCTTAAGTACTTGAGAAGGACTAAGGATATATTTCTAGTCTTTGGTAATGGAGACCTCCAGGTCCAGGGGTACACAGTCAAATTTTATGTCTGATATAGATGATCGAAAGTCGATAGCTGGAAGTCTATTTATTTGTAATGATGGTGCTGTCAGTTGGAAAAGTTTCAAGCAAACGGTGATAGCAGATTCCACCATGAAAGCAGAGTACATCGCTATGTTGAAAGCTGCAAAGAAGGCATTCTGGTATAAGAAGTTCACCACAGAGCTCGGAGTGATGCCATCAAATATCGTCTCTCTGTACTACGACAATAATGGCACCATAGTCCAAGCTAAGGAGCCGAGGTCTCACCAAAAATCCAAGCATATCGAGTGGCGATACCACCTCATCCGCGATTACCTTAAGAAGGGATACGTCGAGGTCAAGAGAGTTGACACTGCACATAATGTGGCTGACCAGCTGACAAAGTCATTGAGCCAACAGAAGATTGAAGCCCATCTTAAGAAGATGGGACTTAGATTTGTAGCCAATTGGCTTTAGGTCAAGTGGGAGTTTGTTAGATGTGTACCCTAGAAGCAAGATTGGTTGTCACTTGTAATACACTTCTAAGAATAATTTTATAATTTTAACTATAAATTAATAAATAGATTATTTTTCTATCATAGTGTGCATTTAAAAGTGTCTATGATACATCCTTTGAATTTTCAAGAGTTGAAAATTTAAGACATAAATTTTCATAATTAACTCATAAAATGCTCTCGATTGTAGGATCATCATGAGGATGGTGATCGATTCAGAAGATTGGCGTACGATCATTTTCTTAGAATAGATGTATCTTGAGTCTATGGTGTAGAGACATCAAAGCGAGAGTACAGATACTTATTAGAAAACGAAGGCACTGAGCGTGACCACCTCGAGTAATCATAAGAAAGTCTATCTTTTCGTCGATGACTGACTTGATGCTGTAGTCGTGTGTATGGTTCTTTGACCTGAGGTGCATCGACAGTTCACCTTGTGGCTGTTATAGTTTGACTACACCATAACTCAATCTCCTAGCCATTCGAGATCCTAAGGTGTATGTTGGCTATAGCATGTTCATTGTAGGAATTGGATTACACCAATAAGGGGATCTATCTACCTCGGTAGATGAGGAGTAGTCCTATGATAATCATGAGATTGAGTCCTTAAGCCCATGGCCATGGCAGAGTGAAGATGATAGAAAGAGTTTCTATTAGGATTTCATATTGGACTCGAATCGAATGATTAATTCATATGACGGAATTGGGTTTACGATTCACTTAACCTTAATCCTTCAGAGCTAAGATGAAGAACCCATCACAAGATACAGCATCGAAGTTCGTTTCTTCTGATGGGTTGCACCACTACTGTAGATTCACTGATGGATTTTGGAGCATTGAGAATGATTAATGATCAATCATTCTATTGTATGAATCAAAATTTGCCATCGAAAATATTCGATGATGTCGATGATGGAGATTGCACATATCTCTTACCATACAGAATAAACAAACTGGATCACCAAACAGGATTTGGATTTGGATGTCATTAATTTAGCTACCCAGTTCGATTGATTTGGATTAGATCCAATCAGGTTCAGTATCGTGCTAGCACACGATTGAGCTTGGCTTTTTTCTTCTAAATCTTTTGATTGTTGCAACCAGTCAAATTTGATTTGATTTATTCTGTATTTTGATTGGTATTTTTTCATCTGATTGAATAGTCCAGTCAGATTAATTTAGAGATAAAATTCATATAGTCAATTGACTAAGGTCAAAATTGACCTGTTGAGAGATTAAGGATCACTGATCAGTGTTTTAGAAAATTTTTTGAATTATTTTGATTTGATTTTGGATATGTGATAGAGTTGAACTTTACATGGGTGTACCAATTTGTGATTTGTGGCATCAAAAGTAATGGGATCTGGGGATTTTTGTGGTTCATTTAGGAGTCCAATGGTTCGAAAAATAAGGATTTTGGTCAAAAAGGACTCTAATTGGAGCTATGCTTTTGTATAAGAACCCTTGCACCAAGGCTCTTCAATATATATATATATATATATATTTCATATCCAAAGGCTGTCATTTTAGATATCCCAGGCCCCCTCTATCCTCTCTCTCCCTCTCTTCTACATGCCTAAAAAGTTAGGCACAAATCTGAGAAGAAAATGCAATCAAATTTATGAAGAGTTCAGCATCTACGTAATGGTGTTCATGAGACGGACATGCTGCCTTCAAAAATTTTTTGAAGGACTTTCAGATTAGATTCAAATTTGATCTTTGGAGAAAAGATTTACGAGGAGAAGATATCCAGATCCTTCTTGAGTGGATACTGGTAGAGGTCAGGCGCATGCGTGGCTTCTTCTAGAATCTCAAAAAATATCAGGATTATTATAAAATAATCAAATTATCCAAATAAGATATGATATTAAATCTGATTTAATTTTTATTTTAAGTTTTTAATATTAGATCACCATGATTAGATCTAAGAATTCTTAGATTAGATCGGATCATTTAAGAATTTTTAAAAAAATTCATCTTAGATCTGATCAAATTTGCATGATCCTACGATGGAAAATAGGATTTTTCCTTTAGAAAGGATAGGGCACAAGTTTGGTGAGGTGGCGTAGGAAGACTAGGTCAAAACTAGTCTCAAAACATCTTATCCAATTGAACCAACCCAAACTAATTTTGTTAGGCTCAATTAGACCAGATTAAATCCAACTTATTTATACTTAATTAGGCTTAATTAAATTTTAATTAAATTAAAAATTAATTAAGCCCAACTCTTGATCAAATCAGGGATGAAATCTCCTCGATGATTAGATCATCTTATAACCTAATCGGGTCAAACCCAACTGAATCCAATTCAATTGGACTTGATCCAAAAATTATTACTCAATCAAATTGAATTAATTAGTAATTAAATTACTAATTAAATCTCTCATAAGTATAGAGTTCAAATCTAATGGATGTTCGGGCAATAAAATTCCATCAAAATGAAACTCCTGATCGAAGAGTCCCAAACCAGTGGGACTCTTGACCCTAGTATCCCAAACGAATGAAACTCATGATTATAGAATTTTAGATCAGTAGGACTCTCAATCATAAAATTTTAGATAAGTAGGACTCAGAGTCTCAATGCAGTAGGACTCCCAGTCGAAGAGTCTCAATCTAGTAGGACTCTTGACCATAGAGTCCCAGTCCATTAGAACTTTTGATCATAGAGTCCCAGACAATCAAGACTCAGAGTTCTAATGCAATAAGACTCTTGGTTGAAGAGTCCCGATCTAGTGAGACTCTTGACCATAGAGTCTCAATCCAGTGAGACTCTTCATCAACCAACAAATCAGGTAGGAACCTCTAGTGTGTATGACCCCACAAGTTTGAACCTAAGCTGATAGCATAGGAATCAGTTCCTGTATCAATCGAAGTGACCATCTAGTAATAGTACCCGATGTTCGGATAGATCGAATAGTCATAATTACAACATTCAAAATCTATGTAAATATGGTTATCGCATAATTCAATCCTTTGATCTCGATGTATAAGATGACTTCGAGTTAAACTGTCAATCCTAAAAAATACATCCAAATCGTGTCTCAAAGTAATTAGTCTCGTGACCCCTCACTAGGATTATCCTAGCCAAGGATTTGCTAAATTGAAACACAATTGAACATAGCTCCTAAATTGGAGAGATCAATTCCATCTTGACTCACACACCAACTCCTCAAGTACTTGACTGTGTCCAAAAATCTTTCATCACTGAATTAGAAATTTAGATAGTTCGGCACCAAAGCACAGTGAGTTGTTTGAAAGTCACTAAGATGATTTCAGATCGGAGGGATACTTATACTCATATTCCATCAAAGCAAATCTTGACAGTAGAAAAGCTCCAGAGTTGGTCACGTTTAATGTAGATGTATCCCTACATCTTTCCTACATGCCATACTAGTGTCTCCATACTCTTTGGTTAAGAGGACAACCAATCAATATAGCACACAATGACTTACACTCGATAAATGTTGTCATCCTTAATAACAACATATCATTTGGCCATGAACACATTTAAGGACTAAATAACAAATTTTTCTTTATCGATTCTAAATAGTCCTAAAAACTTCATCACAACACAGAAATTCATTAGAAGATGAAAGAATTTATGATGAAAAAAATATCAAAATAATTTTTATTTATTTATTAATTCATATATAAATACAAGAATCAGCACAACCATCAACAAGCTAATGATTGGCTTTGGAACACTATTCCTAATAGGAGATTCATTTCTTTTTAGGAGTGCTTGTAAGACGATCTGACATCATTCCAATATTGTCCATATACTAGCAATTGATGGACGCTGGTATTAGAAATCGAGTGTGGGAGGAGATATGGATAAGTATATCTTAATTATATTTATGTATTTAATATGTTTACATTATATTTGATTAGAATAATTTTATAACTAACTTCTGATAACTTTATGCAGAGGAGGTACTGTAAGAAAAATATACAAGGTTTTAAGCATACATTTCAAAATTTTTTCGAAATAAAATGTAGCAAAAAACTATCAATTAATCTAATTAATCTATGCATGCAATGATCTAATTATAATAAACCCTACACTAGGATTGAGACATGATATATATGTATAAGGAAAATGAATGCATAGAATAGTAAATCAGATTTACTATCCTACTCATGTTTAGAACACGATACCTGAGTATGGATAGATGATCTTCATAATCTAAAATTCTTGGATAGAGGCTTCTCACATCATGATGTAACTATACAGATCATCCAACCTCTACGGATGGTCCACACGAAGCTCCCATCCCGATCAGCTTCACCGAAGTGCTAGCTCCTCGCCGAAATCTTTGAGACTGATCTTGATCGATCTTGATTGATCATCTTCTTTTGATCACTCAGATGCTCTAGGAGATCAGAGATGCACAATGGAGGATAACGAGATGGTATGAAAAATTTGGTGGAGATCTGATGTTCATAGCACTCGATCTCACTTTCCAAACCCTAGGTTAAAACCTAGGGCAACCCACACTCTAAAACCCAAGAGTCCCCACTCTCCATTTTTTTCCACTCTTAGAAGACCTCATGCCTAGGAAAGACTCATGCCACTTTCTCTGTTTCCTAAGAAAACCATTATCAAGTTTCACACACCCGTACTTTCAAACCATTTAAAAGTTGGCATGAGATAGGAAGGGGATAAAGAAGTGGCACAGAGTTTCTCTCTCTCTGAATTTTCTCATGTCCAAAAAATAGTGCCCAACCACTCAGGAATTCGCTCTTCATAGGCACTTTACCTCACACATGCCCACTTAAAAATCCCCTTTAAAAGAGCGACTATCAATGGAGAATGCACATGGATTTGAGACAAGAATGAGAGGTTAGGCTTGTTCCAATCTCTAACTAATTATCTTAAATTCAAAATTCAAGATAAAAACTAAACCTTATCCAATGCTTGGAAAGGTGATTAACACAAAGAAGGACTCTCCTTTTGGTGTGCACGCCCACTCTTAGTCAGATTAAAGGTGGCGACAAAAAGAGGGAGGCATGGGAAGAGACAAAGATGTAAGGTAGAAGTTGTTTCAACCTCCCACTCGAATTCAAAATTCAAGTATTATCTCATACAATGCTTGGACCAAGTCAAATTAGAGAAATGGGGTGCCAATATCCTTCTTAGGCATGGAGAAAAAAATCATGAGAGATCTAAAATCTTCATGAAGGTAGGCGTGGGTCAAACAGTCAAGGCACCAAGGAAGAAGTCCAATTCTCTTGGACTCTTTGACTTATCCAATTAGGTTTCATCCAAACACACTTGGCCAAACCTAATGGACTAGAATAAACATAATCAAATTAGACTTAATCTATATTAATTAAATTCTAATCAAATTAGAAATTAATTGAGTTTAAATCTTGATTAAATCAGGGATCAATCTTCCTTAGCGATTAGATCATCTCATAACTTAATCAGGTCAAACCAAATTGAATCCAATTCAATTAGATTTGATCCAAACCTCATTTTGCAATCAAATTGAGGTAATCAGTAATCTAATTGCTAATTAATTCTCCAAAAATGATAGAGTCCCAATTCAATAGAACTTTTGATCATAGAGTCCTAGTTGAAGGGAAATCCTGATTTTCCAGGGTCAGGTTCGTTCAGATATGATTGGATCGAGAGGCATATTTCAAAATTTTTCTCTTAGATCCTAATTAGATCTATCATTTTTTAGATCTAATTTTATAATTTGATAATCAAAAAAATTAAATTAAATCTAATCTAAATTAATTTTACCTTGATTCTGGGTAATCTGATTATCCGTTGATGATCGTGCTGAAGCCCTGAGGTTCTGGATCTAGCCACGCAAGTGCCTGATCTCTATCAGTATCCACTCAGATTGGATCTAAAGATCTTTTCTTTCTCTTTCTTTTCTCTAAAAATTAGATCTGGATCTGATTTGGAGGATCTTCGAAACTCCTTTCAAAGATCTGCTATCGTCTCTGCAGCAGTACTGCCTTCTTCCTTTCTCGTCAGCCTTTTCTTGTCTAAATCACACTAATCTGAAAGCCCAACTTCCTTGGGCATGGAGAGGAGAGAGAGGATCAGAAAGGTGGCATTGAGGAGGAAGAGGGGTAGCCTTGGGGTATGGCTAGGAGAGAAGTCTATGAAAAGTGGGCGCAGAGAGGTCTTTATATAGACCCTGCTGCACCATGCAGTGCCACATCACCTCGGCCAATCACATTGCTTCATTCAATCAGATCTAAATCTGATTTATGGGATGACATCACTAGATCCAATCAGATGAGAGACCCATAGATTCATCCTTAGGTGGTGCCTAAGGCTGGTCAAAGTCTATAGGTGAGGGTCACCTAGTTTGAATCCAAGAAGCAACCTAGAGTCCCATCCGTATGGAACTTCAGGCATCCCTATCCATGGGTGCACGCCATCCTAGGCATGCCCCTTTTCTTTTCAATTTTTAAGGAGGGGACAAGCCCCTATCTGCTCTCCAATAAGTGCATGACACATGGGCAGATGTCCAAGGGTCAAAGGTCAACGTTTGACCAAAGTCAAAGGACAAGAATTAGCAGGTGATGGAAAATGGCAGGTGTTGTCTTAAATTTATCTCATAAATTAAGACAATCCTTTTTTGACTTGAACAAATTCCAATCAGACCAGATAAGGTACCTGAGTTGAGCACAAACTCCTTTGGCTCAGTCAGACAACTTTTATGATAGTAAAAGAAGAACGTTAGGTTCAATCGAGTGCTAGCATGATTTCTTGAACCTAATTGAATCTCATTCAGATCAATTGAACTAGATCAGTTCAATTGATGATATCCAGATTCAAACCCTTGTTTGTGTGACCCAGTTAGGTTCAGTTCTATATGGTAATGGGATATGTCATGATCTCTATCATCGACATCATCGAAAACTTTTTTCGATGGATCAGAACTCTTCTGATTCGAACAGCTAGAATGATCGATCATCTAAATCATTCTAATTGCTCCCAAAATCCACCAGTGACACCTAGCAGTATATGGTGGCAACCCATCAGAACTGAATGCGAACCTCTTGGTGCAGCTACCTATGTGATTAGTTCTTCTATCTTGAGCCCCGATCAGATTAGGGTTAAGGTGAACTCGTCAAACCCTAGTTTCTGTCATATGATGTAATCATTCGATTCAAGTCCATGTGAAAACTAATAGAAACTCTTTCTATTATTTCACTCTACCATGGCCATGGATTTTTGGACTTGATTCTCATGATCATCATAGGGCTGCTCCTCTACCACCGAGGTAGATAGATTCCATCTTGATGCAATCCAGTTCCTACAATGAACATGCTATAGCCAACATACACCTCAGGATTCCAATGGCTAGGAGACCGAGTAATGGTGTAGTCAAACTATAACACCCTCAAGGTGAACTATCGATGCACCTCAGGTCAAAGAACCAGACACACTACTGCAGCATCGAGTCAGTCATCGATGAGAAGGTAGACTTCCTTAATGACTACTCGAGGTGGTCACGCTCAGTGCCCTCATTCTCTAACGAGTACCTATACTCTCGCTCCGGTGTCTCTACACCGTAGACTCAAGACTCATCTACTAAAGAAAAGCGATTGTACACCAACCTTCCGGATCAATCACCATCCTCATGATGATCCTATGGTCGGAAGCATTTTATGAGTTAATAATGATTATTCATGTCTTAAATTTTCAACTCTTGAAAATATGAATTATCATTACCATTAACTCAAGGAATGTATCACAGACACTAAATACACATATGTGATAGAAAATAACCCATTTTATTATTTATAGTCAAAATTATAATTTTGCCCTTAGAAGTGTATTACAAGTGTCAGCCAATTCTGGCTTCTAGGGCACATATATCTAACAATCTCCCACTTGATCCTAAAGCCAATTGGCTACAAGTCTAAGTCCCATCTTCTCAAGGTGGGCTTCGATCTTCTGCTGGCCCAACGGCTTTGTAAGTGGGTCTGCCACATTATCTACGGAGTCGACTCTCTTGACCTCGACGTAACCCTTCTCGAGGTAATCGCGGATGAGGTGGTATCGCCGCTCAATGTGCTTAGATTTCTGGTGAGACCTCGGCTCCTTAGCAAGGGCTATGGCACCATTGTTGTCGCAGTATAGAGGAATGGCATCTGATGGCATTACTCCGATCTCTATGCAACAAACTTCTTGTACCAGAATGCTTCCTTCGCATAGCTTCTGATGCAGCGATGTATTCTGCTTCCATGGTGGAATCTGCTATCACTGTCTTGCTTGAAACTCTTCCAACTGACAGCACCACCATTGCACACAAACAGACTCCCAGATGTCGACTTTCGATCATCTACATCAGACATAAAATCCAAGTCTGTATACCCCTGGACTTGGAGTTCTCCATTACCAAAAACCAATAACATATCCTTAGTTCTTCTCAAGTACTTAAGGATACATTTCACAGAAGTCCAGTGTTCTTCACCTGGATTTGACTGATATCTGCTCGTGACACTCACAGCATGGGCTATATCAGGTCGTGTACATAACATGGCATACATGAGGCTCCCTATTGCTGAAGCATAAGGGATCTTGCTCATGCATTCTATTTCCTCAGGTGTGCTAGGGCACATCTTCTTGGAAAGATGAATGCCATGTCTGAAGGGTACTTAATCCCCTCTTAGAGTTTTTCCATACTAAACCTCTTTTTAGTACTTCCTCTATGTACATCTTCTATGAAAGTCCTAGCATCCTATTCGGTCTATCTCTATAGACCTTAATTCCTAGAATAAAGGATGCTTCTCCTAGGTCTTTCATGGAGAATTCTTTAGACAACCACATTTTAACTATGTCAACATGGGAATATCATTTCCCAATAAGGAGGATGTCATCCACGTACAATACGAGGAAGACAACAGTGCTCCCACTGACCTTTTTGAAGAACACATGGCTTCCTTCTCATTTTTGATGAAATCAAATATTTTGATCACATCATTAAAATGAGTATTCCAGCTCCGAGATGCTTGCTTAAGTCCATATATGGACCTTTGCAGCTTGCAAACCTTGTGATCAGTATCACTGGATGTGAAACCTAGCAGGCTGTTCCATATAGATATCTTCCTCAAGATATCCATTTAAGAATGCCATTTTCACGTCCATTTGCCATATTTCATAATCGAAATAGGCTGCAACAGCAAGCAATGTGCGGATGGATTTTAGCATAGCTACTGACGAAAAGGTATCCTGATAGTCAATGCCTTCGCATTGACTATAACCTTTTGCCACTAATCTAGCCTTGAATGTCTCCACATTCCCATCTACACCAATCTTTCTCTTGATAGATCCATTTACACCCAATAGGTACTATACCTTCTGGTGGATCTACCAAGGTCCAGACTTGGTTTGAGTGCATCGAGTCAATTTCTGACTTCATTGCCTCTAACCATTTCTCAGAGTCGATATCTGATATCGCCTCATTATAGGTTTTGGGATCATCACCATGAACCCCATTACCTATGAGGAACATTTTCTCTACATCCTCTAAAATAGTACCTAAGTACCTCTCAGGAGGATGGGAAAATCCTTTTCGATCTACGAGGTGGAGGAGGTAGTGTATGGATTGGCTCAACCTGATTTGGTTCCATTTGGTCCTTAGCTCGTTGCTCTTGTGAGACTTTCTCATCGAGCTTGATCTGCTTTCCAATGCCGCTATCTTGAATAAACTATTTTTCAAGAAAGATGGCATGTCGACTCACAATCACATTGTGATCTTCTAGAATGTAGAAATAATATCCTAATGACTCTTTAGGATATCCTATGAATCGAGCTCTAAAGGACCTAAAGTCTAACTTGTCCGCTTGTTGTCTTTTGACATGAGCCAGACAACCCCAAATTCTGAGATGACTCAGACTTGGTTTCTTACCATGCCATATCTCATACGGTGTGGTAGGAACGATTTTAGAAGGAACCCTATTCAGTAAATATATTGTAGTTAACAAACAGTATCCCCAAAGAAAATCAGGAAGGTCTGTGAAGCTCATCATGGATCGGACCATATCTAATAGGGTCCGATTCCTCCATTCTGAAATTTCGTTGAGTTGAGGTGTTCCTGGTGGAGTCCATTGAGAGACTATGCCATTTTTCTTGAGATAGTCCAAAATTTTCGACTAAGGTATTCACCTCCTCGATCTGATCGAAGAACCTTAATGGATTTTTTAGTTTGCTTTTCTACTTCATGTCTGAATTCTTTAAACTTTTCAAATGCTTCAGACTTGTGTCTCATAAGATACACATACCCATACCTAGATAAATCATCGGTAAAGGTTATGAAGTAGACTAAATTGCCTCTAGCTGGCACATCAAATGGGCCGCACACATCAGTATGTACTAGGGCAAGAAGATCCGTGGCCTTTTTTCCATGTCCTACAAAAGGGAGCTTAGTCATTTTGCCATGAAGACAGGATTCACAAATTGGATATGACTCAGAAAGTCAATGGACTCAATAGCCCATTTTCTCCAATTTGTTAATCCTATCTTCTGCTATATGACCTAATCTTAGGTGCCATAGTTACCTATCATTAGGACTATCCCTAGGATGTTTTGATTTTATGGCATTCACATTTTGCTCGAAGTTAAAAATAGATACATCAACATGTAACTGATAAAGATCGTTAATAAGGAAACCACTTGTAATTTTATTTCTTTCATAAAGAATGTTACAATGGTCCTTAAGAAAACTAATTACATAGCCTTCTAATGCAAGGCAAGAAATAGAAATCAAATTTCTGCTTGCTACAGACACATAATAACAGTCTTTTAATACTAAGTCTAAATCAGATGGTAGTCAAAAAGGATATGTTCCCATGGCCACAGCAGCAACTTTTGCTCTATTTTCGATGCACAAGATCATCTCACCATCCCTCAGCCTCCTGCTATCCTCAAGACCTTGCATAGAAGTGCACAAGTGAGCACTAGAACTAGAGTCAAGCACCCAACTAGATGTAGAAGAAATCGTAAGGTTAGACTTAATAACGAGCATACCTCCAGAAGGATCTGCCTCCTTCTTCTTTAGGGTGGCCAGGTAAGTAGGGTGTTCCGCTTTCAGTGGCCATCATTATTGCAATGGAAATACTTTCCTTTGTCAGCGGCCTTTTTCTTCAGCTCTGCCTTGTTCTTCTTTCCTCCTTCCACCTTCTGCTTTTTCACAGACTTCTTCTTCTTTCCAAAAGACTTTCTCTTAGAAGAAATCCATTCTATAGTAAGTACTGAGCCTTTAGAATCTTTTATGGAAAGCTCAGCGGTAACCAGCATGTTCATAAGTTCGGCCAAAGAATTTTGAAGTTTATGCATATGGTAGTTCATGATAAACTATCCATACGCATCAGTCAAGGATTGCAGAATTATATCATTCTATAGATCCAAGTCTAACCTCACTCCGAGCTTCTCAAGCTCTTCTAGGTCCTTGATCATCATTAGACAATGATCTTGGACTGACTGCCCATTACGCATCTTAGCCTTGAACAGTCATTTAGCAACTTGATACTTGGCTGCACGACTCTGTTCACCAAACATCTCCTATAGGTGAGCCAACATTTCATGAGCAATCCTAATATCTTCATGTTGGCACTGAAGTTCATCGGACATCGAGCCCAACATGTAGTATCTGATCTTATTATCTTCATCTGTCCACATATCCAGAGATGCTCTCTGCTCAGCGGATGGACGAGCTGGTAAGGTGGGAGGGTCCTGGTCCAATATATAAGTTAACTTCTCAAAATTCAAAATGATTTTAAAGTTCCAAAGCCAATCCTTGTAGTTTGGTCCGGTCAGTTTATGGGTGTCCAGGATTCATGCTAGTGGGTTGGATGCAGACATTTTCAGTAGAGAGTCAAAGTTTCTAATTAGATATTGTAATTAAGACTTAACCAATTTATTTAAAAATTTTATTTTTAAATAAATTAGCTTTCACTATTTTTTTGGATTTCGATACTTCCTCTATAGAGATGCAAAAATCTTCATGATTACTAATTTCTAGTGGGTGGTGCAGTCCCACCGACTTACTCATCACCTCACCTAACAGTTATTGGTGATGGGTTAGCCAATGAGTGAACAACTCTTGTTCAATGATTCTCTACTCATTATGCATCCAAACTTGGTCTCTAATTCATGAATCTCACCGTGTCCGAAATATTGATCCACTTCTTAGTTAAGTCAGACCCACCATTTGCATAGATTGGATTCCTAATTGAGTCTCTCACCGTATCTGAAATATTGAGTCCAATCCATCCTCCAGTCTGTAGCATCTAATGCCTAATAGACATGGTTGCATCTTTTAGGTGCAACTAAGCCACTATAACCAGTCGAGAACGATCAACCCCGGGAAGGGCCCGCACATCTATAATGGTGGAAGACCTTAGACTTAATCTTTTCGTAGGGAGATTTGATTTAGGTCTCATTAAATTAGACTTGACATAGTCATAACTATTATGACTAACCTAGTAGCATGGGTTAGCTCGGATTATTGACCACCTCAGATCAGAACTGAGTCAACAAACATGGCCAGGTAAGTGAGATCGATGGAAGGGATATGCCATTAACTCAACAAGAATGCATTCGAGTCGAGTAGCTCTAAATTAAAAATTAGTCGATCGTATCTGCCAAACTTACCTTAGACACCAAATTATTGTGCTAGAACCAATCGGATTAGCCTACAATCCAAACTCTAACCACTGAGCCTAATTAGGTCTTAGCTTGATCGATCACTCACATGACTCGATCTTGACCCAGACTTAATCCTATTAGGCTGGTCAATTTAAGCATTGTTGATCCCATCTAACCAACTCTTGATTCGATTTGATCAACCGCTAGACCTAATTGAGCTACCCAAGTCCGAACCCAATTTTATGAACATGTCTTAGATCTAAAAATTCTTAATTTTAGACCTAATATATTTTATAATATTAATTCTTAATTAAGTTTAGGGTTCATAAATAAAATATATAAATAAGATCCTAGGATTTCAGGATCTAGGATTTTGCAGAAAGTAAGTTTTCAATTTCTGATTAAGGACGAACGCGCAGCACCCCTACACATCATAAGAACACCCCATCGAATGAGAGGAGAGGGTTTTTAAGCCCTACTTTATTCTTATGATCGGACGGCCAAGGGGAACGTCTTAATCAGAAATACAACTAATCTACAAAAACTAATTAGATCTAAGCATATATCTCATATAAGAAAATTGATCTAATTAAAATATATTTTGTATATATCACATATATCATGCATACATATTTTTTAAATCTAAATTATCTCATAATTATCTAAAAAATTAAATTTAAATTTGATCTCATTAAATAAAATTTAATCTAGACCTATTTGTAGAACTATTCTACAACTAGTCTAAACATGCAACTATCATATCTCATATGAATAAATTTAATTTATTTTCTATTTTTAGATCTAATTATAATATTTATAAGATCAAAAAATAGCAAATAAATAGATCTAAAAATTATATTTAATCAAATAAAAAATATGATTATACTAGACTACACATAGAATAATTCTATTCTTAGTCTAGTTATGTATCTCATACATATTAGATCTGGATTAATTAATTTTAATTTTTTATTTTTCTAATTTTAGATTTAATCATATCTCATGTGATATCTAAAATTACTAATTTATTAAATTAAATTAGATCTAAATAAATTTTATAAGAACCTGGCTCTGATACCAGTTGAAGGAAAATCTTGATTTCCCGGGGTCAGGTTCATTCAAATCTGATTGGATCGAGAGGCATATTTTAAAATTTTTTTCTTAGATCCTAATCAGATATATTATTTTTTAGATCTAATTTTATGATTTGATAATTAAAAAAATTAAATTAAATCTAATCTAAATTAATTTTATCTTGATTTTGGATAATCTGATTATCCGTTGATGATTGTGCTGAAGCTCTAAGGTTCTTGATCTAGCCACGCAAGTGCCTGGCCTCTACCGATATCCACTCAGGCTAGATCTGAAGATTTTCTTCTTCTCTTTTTTTTTCAAAAATTAGATCTGGATCTGATTTGGAGGATCTTCGAAACTCCTTTCGAAGATCTGTTGTCGTCTCTGCAGCAGTGTTGTCTTCTTCCTTTCTCGTCAGCCTTTTCTTGCCTGAATCGCACTAATCTGAAGACCCAACTTCCTTGGGCATGGAGAGGAGAGAGAGAATTAGAAAGGTGGCATGGA
The DNA here is from genome assembly GCA_006176705.1 of Cocos nucifera. Classification (NCBI taxonomy): domain Eukaryota; kingdom Viridiplantae; phylum Streptophyta; class Magnoliopsida; order Arecales; family Arecaceae; genus Cocos; species Cocos nucifera. The sequence continues at coordinate 54,101 of QRFJ01000575.1, forward strand.
GCAGGGAGAGGGGAAGCCTTAGGGCATGGCTAGGAGAGAAGTCTATGAAAAGTGGGCGTAGACAGGTCTTTATATTGACCCTGCTGCATCATGCAGTGCCACATCACCTCGGCCAATCACATTGCTTCGTTCAATCAGATCTAAATCTGATTGGTGGGATGACATCACCTGATCCAATCAAACGAGAGACCCACAGATTCATTTAAGGTGGCGCCTAAGATTGGTTAAAGTCTATAGGTGAGGGTCACCTAGTTTGAATCCAAGAAGCAACCTGGAGTTCCATCCGTATGGGACTCCAGGCATCCCTATCCATGGGCGCACGCCATCCTAGGTGTGCACCCCTTCCTTTCCAATTTTTAGGAAGGGGACAAGCCCCTATCTACTCTCCAATAAGTGCATGACACATGGACAGATGTCCAAGGGTCAAAGGTCAATGTTTGACCAAAGTCAAAGGACAAGAATTAGCAGGTGACAAAAAATGGCAGATGTTGTCTTAAATTTATCTCATAAATTAAGACAATACTTTTCTAACTTAGATAAGTTCCAGTCAGATCAGGTACAGATACTTGAGTGAGCACAAACTCATTTGGCTCAGTCGAGATAACTTTTAATGATAGAAAAAGGAGAATGTTAGGATTAATCTTGTGCTAGCACGATTTCCTTGAACCTAATTAAATCTAATTCAAAATAATTGAACTAGGTTAGTCTAATTGATGATATCTAGATCCAAATCCTTGTTTGTATGATTTAGTTAGGTTCAGTTCTGTATGGTAATGGGATATATAGTGATCTCCATCGTCAACATCATCGAAACTTCTTTCGATGGATCAGAACTCTTCTGATTCCGACAACTAGAATGATCGATCATCTAAGTCATTCTAATTGCTCCCAAAATCCACCAGTGACACCTAGCAGTATATGGTGGCAACCCATCAAAACTAAAAATGAACCTCTTGGTGCAGCAACTTGTGTGATTAAGTTCTTCTATCTTGATCCCCGATCAGATTAGGTTTAAGGTAAACTCGTCAAACCCTAATTTCTATCATATGATTTAATCATTCGATTCAAGTCCGATGTGAAAATCTTAATAGAAACTTTTTCTATTATTTCACTCTCTGCCATGGCCATGGGCTTATGGACTTGATTCTCATGATCATCATAGGGCTGCTCCTCATCCACCGAGATAGATAGATTCTATCTTGGTGCAATCCAATTCCTACAATGAACATGCTATAGCCAACATACACCTCAGGGTTTTGAATGGCTAGGAGACCGAGTCATGGTGTAGTCAAACTATAACACCCTCAAGATGAACTGCCGATGCACCTCAGGTCAAAGAACCAGACACACCACTGCAGCTTCAAGTCAGTCATTGACGAGAATGTAGACTTTCTTATGACTACTCGTGGTGGTCACGCTCAGTGCCCTCGTTCTCTAACGAGTACCTGTACTCTCGCTCTGATGTCTCTACACCGTAGACTCAATACTCATCTACTACAAAGAAGTAATTGTACACTAACCTTCCAGATCAATCACCATCCTCATGATGATCCTACGGTCCGGAGCATTTTATGAGTTAATAATGAAAATTCTTGCCTTAAATTTTCAACTCTTGAAAATAAGTATTATCATTACTATTAACTCAAGGGATGTATCACAAACACTAAATACACATATGTGATAGAAAATAATCCATTTTACTATTTATAGTCAAAATTATAATTTTGCCCCTAGAAGTATATTATAAGTGTTAGCCAATTCTGACTTCTAGGGCACACATATCTAACACCAGTCTAGTAGGATTGTTGACCATAGAGTTTTAGACCTTTGAAACTCTTGATCAACCATCGAATTAAATCGACACTTCTATTGTGTGACCCCATGGATTCGAATACTAAATTGGTAGAACAAAAATTAATTTTTTGTATCAATCGATGTGATCATCTAGTAATGGTATCCGACATCCGGATAGGTTGAATAATCGCAATGTAACATCCATGAACCTATGGCATATGGTTATTGTATAATTCATCTCCTTGGCCTCAATTCTTAAAGGATGACCTAGGATTTAACTATCAATCCTAAAAAAGTCATCCATATTATATTTCAAATTTGAATATCCATCATATAGATTACCCCGATTGAGATTTTGCCAAATTAAAATACAACGATGTATTTTCTCCAACACTTAGAAGGATCAATCCCATCTTGACTCATGCACCGACTAAATAAGTACTTGACTACACCCAAAAATCTTCCATCACTAAATTAGAAATTCAGGTAGTTCGATACTAAAGTATAGTAAGTTGCTTGCAAGTCACCATGGTGATCTTAGATCTAAGGGATACTTATATCCATATCCTTCACGAGCAACTCTTGACAGTAGAGAGCTCCATAGTTGGATCACATTCAGTGAAATGTATCCCTATATTTCACCTATATATCATACCAGTATCTCCATACTTCTTGATTAAGAGGACAACCAATCCATATGATACACAATGACCTACACTCGTTAAATATTGTCATCCTAGGTAAGAATATATCATTTAATCATGAACAGATTTAAGGACTAAATGATAAATTCTTTTTTATCGATTCTAAATAGTCCTCAGGACTTCATCACAAAAGAGTTCATAAAAGCAAGATGCACAAAAATGATAAAAAGCTAGAATAATAATTTTATTTATTAATAATTCAAGTGCAAATTATAATAAGCTCAACCATCTGCAAACTAAATGTTAGCTTTAGGATACATTTTCCAACAACTCCCACTTAGACTAAAGCCATTTAGAACAGTATTGTATACTCATCTTCCATTTATGATTCTCGAACTTTTTGATTCTGAGAGCCTTCATAAATGGATCGGCTATGTTCTTCTTTCCATTGATCTTCTAAAACTCGATGTCACCTTACTCCATGATCCCTTGTACAAGATAATAGCGACATAGAATATGCTTGGTGTGCTCATATGCCTTCAGCTCCTTTGCTTGAGCTATAGCTCCAGTGCTGCACAGTAAAGCAAAACCAGACCATCCAAGAAGGATGCCACTCCTAGCTCAATGATGAACTTTCTCAGCTACACAACTTCCTTCGCAGCATCGAATGCTACGGCATATTTCATCTTGCATACAAAATCGGCCATAGTGTGCTGCTTGAAACTTTTTCAATAGACTGCTCCATCATTCAGGGTAAAAATATATTCTAACATACTCTTATTATCGTCATGATCCAACTAAAAATTGAAATCAGTGTATCCTATAAGTTTTAAGTCAACATCTCCATAAATGAGCAACTGGTCTTTGATATTTCTCAAATACTTCAGGATTATTTTTATTACTGTTGGAGATAAACCCCACTCCTGCCGAAGTCTAGTTTGATGCTCAGCCTAATGCAACTAGTAGCCATAAAAGAGCTTGAGCGGATGGGTCTTGGATGAACTCTTAGGGCCGACCAAATTGCTCAATGGTCGGATCTTAGCTGAACTCTTATAGCTGACCGAACTGCTCAGCAGTCGGATCTTAGCCAAACCCTTCAGCCGGCCGAGCTCCTTCGGACTCCCAGCGGTCGAACTCCTCAGCGATCGTCCATCGGCCGAACTCCTCAGCGGCCGTCCCTTCAGCGAGCCAAACTCCTCAGCAGTCATCCCTCGATCGAACTTCTCAGCAAACTCCTCGGTGGTCATCTCCTGGTTGGACTCCTCAGCGACCGAGCTCCTTCCGAACTCTCAGCGGCCGAGCCTTAGCCACACTCCTCTAGCCAGACACCTATAAGAGCCAAACTCCCTCCAAGCTTCCTCTTCGGTCGGACTTCTTCGGAGAGCTGGACTCGTCCCAGACATCCTTCGATCGGACTTCTTCAGGAGTCGGGCTCGTCCAGTCGGACCCCTCCCAGACATCCCCTCAATCGATCGAGCTCCTACCAAACTCCCCAGCGATCGGGCCTTAGTCGCTCACCTCCAGCCAAACGCCTATGGGAGCCGAACTCCTTCCGAACTCCCTCTTCAGGAGTCCAAACTCTTCCAAAATGGGTACACGTCAAAGCCCTTCAACCCTTCATTCATTCGGCCCCGAGCGGCTTAGTACCAAGATAACTGCATCCATCACCATCAGTCCATCGCAAGCGACAACGATCCACTACCAGACGGCGATAGCTGTCACCATCAACCCACTGCAGACGGCACCTTCCAATGAGACTGACTCCATCGGACCTCAAGCGGTCCGTCAGCACGTGGCTACAGCTGTCACCATCAAGCTCCGCTATAAAAAGGACCCTCTAGATATGCTAACTCAAATCTCTGATCTCTAAGCTCTCCTCTCCCTCTCTAAGCTCTGAGGAACTCATTCCCGAGCACTCCATTACTATTGGTCAGAGCTGACTTGATCGTCGGAGGGTCCTACCGGAGCCACCCCCCACCGGCTCCGGATGGGACTTCATTTTGTAGGTCTCCGATGGCGACCCCATCCACCTCCGCTCCAGCTGATTTCGACGATGACCAATTTCTGCACCAACAGATTGATGCTAGAGGAAGGGCACGAACCTCCGAGGTTTCCTTATTCTTAAAGGAGTGCTCGACGATGATTTCTCTCTTTCCTCTCCGAAGATCTCTCTCCTTTCTCACTAGAGTTCTTTTCCAAAGAGAAAATACCTTCCAGAAGAGCTTCAACTCGGTGATCGATGGCCTGCGCGCCAGATCCATCTGCTCTCATTTCAGCCCTGGCAGCCCAAGTTCCACACAAAGCCACCATAGATGTGGAGCAGTTCAACCTGCTGGTCGGGTTCGTAGCCCCATCGAGATGATGCTGGCCGTGTGACAACCTCCGATGGAGACTTTGCCAGCAAATCCACCATGAGGATGCGAGGAACCGACCATAAGAAAGAGCATTCGGGCATACCAATCGCCCTAAGAAAGGAGAAATGGAGAGCAGAAGTTCTCCCACAGAAATGGAATGAAGTTCGGCCGCATCCACGATCTCTCCAGTGCAAGTTCGGCACAAGCAAGGCCGAACTTTTCCTCGAGCTCATCATCAAGGAAGCTCCGATAAAGGAGCATGAAGTTCTCCCGCGGAAGGTTTTGCAGAAAAGCAGAATGAAGTTCGGTGCAAGCGAGGCCAAACTCTCCCTCGAGCCCATCATCGAGGAAGCCCCGACAAGAGGGCATGAAGTTCTCCCATGGAAGGTTTCACAGAAAAGCGGAATGAAGTTCGGTGCAAGCGAGGCCGAACTCTCCCTCGAGCCCATCATCGAGGAAGCCCCGACAAAAGGGCATGAAGTTCTCCCGTGGAAGGTTTCACAGAAAAGCGGAATGAAGTTCGGCGCAAGCGAGGTTGAAATCCCCCTCGAGCTCGTCATCGAGGAAGCCCCGATAGAGCATGAATTTTTCCCACAGAAGGATTTCGCAAGGAGGCAGAATGAAGTTCGACTGCATCCACGACCTCCCCAGTGCAAGCAAGGCCGAACTTCCCCTCGAGCTTACCATCAAGGAAGCTCCGACGAAGGGGCATAAAGTTCTCTCGCAGGTTTCATAAGGGGACGGAATGAAGTTCGGCCGCATCCACGACCTCCCCAATGCAAGCAAGGCTCGAATTTTTTGAGCTCGCCACCAAGGAAGCCCCAATAGAAGGGCGCGAAGAAGTCCTCCTTTCGAAAGGTTCCGCGACTGCGCCCCCCGGAATGCTCCTCGAACTCAAATTCTCATGGAAGTTAAGAACCAGCTGCCAAGACCAGAAGGGTTACGATCTCCCCCAAACAAGCACAATCGAAGCAAGTACTACCTCTACCATCGCGATCAAGGCCACGACACTGAGGAATGCATCCAGCTCCAAGACGAAATTGAGGAGCTCGTCAGAAAGGGATGGTTGGATAAATTTCTTCAACGCCAGCCTGAAGATCGGCCAAGGATGCTGCCATAATCAGAAATGACAAGGTCGGCTGCCTCACGGCGTCATCAACGTTACCTCAGGGAGGAGCTTGGTACATCGATGACTCGTCATCTTCCAGCGTCAAAGCCAAGAGAAGCATGCTCCAAATTGAGGAGGCCAGCATGATATAGAAAAGGTCGTCCGCATGAAGAAATGCGGAGGAACAACGCCCCCACGACTTTGAAATAGGGATGTGCTGCCAGTAACTTCCCCCTAGTAAAATTCTCCCCTAACAAACAATATTATTTTTGGATACAAAAATTATGTGATGATAGGGAAGAAGTAGTTAATAGTTGCCATGTTAGGAACAGGAGGAGAACCTCATCCTAACATGAGCAGGTCAAAAACCTTCAACCTCGGCTAGAGATAAGATCTCTTCCGAACGAAGGCCTCGTTCACAAAGGATGAGACGGGAGGAGAGGCCCTGACAATAGCCCTTATGTGCCCCCACAGCCTGTTAGGAATAGGAGGAGAACCTCATCCTAACGCGAGCAAAGTCGAAGGCCTCATTCACAAAGGATGAGATGGAGGGAGAGCACGGACGACGGTCCATATGTGCCCCCATAGCTCGTTAGGAACAGGAGGAGAACCTCATCCTAACGCGAGCAAAATCAAAGGCCTCGTTCATCTTAGATGAGATGGAGGGAGAGGCACGAACGATGGTCTGTATGTGCCCCCACAGCCCGTTAGAAAAAAGAGGAGAACTCGTCCTACGCGAGCAAAGTAAAGGCCTCGTTCACCTTAGACGAGAGGGGGGAGATGGACGATGGTCCGAATGTGCCCCCACAGCCTTAGGAACAAGAGGAGAATCTCATCCTAATGCGAGCAAAGTTGAAGGTCTCGTTCATCCTAGATGAGATGGGGAGATGGGCGACGGTCGAAATGCCCCCACAGCCCATTAGGAATAGAAGGAAAACCTCGTCCTAATGCGAGCAAAGCCGAAGGCCTCGTTCATCCTAGACGAGATGGGGGGGGAGACACGGACGACGGTCTGAAGGTGCCCCCACAGCCCGTTAGGAGTAGGAGGGGAACCTCATCCTAATGTGAGACCGAGTCAACCTCGGCTAGAGATAAGATCTCTTCCGAGCGACTCGGGTCAACCTTGACCGCAGGAGATAAGATCTCTCCTAAGACAAACTCGGCTGCAGAAGATAAGATATCCTCCCGAGATAAATTTGGCCGCAGGAGATAAGATCTCCCTCAAGGCACACTCGACTGCAGGAGATAAGATCTCCCTCGAGCATCTGCATCAACCTCGGTCATAGAAAATCAAGCCAACCTCGACCAGAGATAAGATCTCTCCTAATCGATCAAGCCAACCTCGGCCAGAGATGAGATCTCTCCCGATCGACTGAGCCAACCTCGGCCAGAGATCGGATCTCTCCCAAGCGCCCGTATTGACCTCGACTGTAGGAGAGAAGATCTCCTCCGAGTCAGCCTCGACTATAGGAGACAATGTCTTCTCCGATGAGCTCAACCTCCGACCTCGATCGTAGGAGACGAGGCCTACCTCAACCTCGATTGGAGATGGGATCTCCCCCAGGCTTCAACATCAACATCAACTTTAGCTAGAGATGAGATCTCCCCCGAGCTTCAACCTGAACTAGAACGGAGCTCAGAAGAAGACTTTGGTAGTCGCCTTTTCTGTACACTCCCTTCCTTCGAATTTCAAACTCGGGAGCCCAAAAGAAGACTACAATCACCTTTTCTGCACTCCCTTCCTTCAAGGGGGAGTGGGGAGACTATTATTGGGGATAAACCCCGCTCCTACCGAAGTCTAGTTTGATGCTCAGCCTAATGCAACCAGTAGCCACGAAAGAGCTTTAGTAGACGGGTCTTGGATGAACTCTTAGGGCCGACCGAACTACTCAACGGTCGGGTCTTAGCCGAACTCTTACAGCCGACCGAACTGCTCAACGGTTGGGTCTTAGTCGAACCCTTCAATCGACCGAGCTCCTTCGAACTCCCAGTGGTCGAACTCCTCAGCGGTCGTCCATCAGCCGAACTCCTAAACGGCCATCTCTTCAGTCGATCGAACTCCTCAGCAGTCATTCCTCGATCGAACTTTTCAGCAAACTCCTCGATGGTCATCCTCCGATCGGACTCCTCAACGGTCGAGCTCCTTTCAAACTCCCAGCGGTCGAGCCTTAGCCACACTCCTCCAGCCAGACACCTACAAGAGCCAAACTCCCTCCAAGCTTTCTCTTCGGTCGGACTTCTTCGAAGAGCTAGACTCGTCCCAGACATCCTTTGGTCAAACTTCTTCAGGAGCCGGGCTCGTCCAGCCGGACCCCTCCCAGACATCCTCCTCGATCGACTGAGCTCCTACCGAACTCCCCAGCGATCAGGCCTTAGCCGCTCACCTCCAGCCAGATGCCTATAGGAGCCAAACTCCTTTCGAGCTCCCTCTTTAGGAGTCTGAACTCTTCCAAAATGGGTACACGTCAAAGCCCTTCAACCCTTCATTCATTCGGCCCCAAGCGGCTCAGTACCAAGATAGCTGCAGCCATCACCATCAGTCCGTCGCAAGCGACAGCGACCCGCTACCAGATGGCAATGGCTGTCACCATCAACCCACTGTAGATGGTACCTTCCCATGAGACTGACTCCGTCGGACCTCGAGCGGCCTGCCAGCACACGGCTACAGCTATTACCATCAAGCTCCGCTATACAAAGGACCCTCCAGATATGCTAACTCGAATCTCTGATCTCTAAGCTCTCCTCTCCCTCTCTAAGCTCTGTGGAACTCATTCCCGAGCACTCCATTCTTATTGGCCAGAGTTGATTTGATCGTCAGAGGGTCCTGTCGGAGCCACCCCTCCACCGACTCCGAACGGGACTTCATTTTGTAGGTCTCCGATGGCGACCTTGTCCACCTCCACTCCAGTCGATTCCGACGACGATCAGTTTCTACACCAACAATTACCTTCTAGTGATTCTTGTCCGAATCAAACTAGTATCTACTCACTACCTCTAGGAAGTATGTCACATCTAGTCTCGTACATATCATGGCGTACATTATAAAATTTATAGCCAAAATATATAGAATTCTACTCATACGCTCTCTTTTTTAAGGAGTTGTTGGACAATTCCTCTTTGAGAGAAAAATTTCATGGCCTATCGAAAGATAGCCTTTCTTAGAATTCGCCATGCTGAATCATTTTAACATGGTATCGATGTACGTGGACTAGGATAACCCAAGCAAACTTTTAGATCCATCTCTATATATCTTCATTCCAAAGATGTAGGAAGCTTCTCCCAAGTCCTTCATGGAGAATAAAGATGATAGCCAAACCTTTATTCCCTATAATGCAGAGATGTCATTTTCAATTAAGAGAATATCATCCACACATAATATAAGAAATACTACTACAGAATCATTAGTCCATTTATATATATGGGGTTCTCCTCCATTCTTAATGAAGTCATATATTTTGATCACTTTATTAAAATGCATGTTCCAACTCTGAAATTCCTGCTTTAATCCATAAATGGATCTTTGAAGCTTGCATACCTTAGACTCGTCTGTGGATGTGAACCCCTTAGGCTATATCATATACACCTCTTCATCCAGCTCTTCATTTAAAAAAGCTATCTTCATATCTATTTGCCAGATCTCATAGTTCAGATTCACTGCAATCGCAAGTATAATCTGAATGGACTTAAGCATTGCCACTGAAGAAAATATCTCATCATAGTCAATACCATAATAATGATGATATCTCTTGGCAATCAAATGGATTTTATAGATCTCCACCTTCCTGCCTGTGCCCTTTTTCTTTTGAAAATCTATTTACATTCAATGGATTTCATCCCTTCAGGTGGATCAATCAGTGTCCATACACTATGAACCTTCATGGACTCCATTTTGGACTTCGTGGCTTCCAGCTACTTATCAGAATTAGACCTCTGCATGGCATCCATATAGGTAATTGAATTCTCATCATTCTCATCGAGTTCAATAGGATCACTACATCGAATCAAGAAATCATAGTATCTGTCCGACTGATGTGGTACTCTACCGGATCTCCTCAAGGATGCCTCTACAATAGGCTCTAAGTTTGATCTTATCAAATCCAGTTCTATAGGTTTACTAGAATATGTCAATTCTTCTACCTATCGAACTTCACCAAGTTCAACTTTAGAGACAATAGTTCCTTCCTCAAGAAACTTCTTTTCTAAAAAGACTGTCCTATTGCTGAGGAACATCTTTTGTTCTTCAGTAAGATAGAAGTAATAACCCCTGATTTTCTTGGGATATCCTATGAACAAACATCTATTGGATCTAGATCCAAACTTTTTTATCTGCAAACATTTGACATAAGTCGGACAACTCTAAATCTTAAGGTGAGAGAGTGTCAGCCTATGCCCAATCTATATCTCATATGGAGTCTTTATAATAGATTTGCTTGGAATATTATTCAGAACAAAACAAGCAGTCTCAAGTGCATAACCCCAAAAAGAAATTGACAGACTTGCAAATTCCATCATAGATTGAGCCATGTCTAATAAGGTTCAATTTCTTCTTTCAGATACATCATTATGCTGTGGTGCTCTAGAAAGAATCTATTGTGAGAGAATCTCATTCTCTCCTAGATATGTTAAAAATTTATTAGAAAAATATTCACCTCCTCAGTTTGATCGAAGAGTTTTAATATCCTTTCCAAGTTATTTTTCTACCTCATTATGATATCGTTTGAATATTTCAAACGAATCAAATTTACTCTTCATAAGATAGATGTACCTATACCTAGATAGGTCATCAGTAAATATAATGAAGTAGAGTATCCACCTCTAGCACATGTGTTCACAAGTCCACATGCATCACTATGTACTACACCTAGAACATCATTGGCTCGTTCATCCTTTCCAATAAAGGATGATTTGATCATTTTACCAAGAAGGCAGTACTCATAGATTTTTAATGATTCGTAATCATTGATATCAAGGATTTTTTTCTTGACTAATCTATTTATCCTATTTTTATTTATATGATCGAGGCAACAGTGCTAAAGATAGGCATTGATGACATGATCTAGTTTTGGATATTTATTTGACGTGTACATTACACTAACAGACTGTAATAAAATATAAATGTCATTTCTTAGTTGTCCATGCATTATTGTAACATCATTCATAATGATATCACAATAATTTTTCTTTATTGATTAGCAATAACCATCTTCAGCCAAAAGTTCAATAGATATTATGTTCATCATAAATGATGGACAATAGTAACAATCACTTAAAACGATATTATTTATTTTGAAAACAAGCTCAATAGTTTTTAATGCTAGGACTGGAACATTTCTTCCATCTCCAATATTAAGATATCTTTCGTCGTTCTCAAATTTTTTACCAACTTGAAGTCCATGCAACGAATTGCATATATAAACTGGACTTCTGGTATTCAATACTTAGGTAGTATTATCATAAATAGAGAAATTGCAAGATATTATCATATAACAGTCTTAACCAGCAACTACTTATTATTTTCTTTTGTTCAACCTATTCGGATCAAGTGGATAATTCATCTTCCACTCTGCTTGATGAGGGTTAACACTAGACTTCTCAAAATTAGGTCCTATAAGCTTGTCACTATCCAACAGTGAATGGAGTGACCAAATACTAGTCATTCTATTTACCTAAAAAAAATACAAGATCTTATTCGTACATGAATTATTTAATCCTAAAAGCTTGGACTTTAGTCTAAAGATCCTTCCACTTTTTTCTATGAATTGGTAACCTCTACCTTCAATTCGAGAAATTACACTCTCTTTAGTGGGTATTAGAATCTACATAGACTACAAATAGGCCCAAGGAATGCTCTAGCTAACTCGTAAGCATCTACAGGTAGGTTCATAATCAATTATTTCTCCAAATAATTTTTAGTAATTAGTTTTGCCCCAGGCATCTCTTCAGCAGGTGTAAGGCACCTCCACTAAAAGTTCCGATTAGGTCCAACCATTAACATGACTGAATTTGGTGCATCAAACAAATGATGATCAAGCCCAAGAAAAGCTCTGGCCAACCAGTGTGACCTAATCATCATATGATGGATAGTAATTCTAATATTCAGATAAACACCAGGTGTAAGGCACCTTCAATGTTCATCTAGAAAATTGGACCCATTGCCATCCACCTTAATGGGAGGCTATGACTTAGTTATCATCATAACTTTAACATTTTAAGAACCTAATAATTTACAGGATTTGAGATTATATGTAATTTAAAGATAGAGAAGATATGGACCAAATTACTTTGATTGACTTCATCAAGTGAAATCCTTCCACTGACTTCTCAAAGTCATTGATGAGGACTAGGATCAATTTCAGTCCATGGGTACCTATATCAATCTTGGTAATTCAAATCAGTCACACTGATTTCTAATTGAAATGGGTCAGCTCAAATCACCAAGTAATCTAATCAAAATTTAATCCACCATATTGATCAGGTAAGTAAGATCAGTGGAAGGGATATGCCATTAACTCGTGAAAGATCGAATTAGTGTGAGTAGATTCCAATTAAAAACCACTAGTTTAGACTGTCAAACTTATCTTAGACACCAACCAGTTAATTGGCTTCAATTTGAACTACCTAGTAAGTTCAGGCTCGATCACTTAGCCAAGAATCAAGTCTATTTGGTTCTTGTTAAAGACATGGACTTGACCAACTACAACTATTGAAGTTGAATCTAGAGTATCCTTGATCTAATCTAAATCAATACTTGGTTAGATTTGATCAATTACTCTAGTTAAGTCCATTCTTTAATCTAACCTTAGGTCTAACTCAATTAATGAATCTAATTCATCTAACTCATTAGCCTATGTTTTATGCTTTTGTCTTAGGATCTTTTTAATTCATAATTCTAGATCCTACTAGACAATCCTTAATTTTTAATTAAGTATCAACCTGATGGGTTGGGGTTTGGTGTTTGAAAATTATTTTCAAGTTTGTAAAATATTTTATAATTTTTATTTTCTATTCACCAAATGGGTCAACTCATTTCAGAAATGGATCAGTTCATTTCATTAATAGCAACCTATTGCAAGTTTCAAATAGAAAACAAAGCATAATATAGAAATTAAACTATGAATCAAATTTTAGATCTAATCTAAACATATTCATGTTTTATTTTTAGATTGAAATAATTTTAATTAACTCCTTTTGCTATTCATCTTCAAGAATAATAATCATAGCGGCACCCTTACATGCCATAGGAGAACCCCATGGAATGGGGGGTAGTGGACTTTAAACTATTCTTTTCTCCTATGACTGGATGGCCATGGTGATCTGTCCAATTAGATTACTATGCTAATCAAATTAAAACATATTAAATATAAGTTAGCTCCACTACCTTTCAAGGGGACTACTGAACCCTTGGAAGCCGATAGTTGGATAATAGAGATGAAAAAAATGTTGCTATCCAGCAGTGCCATGATGAAAAAAGATTCGATTTGCAGCTTATTTACTATAAGATGAAGCAATTAACCGGTGGCAGCAATTAGAACATAAATATGAACAAGATGGAAAATGACTTACTTAGGAAAGATTCTGGATTGCATTCTATGATTAGTACTTTCCTCGAAGTGTGAGAACCTAGAAAGAATAGGAGATTATTTATTTGAAACAAAGAAATATGAGTGTGGTTCAGTATGAAGCTAAATTTATAGAGCTAGCTAAATTTTGCTCTGAGATTAGTGGATGGTGAGAGGGAATAAGTTCATAAATTGATGGGACTGAAAACTAAAATTTGAAAATAAGTGGCTCTATATGAGTTGACAACTTATGCGGATGTAGTAAATAAAGTATTGATAATTGAAAGAGAGGTCAATGAAGAACAAGCAGAAAGTGAAAGAAATCAAAAGAAAAGAAATAGATTAGATGATTCTCATGGTTAGAATAATAAAAATACTGAAAGTTCAAATAAAATGTCAGTAAGTGATAACTAAAAATTATCTAATAGTGTTAGATATTTTAAGTGTGGTAAAGCTCATTCTGATAGTGAATGTAGTTGGATCATCGGTGGTTATTTTAAATATGGTAAGATAGGTCACAAAATACCTGAGTGCCCACAGAATATTGAGAATCGATTGAAAGGAATATGCCCTAAAGCCAATTTATTTTTGGGGTGTTCTTTGTCTTTCAAACTCATGTAGTGACATTTTTAATAAAAGGCATTTATTTCATCATATGAAGTGTCTTATTATTTATTTAAGATTATGATGAACTCTATAAATTAGGGCTATGATTTTAGGATTATGATGAGATCATACTAGTGAGACCTAAAATCTTAAAATCCTAATTTAAATATTCCTAGTCGATGGGACATTGAGTTAGGGATCAATGTTTTCCAGTAAGACTAGCACATTCTTTGTATGCTCAAATGAGAGGATGATTGATCTCACAATAACTTGTGTATGACACTAATACAAAAATGTAGGTGCTCATTAGAGAATGAGTTCACTGAATTGATCCAAATTGAGAATATCTAATGGAGTCTTATCTACATGTCAATAGATGGTTCTCATAGTGGAATTTATGCATGTAATCCTTTGACCTGAAACTATCATAGAATCTTATATATATAAATCCATATTTTGGTTCATACTCATTCATGACTTAGTTATGTACGGGACGATCTGGATATGGTAAATTATATATATAAAGATTGTGAGTAGGTTAACAAGGAATCGATCACTCTTAGTAAGCGAAAATAGCATCCTACCTACTTCAAACAAATAATGATTCAGAAAGACTTTGATCAAAACATGATGAAAATTAGAAATGGTTTCTAATGTTTCATTAAATGAATCATTATCATAAGATTAAAAGAGAAATGAATATGATATTGGGGTTGACATATTTTCATACCCAGAGTCATATTCAGGATGTAGGGAGATCGAAGGATCTAGTTGCATGGTAAATTTCACTAAAGTGTATGTTTGGTATTTCCATCAAAACTTCACATCTTTTGGATAGTCATGATGCATTGCTAGACGTCAATCATGTCTTATAAATAAGGGTGCGCATCAAGAGTCCGAGTTAGGAAAACATTATCTTTTCTTTCTTACAAGAGTTTCTTTTTATCCAATTTTCTTTCTTTCTTTCTCTTGTCTAGACCTTGTCTTTATAAGAACAAGAAGACATCTTAAGACTAAGAGATTAGGAAGAAAAATTATGAAGACAAAAGAAAAAGAAAGATAGATAAGGAAAGGCAAGGAAGGTGATATAAAGGCTTAAGAAGGTCTTGCCCATTTAATTGAAGTTCTTATTACAAGAATTTTAATTATATAAATCAGAGGTGCTGGTGTCTTGATCAAGTCTCTGTGTGGATCAACGTTGGAGGGTGAACACGTGGGCACCTGGTGGAACCCCTGACAGACTACTACCGACAATCAGGGTTAATTTAGGGTTTAGCGATAAGAGGTATGTTCTAATACTTTCTTTTATATTACAAATGCATGTTATATGATTTAATTGCTAATAAGGTGGTCCTAGGGTTTGGGTTTGGTTTATTTGATTTCATATTTTGCTTTGAAATCCATGCTTCCACCCTGTACACCAAACCCAACAGTGGTATCAGAGCAAGCCTTATTAGGTTAAATCATATAATGCTTTGCTTATAACATAATAGGCATAAATGAAAAATATGATATAATATTTTTTAGCATATTTTTATTTATATGATGAGATCATATTCTTTTACTTATCATAATGAGATTATGTTGTATATATTATTCTGTAAAGGTTGCCCTGATATAGTGGAAAGTATTCACTATATAATGATGGTTGTCCTAGAATAATTATACATGTTAATAGATATATATATTTTTATTATATTTGAATGCTATTAGGCATTTAGTTTGATTTAAATCAGTATGTACATCGAGACCTTTTAAATCCCTCTATGAAAAATTATATTAAGTTGTAGTGTAATTAATCTATAGCTAAATCAGTCAGGATGTCTAATTGATCTATCGGTGTCTAGGAAAATTGGTTCATGATTGGTAAAGAGAACATGATTTTTTAATTGGTTTTGTTGTCTGATCCTGGCCAAATTTATTGGTGTCTAAGGAAAGCAATGGAGGGACTCCCATTTCTCTCCCATTTACCTGGCCGATTTGATTAATTTAATTCTAGATTGAAATGCTTAATATTATATTCACTACATTAAGGCCTTCCTTCATACTATTTTCTTATTATGTCCAGAACCATATTAGTTCTGTTGTGTAACCACAAGATCTATCATGGGGAAAGATGTAATATTAATCTAGTGCATTGAGATGCTTACAGCATTTTGAATATACTACTTTGTTGTGTAACCACAAAAGTAGTTATATTTCATTTTTGACTGTATAGAAATGAAGGGTTCTACTTAAACTAAAACATTAAAGTTTGTTGTGTTAACACAAGGCTATTAATGTTTTAGAGGCAAAAGTTTTTTGAGAGTTGCATAAAATGCAATTGGAAAGAGTTTCCTACCTTTGAACTTATAACAAGTTTGTTGTGCAACCACAAGACTTTTTATAAGGAATTAGGATCTTATTCTCACTAAGAAAATCAATAAGAGGGTTATGATTTTTAGTGGGAGACATAATTAAATTAAAGTCCTAATTTAATTATGTTTGTCATCATGAATTGTTTGCTTATGTATTGTTCTTTATTATGTAGATTAAATGGCTTCTTCACTTTCATTACGTTCAATTTTGGATTCAAATAAATTGACTGGTCAAAATTATGTTGACTGGTTGAGAAATCTTAAAATAGTACTCAGTCAAGAAAAACTCTCCTATATTCTTGACACCCCTGATCCTAAGCCATTAGAAAATGATGCCACAGATGAAGATAAGTCCACATACAAGATGTGGCAAAATGATTCTTCTTACTGTCAAATGCATCATACTTGCCTCTATGAATAATGAATTACAGAGGCAGCATGATAGCATGGACACTCAATCCATATTGCTCAATCTAAAAGAGCTTTATGGAGAGCATAGTAGGACTGCTAGATATGAGATATCTAAGCAATTATTTCATGCAAGAATGACAGAAGGAACATCCATACAAAATCATGTTTTGATGGTAATTGACCTAATCACTCGATTAAGTCAATTAGGTTTTGTAATGGATGGAGAGTTAAGTCAGGATTTGATCCTGCAATCACTCCCAGAATCATTTTCTCAGTTTGTCATGAACTATCACATGAACAAACTGAATTCTTCATTGCCTGAGCTATTAAATATGCTCAAGACAGCAGAAAGCCATATCAAGAAAGATAAGGCTCCTCTTCTTCTTGTGGAAGGGATCTCCAAGAAGAAGGCAGGCAAAAAGGGTTCAAAGAGAAGGTTGAATCCTAAAAGTGGTATAAATAAGAAGAAAAAGGGGAAGAAGGTCTCCGGACAAATGACCTATTTTCACTATGGCAAAGCAGGTCATTGGAAGAGAGAATTGCAAGGCTTACCTTGCAACCATGAAGTCTGGTGCAAATAATGCACCAAAAGGTATGTATGAGATACATACTATATTATCATTAAATTCTTCCATTTCAAATTCTTGGGTATTAGATACCGACTGTGGTTTTCATATCTGCAAATCTTTGCAGGGGCTGCAGAAAATTAAGAGTTTGAAGAAAGGTGACTTCAAGCTCTATGGCGCTGGAGGAGAGTCTATCCAAGCAGAAGCTGTAGGGACAAATATATTGAAGTTACCTTATGGAAAGATCTTAGAGCTTACAAATTATTATTATATGCCTAAGATCATTAGAAATATTATATCTATACCCTTGTTATTAAAACAAGGTTATAGTCTTAATGTAACGAGCGAAGGTTGCTCGATCAAATATTCTAATGAAAATTATTTGTTTTGGCATATTTAGCAATGGTTTGTTGACTCTATGTTTGGATGAATAATATATTTCATATTGATGAAAATAGAAAACATAAGAGAGATGACATAAATAATACTTTACTTTGGCATTGTCGATTAGGTCATATTAGTGAGGCTAGGATTAACAAGTTATACAAAGAAAAGTTCTTTGATCCTTTTGATTATGAATCATTGGGAACTTGTGAATCATGCCTCATGGGTAAAATGACCAAGATTCCATTTAGTGGACATAGAGAAAGGACAAATGAGTTATTAGGACTTGTACATATGGATGTATGTGGTCCTATGACAACTCAAGCTAGAGGAGGATACTCTTATTTTATTACATTCACTGATGATTTATCTAGGTTTGGATATGTGTATCTTATGAAACACAAATCAGAAGCCTTTGATAAATTTAAAGAGTATCAAAGTATGGTCGAAAAATAAACTAGGACAATGTATAAAAATCCTTCGATCTGATCGAGGAGGAGAATACTTATCTAGTGAGTTTCTAGACTATCTTAAATTTAAAGGGATTCTCTCTGAATGGACACCTCCTTATACACCGCAATTAAATGGTGTAGCCGAAAGAAAAAATCATACCTTATTAGATATGGTACGGTCCATGATGTGCTTCACTGAATTTACCTATTTTCTTCTAGGGTCATGCTCTAGAGACTGTAATTTACATCTTGAATAGAGTACCTTCTAAATCTGTATCTAGTACTCCATATGACATATGGAGAAGTAAGAAACCTAATCTTAAGTATCTTAAGATATGGGGTTGTCCAGCTTATGTCAAAAAAAATTTTGGACATAAACTTGATGCTAGATCAGACAGATGTCTATTTATAGGATATCCTAGAAATAGTATAGGATATTTATTCTACCATCCTACTGAACAAAAGGTATTTGTAAGTAGGCATGCCATTTTCATGAAAAAAAGAATTTATCCTAGAAAAGGGCAGTGGCAGAAATATTGAACTTAGTGAAGTTCAAGAAAAATCAAATAGAAATTTCTCAACCATATAATCACATAAAAGAACCAGAACACATAACTCCTATCCATAGGTCTAAAAGAGTAAGAAATACACCTGTGAGGTATGGGTTCATTATTGAGAACAATGAAGCCCAAGTCATTGAGAATGACGAACCTCTGACCTATACGAAAGCAGTCAAAAGTAAGGACTCTTACAAATGGCTGGCTGCCATGCAATCCGAAATAGAATCCATGCACACCAACAAAGTATGGACTTTGGTGGATGCACCAGAGGATATAAATCCTATTGGATGCAAATGGATTTTTAAGAAAAAGATTGGAGCTGATGGTCAAATTGAAACCTATAAGGCCAGATTGGTGGCTAAGGATTTTAGGCAAAAATAGGGGATTGATTATGATGAAACATTTTCACCTATTGCCATGCTCAAATCTATTCGGATTATGCTTGCTATAGCAGCATACCACGACTATGAAATATGGCAAATGGATGTAAAGACTGCCTTCCTTAATGGTTTCCTTGAGGAGGAAGGTCTATATGTCACAGCCAGAAGGGATTTGAGTCAAATGAGAGACCAAATCAGGTATGCAAGCTTAAGAGATCCATTTATGGATTAAAGCAAGCATCAAGGAGTTGGAACATCCATTTTGATGAAACAGTAAAAGAGTTTGGTTTTATCAAGAATGTGGATGAACCATGTGTGTACAAGAAAACTAGTGGGAGAACCATAGTCTTCTTGGTTCTGTATGTAGATGACATACTCCTCATTGGGAATGATATCCCAATGTTACAATCAGTCAAATTATGGCTATCAAATAAGTTTTTCATGAAAGATTTGGGAGAAGCATCCTATATACTAGGAATAAAGATCTATAGAGATAGATCTAAGAGGATGCTAGGCTTGTCCCAATCAAGGTACATTGACTTAATACTGAAAAGATTCAGTATGGATGGGAGTAAAAGAGGTTATTTACCCATGAGTCAAGGCATACATCTCTCTAAAAAGATGTCTCCAAAGACACCTGAAGAGAGAAATAGAATGAGTTCTATTCCTTATGCTTCGGCTGTTGGATCAATAATGTATGCCATGTTATGTACAAGGCCTGATGTTGCTTATGCTTTAGGCATTGCAAGTAGATTTCAAGCTGATCCAGGAGAGGATCATTGGAAAGCTGTGAAAAATATTCTTAAGTACTTGAAGAAGGACTAAAGATATTTTTCTAGTATATGGTGGTTCTGATCTTAAACTTAGAAGCATATTCTGACTCTAGTTTTCAATCAGACCCAGATGATAGCAAATCCATTTTAGGATATGTCTTTACTCTGAATGGTGGAGCAGTGAGTTGGAAGAGTACTAAGCAGCCAACTGTAGCTGACTCAACCACTGAAGCAGAATACATAGCTGTAAGTGAAGCCACCAAGGAAGCTGTCTGGATGAAGAAGTTCATCACTGAATTAGGTGTTATTCCTGAAATTGAGAATCCAGTACCACTTTACTATGATAATACTGGAGCTGTAGCTCAAGCAAAGGAACCAAGGTCTCATCATAAATCCAAACACATTCTGAGATGCTTCCATCTCGTTCGAGAAATTATTGAAAGACAAGATGTGGTCATAGAACGAGTGGATACAAAGAACAACATAGCAGAGACCCATTCACTAAGGCTTTACCACTGCAACTGTTTGATCACCACCTTGATTGTATGGGATTAAAACATAAGGGCGATTGGCTTTAGTGCAAGTGGGAGATTGAAAGGAATATGCCCTAAAGCCAATTTATTTTTGGGGTGTTCTTTGTCTTCCAGACTCATGTAATGACATTTTTAATAAATAGACATTTATTTCATCATATGCAGTGTCTTATTATTTATTTAAGATTATGATGAACCCTATAAATTAGGGCTATGATTTTAGGATTATGATGAGATCATACTAGTGAGACCTAAAATCTTAAAATCCTAATTTAAATATTCCTAGTCGATGGGACATTGAGTTAGGGATCAATATTTTTCGGTAAGACTAGCACATTCTTTGTATGCTCAAATGAGAGGGTGATTGATCTCACAATAACTTGTGTATGACACTAATACAAGAATGTGGGTGCTCATTAGAGAATGAGTTCACTGAATTGATCCAAATTGAGAATATCTAATGGAGTCTTATCTACATGTCAATAGATGGTTCTCATAGTGGAATTTGTGCATGTAATCCTTTGACCTGAAACTACCATAGAATCTTATATATATAAATCCATATTTTGGTTCATACTCATTCATGACTTAGTTATGTACGGGATGATCTGGATATGGTAAATTATATATATGAAGATTGTGAGTAGGTTAACAAGGAATCGATCACTCCTGGTACATCCTACCTACTTCTAAACAAATAATGATTCAGGAAGACTTTGATCAAAGCATGATGAAAATTAGAAATGATTTCTAATGTTTCATTAAATGAATCATTATCATAAGATTGAAAGAGAAATGAATATGATATTGGGGTTGACATATTTTCATACCTAGAGTCATATTCAGGATGCAGGAAGATCGAAGGATCTAGTTGCATGGTAAATTTCACTGAAGGGTATGTTTGATATTTTCATCAAAATTTCACATCTTTCGGATAGTCATGATATGTTGCTAGATGTCAATCATGTCTTGTGGGTTCGATCAAGTTAAAATTTTAATTTGATCATTAAATTAGAAAGTGTTCTAAATTAAGTCAAATTGGGTTGGCTAGTTTTGACCTAAATCGGTTTGGTTGAGTTCTAACCATATTAGGTCAAATCACACCCTGACTCACTGCTGATTAGATGTGAAATCCAATGGGTCACACATAAAGAGAATTGATTAAGGGTCTAATTAGATTAGACCATGTTTGCAAGATGAATATGCTAGCACATATAGCAAACCCTAGCACCAGGATTCGAATTGGATTCGAATCAGCTTCCGATTTGGGCTAATTTAGATCCGATTTGAGCCAAATAGGATTTGGTCTTGAGTTGGATTAACCTAGATTGATTGGGCTTCAGATTGGGCACCACCTACCAGCATCCCACATGCCAAGGAGTCTCTCTCTTGCGCGTGAAAAGTATTTCATGCACAAAGGACTCTTTGGCGCATGGAATAAGATGGCGCCTACCTTCTTTGACTTTTTCCATATAGTATGTTGCATAATTTTTTCTTTTAATTGGCATGGACATCAGATATGGGGCATAGAAGAGTCCTTCTATAGATGAAAGATTTCTTTTTCCTTTTAAAGTTTTCGCCCATGATGTTTTTGTCGCCCAAGACCTCTTGCCGCCCAAGACTCCATGTCGCCTACTTCTCCTTGACGTCTCTTGGACCAAGTCAAAGTCTCTTGGGACTTTGACTATTCAAAGATTATCTCCATGCCTTCTTGCTGATTGGGCATCCCTTTTTAGAGCCATTGGATGGCTTTGTATCATGATCTAATGGATGAAAAGGGAGGCACCAAAGATGATGCATTGCGACTCTTCATAAAAACTTACGTAGAATTAGTCCAAGAGTCCTTCTGCTTTAAGGCACCTCTTGGACTAAGTCTATATCTCATTTTTTTACTGATGAGGTGTGAGATTGGCTGATGGAGCGTGAGAAATGGATAAGGAAAGGGCGTGAGATTTTTGTTGGCATCTTTACGTACATTATAAATAAGGGTGCGCATCAAGAGTCTGGGTTAGGAAAACATTATCTTT
This sequence comes from Cocos nucifera, assembly GCA_006176705.1. NCBI lineage: Eukaryota > Viridiplantae > Streptophyta > Magnoliopsida > Arecales > Arecaceae > Cocos > Cocos nucifera. Next base: position 76,609 of record QRFJ01000575.1, read on the forward strand.
TCTTTCTTACAAGAGTTTCTTTTTGTCCAATTTTTTCTTCCTTTCTCTTGTCTAGACCTTATCTTTATAAGAATAAGAAATCATCTTAAGACTAAGAGATTAGGAAGGAAAGTTAAGAAGACAGAAGAAAAAGAAAGATAGATAAGGAAAGGCAAGGAAGGTGACATAAAGGCTTAAGAAGGTCTTGCCCATTTAATTGATGTTCTTATTACAAGAATTTTAATTATATAAATCAAAGGTGATGGTGTCTTGATCAAGTCTCTGTGTGGATCAATGTTGGAGGGTAAACACGTGGGCACTTGGTAGAACCCCTGATAGACTACTATCGACAATCAAGGTTAATTTAGGGTTTAGCGATAAGAGGTATGTTCTAATACTTTCTTTTATATTACAAATGCATGTTATATGATTTAATTGCTAATAAGGTGGTCCTAGGGTTTTGGGTTTGGTTTATTTTGATTTCATATTTTGCTTTGAAATCCATACTTTCGTCCTGTACACCAAATCCAACATCGATCTATCCCAATAGTTGAACAAAACAAAGATGAAAAATTGAAACCCCAAACCCAAGGAAGGGTTTATGCTCTTACGCAACTAGATGTGCAGACTTTCAATGCATTGGTAACAGATTTTGAGAAAGGCTTACAAAATTAATTAGATTAATCAATTAGTTTTGCTCATAAGGTAAGTAACGATATACCTTCTCTAGATTTTTCATTTATATACTACTATTTTGAATATCGAATAAGTTGTTATTTGATTTATTTGTGACTTATGAATCTTATGAAGAATATGTTTTGCATGAAAAATTGATATGAAAATTTGAAGTAATATTTTTTGTATTATTTAGTGATCCAAAATCATACTTGCATATTTTGATTTGATCATGAAATATGTGCTATTTTGTGAAAAGAATTTCTATATAAATCGATTTGGGACTCTCAACCTGACTATGTTCTGAATTCTGCCAATTGAGGGTTATGCATTAGCACTTTGAGCTCATGATTCTGTTTCTAGCCCAGCCACAGGGTATAAGTATGGTTCTCCGATCTAACTACAGGATATAAGTGTGATATTCTAGCCCCACCATAGGATACAAGCATGGTATTTTGGCCTGATCATATGATATAAGTGTGGTCATGGTTGAAAGATGATGAGTTAAGTGGAATTCATTTTGGATTGAAATAAGATATATGAATATGCATATAAATATTTTGAAAGATTTTGACATTATCGAATTCATATTTTGAATATACACTGATTAATGGTAAACTGTGTTTTGAAATTTGCAACTTATATTATCATATAAATAATCTAGTCAGGATATTCATTACTTACTAAGCTGTTTAGCTCATGATAAGTTTTTATTTATTTTTAGAGATTCAGAGATTTAGCTTGATTCAGGAATTAGATATGGGGGAGCGAATTAGAGATAGAGTTTTATATTTTCTTTTAGATTAGGATTTATTGAACTTTGATACAAACTATAGAATTTTATTTATATGATATTTATTTTAGTTATTTGAATTAAAGTTGATCAATAATTATTTAGTTTTTATTCCACTATTGCTTTATGATATCGTAGTAAGATGCTTTACATGCTTCTGGAAGAGTTTTCTATAAGTATGCAGCGGTTGCCATGACCCTCGGCTCATGATTTTGGATCGAGAGTGTGACAATTAAAGTGGTATTAGAGCAATTAAGTGGATGAATTAATGACATATAGATTCAGACTTGAGTGTAGATGGGTAGATATTAGGGACTTTGGGACAACAACTTATATTGACTATGATAACTTAGAAACTTAGATTTAACACAAGTGCATTAGAGGATTTGAATCATAGTACATAGCAGAAACATAGTGGTTTGAGTTGTTTCAAGATGATCTAGTAATTTGATCTGAAAAAAAAAATCAAGGACAAAATTTTCTTTTAGGAGGGAAGAATGTAATACCCCAAACAAGCGCATGAATCTCAAAGCATAAATCAAAAAAAAGAAAAAAATCAGAAGACTCCCTATGGGAGTCTTCTTCTTCTCTCGATCGACTCCCAAGTGGAGCCAAAATCCACCTCAGAGAGGAGTGAAACTCCTCCCCACCATATCTATTTAAAGGGAAGAAGCCTTCCCTCTTTCCCCAACTAAAAATTGAAGCCCAACTGGTAGGGATCATCAGATTTTCTTCGCAGAAGACTTTCATTGTACTTGCCAAAAATTGGGTTGAAAAGGCTACCAAAGATCAAGGTAAGCTCGACCCTCCTTTCTCCTCTCTTTTTTCTTCCTTCCTATTATGCTAGACGCCATCACCGACTGTCGACTTCATTGGAGAAATTAGTTTTGACCTTTTCTTCGATTTTATCAACACCAGGGGTCACTACCGACCGTCGGTATGGGTTTGCTGGGCTGCGCCATCACAGCTCCAGCTGTTGCTGGCTATTAGCTGGCAGCCATGGTCTCCAATCTAGAAAAATAAGAAGGGGGACCTCACGGTCCTCTATTCCTCCAAAGAGAGCAGCAAGAAGAAGAAGAATAAAAGGAAAAGAAAAAGAAAAAAGAAAAGAAAAAAAAGAAAAAATGAGAGAGATTTTCTCTCTCTCCTCCCTCTCTCCCTTTTGTGAGTCTGAATCCCACTTTCTCTCCCTAAAAATCTAACTTTCTCTCTCTACTTTTTCTTTCTAGTTTCTCTTTCTATTTCTCTCTAGAAAAGTCTCACTTTCTCTCTCTAGATGATGTCTTTCTCTTCTAGGGTTTTTCAGATTTCTAAGAAGATCCTCAAACAGTCTTGATAAATCATGATAAAGGAAATTTGACCTTTGACTAGTGAATAACCATCCTATGAAGATTTAGGATTTTTATCTTGAAAAATAATCATGATTATAGTTTGATGAAAGTATAATTTTTGGATATTAGGTTAGTTGAATTTATCAACCATTGTTCGTATGAGATGGCTCCACATCAGATAAAGAGAACCGCTCGAGGTGCTATTGGAGAAACATCGAACCAACAGGAGGATGGTACTCCTCAACAAGTTAGTAACGCCCCTCAATAAGGAGTTGTCGATCCCACTAGGAACACCTAGATAGAGCAACAAGAACTAAACATGGCTAAATCAATGCAAACCCTAGTTGGAGTGATGCAGAGGCAGTAACAATTACTTGAACAATAGCAAGCACAGCGAGATACACAACAACATCAACATCAACCCCAATAGCATGGACATGGAGAGCAGTCGGTGCAGCGAAACAAAATTATGGAATTTAAAAAGTTAGCTCCACCATCTTCAAAGAGGACTACTAAACCCTTGGAAGTCAATAGTTAGATAATAGAGATGGAGAAAGCATTTGCTATCTAGCAGTGCCGTGATGAAGAAAAGATTCAATTTACAGTTTATTTACTATAAGATGAAGCGTTTAACTGGTGGCAGTGATTCGAACATAAATATGAGCAGGATAGCAAACGAGATACTTAGAAAAGATTTCGGATTGCATTCTATGATCAATACTTTCTTTGGAGTGTGAGAACCCAGAAAGAACATGAGTTTATTTATCTGAATCAAAGGAGTATGAGTGTGGTTGAGTATGAAGCTAAATTTATAGAGCTAGCTAAATTTGCTCCGAGATTAGTGGATGGTGAATGGGAACAAGTTCATAAATTCGAGATGGGACCAAGAATTGAAATTCAAGAACAAGTGGTTCCATATGAGTTGACAACTTATGCGGATGTAGTAAATAAAGCATTGATAATTAAAAGAGAGGTCAATGAAGAACGTGCAAAAACAGAAAGAAATCAAAAGAAAAGAAATAGATCAGATGATTCTTATGGTCAGAATAATAAAAATATTAGAAGTTTGAATAAAAAATCAGTGAGTGACAACTCAGAATCATCTAATGGTATTAGATGTTCTAGGTGTGGTAAAGTTCATGCTGATAGTGAATATTGTTGGATCATTGGTTCTTGTTTTAAATATAGTAAGATAGGTCACAAAATAGCTGAGTGCTCATAGAATATTGAGAATCAATCTATCCCAATGTTGAACAAAATAAAGATGAAAATTTGAAACCCCAAACCCAAGGAAGGGTTTATGCTCTTACGCAACTAGATGCGCAAACTTCCGATGCAGTGGTAACAAATTCTGAGAAAGGCTCACAAAATTAATTAGATCAATCAATTGGTTTTGCTCATGAGGTAAGTAACAATATACCTTCTTTAGATTTTTCATTTATATACTACTATTTTGAATATCGAATAAGTTGTTATTTGATTTATATGTGACTTATGAATCTTATGAAGAATATGTTTTGCATGAACAATTGATATGAAAATTCAAAGTAATATTTTCTATATTATTTAGTGATCCAAAATCATACTTGCATATTTTGATTTGATCATGAAATATGTGTTATTTTATGAAAAGAATTTTGATATAAATTAGTTTTGGACTCTTAACCTAATTATGTTCTGAATCCTGCCAATTAGGGGTTATACATTGGCACTTTGAGCTCATGATTCTATTTCTAGCCCGACCACAAGATATAAGTATGGTACTCTGACCCAACCACAAGATTCAAGTATGGTATTCCGGTACCATACAAGACATAAGTATTGTATTTTGGCCCGACCATAGCGTATAAGTATGGTCATAGTTGAACGCTGATGAGTTAAGTAGAATTCATTTTGGATTGGATTTTTTTTCAAAATAAGATATATGAATATGCATATGAATATTTTGAAAGATTCTGACATTTTCGAATTTATGTTTTGAATATATACTGATTAATGGTAAATTATGTTTTGATATTTGCAACTTATATTATCGTATGAATAATCTAGTCAGAGTATTCATTACTTACTGTATTATTTAGCTCATGATAAGTTTTTATTTATTTTTATAGATTCAGAGATTTAGCTTGATTTGGGGATTTGATATGGAGGAGCAAATTAGAGACAGAGTTTTATATTTTCTTTTAGATTAGGATTTATTGAATTTTGATACAAACTACAAAATTTTATTTGTAAAATATTTATTTTAGTTATTTAAATTAAAGTTGATCATTAATTATTTAGTTTTATTATGCTGTTGCTTTATGATATCGTAGTAAGATGCCTTGCATGCTTGTAAGAGAGTTTTCTATAAGTATGTAGTGATTGCCATGACCCTCGACTCATGATTTCAGATTGGGGGTGTGACACCTTAAGACCCCTTGGATTAAACCCTATCCAAGACCAAACAAAAAAATCTCATCTTGTTATATTCGCCACCGTCGAGCCAACTTGATTAAAAATTGGGCTGGCTCAACTACATCTCATCCGAATACTATCTTCCATCTGCCTGAGATGATCGGCTCGACTGTATACTTAAGCTAGCCCAACTGTATACCAATTCCTTTTCTTGGCTGATACTTCTCCTAGCTTTGATCCTTTGTTCCATCTTGAGTGTCCAAGTTTTTGGAGCACCAACCAAGCCTCTCAAGATCCTCATACTTAAACCTTAAGTCCATGGAGAGCTACACATCGTCTCCATCCTAGGATAACTTCTATCTTAATCCTAGGACCATACCTATCCTAGTCTCCATAAAGTCAACACCCTGACTCCTTCCATGGCCTTCCAAGGCTTGGGAGCACCACACCAAATCCTATAGTTGTCTTATTCCAATCTTTTCTTCTTCCTTTTGTTTAGCCATTAAGAACATCTTCACAAGAAGCTAGCACTCTGAGAGCTGACAGATCAGGCTTCGCATGGATATCCTTAGAGGTCGTTCATGTGCGTGGTTGAAGCAACGAACAAAGATCTATAAAAGTTGCAATCTTCTATTAAGGTATGAGATTCGATCTCATATATTTTTCTATTTCAAATTTTATATGCATGATATCACATCCAAGGTCCTAATAAAGGATGTTTATGTATTAGATCTAATGCATGTTTAGATTAAAAAGTTTAATCTAAAGTCTTCTACTGCTTTATTTTTGAAAAAAATTTGAAAATCATGCATGAAATTTTCATGCTTTTCCAACAGTGGTATCAGAGCATCTAGTTCATTGTATGATATGATATGCATGCATAAATAATAAAATCTAAATTTTTTGATGCATAAGATACATAAGATCTGATTTAGATGTGATCTAAAATTTTTTAAATCAGATCTAAGCATGATTAGATTAGTTTATTTTCTTAAAGTCGAGTACTTAGATTGTGTAGATCACCATGGCCATCTAGTCATAAGAGAAGAAGAGCTTCATGGCTCTGTTATCCTATCCGATAGGGTTCTCTTATGGCATGTAGGGGTGTCGCTGTGATTATTCCCCATGAAGAAGAAACACGAAAGGATCAAACTTATTTTTCTACAAAATCCTAGATTTGTGAAATCCTAAAATTATTGTATTTGATGCAAAAGATTGCATGAAAAAATGAATCTAATTATTAAAGAATTAAATCTAGAATCATAAATATGTTTAGATGAGATCTAAAATTGATTTATGATTGATTTTATTGAATTTTATGTAAAAATCAGAAAGTCTAAAATTCTGCAATTGTTGTTGGCATGCTTGGAGGGGTTGACCCTTTTTCCTATTCGAGTCGACCCCAGTCCCTAGGAGTCTTGAAGGGGTTGATCCATTTACTGCAGATGAAAATTTTTGCTCTCTATTTTATTACAGAGATCGACCTATGAGTTGACCTACTGAAGAGGAGTCGACCCCAATTATAGAGCAAAATATTTTTATATAAAATTTATATAAAATTATTTTACAAATTAAAATTATTTTAATATTCAACTTAATTAAAAATTAAGCAATGAAATCAATAGATCTAGATTGGAGAATCAAAGATCTAAAGGCCATGTTCATAAACTTTAAGATTATGGGTTAGCTCAGACCAGGCTCCATTAACTAGGTTAGACCTAGGGGCAGAAATTATATAGATAAAGAACTAAGTAATTGATCAAATCTAATTAATTATTAATTTAGATTAGGTCAATTCTTCTTTTGATGAATTCTTCGTAGTTGTAGTTGATCAAGTTCATGTTTCTACCAAATGGACTTGATTGTGGCTCAATGGCTGAGCTTGAATTATTAGGTGGATCAAATCAAAACTAATTAACTGGATAATGTCTAAAATAAGTTTGGCAGTTTAGACTGGTGGTTTTTAATTGGGAGCTTCTTGCATTGATGAGTCTTTGATGAGTTAATGATATATCCCTCCCACGGATCTCACTTACCTAGCCATCCTAGTAGATTGTGTTTTGATTAGATGATTTAATAAATTTAAGTTTACCCATATCACTAAGGTTGATTAGTGTGACTGATCTAGGTGCCAACAACTGACTTGGTCATTGCTCCTCGAAAGACTTGGTGAAGTCAGTGGGAGGATTGTTGACTATAGTTGATCTTTTCTCTTCTTCTCTAAACTAATTATTAAATCCTCTAAATTATTAGGTCCATAAAATAAAATTATTATGGGGATAACAAGATCATAGCCTTCTATTAAGCTGAACGATAATGGGTCCATTAATTTGATAATTATTGAAGGTCTAAAGACCTGGTGCTCATCCACTATTGGAATTATCATTAGTTGCTCTCTCCGATGGATGGCTAGGTTAGCCGACCAAAGTCGGGCCTAATCATTTGTTTGTTAAATGCTCTTAGTTGATTATGTTGATGGTTGGACTTAACCAGATCTTGTAAAGAATACCAAAGTCAATTGAAAAGGCTCCTGGGGCAAAATCAATTACTGGAAGTTATTTCGAAAAATAATTGGTTAAGAACCTACCTACTGACGCACATGGATGGGCCGGCCAAAGTCAGGTTTGTGTGTAGTCAGTGTAGATTCTAGTACCCATTAAAAAATTATGGTAATTTCTCAAATTGGAGATAGAGGCTACCAATTTGTATAAAATAATAGGAGAACCTTTTAACTAAAGTCCATGTCTTTAGGATTAAATGATTCATATATAAATAAGGTTCTTGTTTTCCTTTCAGATATGGTCAATTCATTCTCTCCATTCACTATTAGGTAATGAAAATTTTTTGGGACCCAACTTCAATAGCTGGTATCGAAAACTCAAGATTGTCTTGGAGCACGAGGGGATCCTTTATGTGATAATAGATCCAGTACTTGAGGAGCCTGCACCAAGCATGCATGGTATAGTAAGAGACACCTATCAAAAGTGATTCAATGACTGTATCACTATTCGTTGCATCATATGGACATCTATAAGTGATGAATTTAGTCGTAAATTTGAGGATGCTCAGCTTGAGGACATGTTGCAATTATTGTAAGAATCTTTTGACACTTCAGATGATGTTAAGAGGTACAAAATTAGTTGTGCCATCTTTAATGCCAGGATGAAGGAGGGGACGTCGGTCACCGATCATATATTATACATGATATAGATGGTTGAGTGCCTAAGCAAACTCAAGTTTTCCTTGTAGGATAGCTTAAGAAAGATACAATACTGAATTCATTATCCAAGTCTTATCTCCATTTTCTCGATCATTATAGAATGATGAAGCCTGTAGTCAACTACTATAGTTTGTTGGGATTGCTATAAACTTTTGAGAAGGATCACCAACTTCAGAAGGCGACAATAAATTTAGTGGAAGGATCTTCTTCTGGTTATTGATCCTTTGGGAAAAGAAAAAAGAATTAAAAAAAGAAGAATAAGAAGGTGCAAGGTGCTATGACATCTCAGCTTAGTCAGACCAAGAAGTCCAAGTCTGACCAGAGTCAGGTAAAGTGCTTTCCCTGTAAAAAGCATGGGTACTGAAAGAGGAACTATCCTCTATACATTGCCTTACTAGATCCAAATAGACCGAATAAGAGAAAGAAGTAAATTATTGCTGGACAAGATATTTATATGATAATGTCTTGTAATTTCTTTATTTGTGATTCTACTATCTGGGGTATTGGATATCAATAATCCTATTAATGTATGCAATTCATTGTAGGAACTTCATATTAGTAGGACATTTGGAGATGATGAGAGATTTCTAAATGTTAGAGATGGAAGATCAGTTCTAGTTCTAGCTTTAGAAATTATTAAGCTTATATTTAAATCAAATATCATTGTTCTTAGTGATTATCATTTTTGTCCTAGTTTTTTATTAAATATTATTTCTGTAGGCCAATTAGCCATGAATAGTTATGAATTTTCAATAAAGAAATATCATTATGATGTCATTATGAATGGTGTTATTGGGATGTATGGACAAATGAACAACAATATTTACATATTATCACAGCTTGATAGTATAATGTACACGTCCAGCAAATATCCTAGAATAAATGATGTCTCAGATATCTATCTTTGGCACTATAGGCTAAGTCATATTAATAAAAACAAAATAAAAAGGTTAGCACAAGAGGGTATCCTTGAAGTTGGTGATTATGAATCACTGTTAACCTATGAATTCTGTTTGCTTGGGAAGATGATCAAGCCACTTTTTGCTAAAAAAGTTAAGCAAGCCAATGAGCTTATATGTCTCATACTTACTGATGTATGTGGACCTATAAATATAAGTGCTAGAGGTGGATATGATTACTTTATTATGTTTACAGACAATCTATCAAGGTATGAGTATGTCTATCTTATGAAATATAAGTCTGAGTTATTTAAAATATTCAAATAATTCTATACTGAGATAGAGGAACAAACTAGTAAGAGTATTAAAATTCTTCAATCAGATCGAGACGGTGAATATCTTACTGGTAAGTTTTTGACATATGTAGAAGAGAATAAGATTCTCTTTCAATGAACTCCTCCTAGGATGCCACAGCTGAATGGGGTGTCAAAAAGGAGGAATCGAATGTTGTTGGACGTGGTTCGGTCCATGATGGGTTTTGCAAGTCTATCGATCTTCTTTTGGAATATGCACTAAAGTTGGCTTGTTACTTATTAAATAGGATTTCTAGTAAGTCTATAACTAAAAATACCAAATGAGATATGGATAGGACATAAGCCAGCACTCTCACACCTTAGGATCTGGGGCTGTTTAGCTTATGTAAAGCATTTGAAAATAGATAAGCTTAGACCAAGATCTGATAGATGTTTATTTATTGGGTATCTAAAAGAGACAAAAGGATATTACTTCTATCATGCTGAAGAATAAAAGTTGTTCATTAGTAATTGAGCAACCTTTTTGGAAAAGGTGTTTCTTAGAGAAGGAACTAGTGCCTCTAAGATTGAACTTGAGAAAATTCGACAAGTAGAAGAATCAACACCAGTGATTGAATCTGAACTAAAATTGATAAGATCAAACTCGAAACCTAGTGTAGAGCCATCCTTAAGGCGATTCGATAGAGTATCATGTCGGTCAGACAGATACTATAATTTTTTGGTCCGAGATGGTGATCCTATTGAGCTCGATAAGAATGATGAGGATACGATCACCTATATAGATGTAATGCAGAGATCTAATTCTGAGAAATCACTTGGAGCCATGAGATTTGAAATGGAGTCCATGAAGGTCAACGATGTATGGACATTGGTTGATCCACCTGTAGGAGTAAAATCTATAAGATATAAATGGGTCTTCAAGGGAAAAATGGTGCAAACGGCAAGATGGAGATCTATAAAACCTATCTGGTTTCCAAGAGATATCATCAACATTATGGTATTGATTATGATAAAATATTTTCTCCTATGGCAATGCTGAAATCCATTCGGATCATGCTTACAATAACTGCATACCTGGATTATAAGATCTTGCAAATGGATAAAAAAATAGCTTTTCTAAATGGAGAGTTGAAAGAAGAGGTGTATATGATATAACCTAAAGATTTCACATCCATAGACAAGTCTAAGGTATGCAAGCTTTAAAGATCCATCTATGGATTGAAGCAGGTATCTCGAAGTTGGAACATACATTTTGATAAGGTGATCAAAACATATGGCTTTGTTAATAACGAAGAGGAACCTTGCATCTATAAGTGGATAAATAGTTTAGTAGTTATATTTCTTATTATGTATGTGGATGATATTCTCTTAATCGAAAATAATATTTCTACATTATTAAAAAAAAGATATGGTTGTCATCATAGTTCTCCATGAAGGACTTGAGAGAAGCATCCTACATCTTAAGGATGAAGATCTATAGAGATAGATCTAAGAGATTGCTTAGATTATTCCAATCAACGTATATAGATACTATGCTAAAGAAGTTTAGTATGGAGAATTTCAAGAATGACTATTTTTTGATATGTCATGAAATTTTCTCTCAAAGAAGGATTGTCCAACAACTTCTTAAGAGAGAGAGCGTATGAGTAGGATTCCATATGCTTCAGTATTGTATTCTATAATATACGCCATGACATGTACGAGATCAAATATAGCATACTCACTAGAAGTAGTGAGCAGATACCAATATGATCTAGAAGAGAATTATTGGAAGGTTGCTAAAACCATCCTCAAGTATTTGAGAAATACGAAGGATCAATGCTTAGTTTATAGAGAATCTGACTTGAAACTTGTGGGATACACTGATTTTAGCTTTCAGTCAGACATTGATGATAGTAAAAATATGTTGAGATTTATATTTATCCTAAATGATGGTACAATTTGCTGAAAAAGTTTCAAGCAATACATGATGATTGATTTAGCATGCGAGGTAGAGTATATTGTGGCATCAGATGCTGCAAAAAAAGCTGTATGGTTGAAGAAGTTCATTAGCAAGCTCAGAGTGGTACCATCCATTGATGGTCCAATTTTGTTATACTATAATAGTATTAGATCCATGGCTTAGGTGAAAGAACTGAAAGCCCATCAGTGTACAAAGTATATTCTATGCTGCTACCATCTTATATGAGAGAACGTCGAATAATGTGGCATCGACCTTCAGAAAATCGACGAAAAGAAGAATCTGATCAACTCATTTACTAAAGCTTTTATGGTCCAAAAGTTTGAGAACCATAAATTGAAGATGGGTATATGATACTGTATCGATTAATTTTAGTCCAAGTGAAAGTTGTTGAAAAATATATTCCAAATCCAATCGTCTAGCTTATAGATGATTAAAATCATTTATATAAATGGATATGAATCATTTATTAATAAGAGTTATTTGGCATATTTCATCATAAGGTTGTACATCTTCTTAGTTGAACTCCATTGTTATGATGAAAGCCCTTAGAATTTCTTTTAATATAATAAAGAAAGATTTATCATATGGTTCTTAAACTTGTTCACGATCAAATAATATATTATTAATAAAAATAATAATTATATGAAGTATAGGTCATTGTATACTATATGGATTGGTTGTCCTCTTAACTAAGGAGTGTGTTGACATTGGTATGGCATACAGGTAGAATACTAAGCTACACTGAATGTGATCATTCTAAAGCACTCTGCTATCAAGAGTATTATCCAAGGGGATATAGGTATAAGTATCCCTCTAATCTAAGATCACCACGGTGACTTGCAAGCAACTCACTGTACTTTCATGCCGAACTATTTAAATTTCTAATTCAGTGATGGAAGGTTTCTAGACATAGTCAAGTACTTGTTAAGTCAGTGCATGAGTCAAGATAGGATTGACCACTCCAAATAAATGAGATCAATTTAGAACATCAATGGTTGATGTCCTAAAGAGAAGATGGGTCTTCTCTTAACGGTCTCTCTTTAAGCTTATAATTTTTTTATTTTTGAGAGATTTAAAAGTTGATCTTCTTCCTTAATTCTCTTCTTAATCTTCGTCTCTTGAAGTGTCCAAGAGATCCAAAGAATATTTTTGATTGACCATCAGGAAGGATCCACGAGAAGCCAGCACTTCGAGCGGATCTTCGTTCGACGAACCTTCGATCTGTGTTTGCAGTCTTGTATGGATTATCTGTAAAGATCGAATGCACTGTGTGGCTCCAAGCAATAAGGACAATAATGAAATTCAACTATGATGTTCTCAACCCATGCAAAGGTATAAGATTTGATCTTTTATCTGACCTAAATATGATCTAGAGTTTCTAGAACAGTTCTAGATCTAGGTATCGATTTGATCTATACCAACATGATTTAGTTTTAGATTTATTAATGCATCTTGACATATCATAGGTCCTAGATGTAAAGTTTAGTGATTAGATCACATGCATAATTAGATTAAATTATTTAATCTATGTCTTCTGCTGCTTATAAATTTGAAAAAGTTTTTAAATCTATGCATGAAATCCTGCATGTTTTCTAAGAAGATATAGGTATAAATATTCTTCCAACCTGGGATCACCATGATGACTTGCAAGCAACTCACTGTACATTCGTATCGAACTATCTAAATTTCTAATTCAGTGATAGAAGATTTTTGGACACAGTCAAATACTTATTAAGTCAGTGCATGAATCAAGATGGGATTGACCACTCCGAATAAAATTAGAAAAAATATCTTAATATATTTTAATTTAGCAAAATTTTGGTTAGAATAATCTTTGTGAGAGTCACAAAATTAAGCAGGTTGAGATATAATAAGGATTACTGATCAAAAGTTGATAGTAAACTTTGAAGTTTTTCAGAGTATTATTGGTCAAGAAGATGAATTATATGGTAACCATATTTTAGTAGGTTATGAATATTGTTTTGCTACATTTGACTCTATCTGATTGTCGGGTACCATAGCTATATGGTCAATTTGGTTGATATAAAAAATTTATTCCTGTGCTACCGGCTTAATATTCGAACCTATGGTATCATACATATAGAAGTTTCGATCCTATCAGATGGTTAATCAATAATTATGAATTATTGAAAGGTTCAATTATCAATATGTTTAATAATTAACTTAATATAAATTAATTAAAGAAAGATTAGTTAATAGTTAGATTATTAGTTAACTCAATTTGATTGAGTTATAAAGTTTAGATCAAGACTAATTGAATTAAATTCAAGTAGGTCTGATCCAAATAGGTTATTGAATGACCGAATTGCTCAGGAAGATGAGATTCTGATTTGATCAGATGTTGAACTCAATTAATTCTTGATTTGATCAAGAGATTAAGAGCCTAATTAGATTAGGTCAATTGATATATTTGGATCTAATCAATGGTGGTTTGGTTTCAGCCAAATAGGATGAGAACAAAGAGTCCAAAACATGGACTGCATCTACCTTATGCCTAGCCCTTAGTTGCCATCCCTTATTCACCAGGCACAAAGGGTTTGTGCATGTGAAACCTGGATGCCAAGACCCCCATACTGCCCACTCTAAAGTTAGGGCTAGGATTTTGAAAGTTTCGATTCAAAAAGATTTTGAATTGGACTTCATTCCAATCTCTAACTCTAACTTTTGGCACTCTATATAAATAACCTTTTGTGAGATAAAGGAGTATTAGATTTTGTGAGAGCTTTTGAGCATGAGAAAACCAAAGAGAGAGTCTCTAGGCGTGAGGCTTGGGATGGGCTTCTAGGCATATGAGTTTTAGAGGAAATTATTCCTCTGTTGGAGAGATAGCTAGGGTTTTATGAGAGAAACAAGAGAAGGTTATTCTCTTATTCCAATCTTTTCTTCTTTCTTTTGTTTAGCCATTAAGAAGGTCTTCATAAGAAGCTAGCACTCTGAGAGTTGACGAATCAGGCTTTGTGTGAATATCCATAGAGACTGTTCGTGTGCGTGGCTGAAGCAACAAACAAAGATCTACAAAAGCTATGATCTTCTACTTAGGTATGAGATTCGATCTCATATATTTTTCTATTTCAGATTTTATATGCATGATATCATATTGTAAGTTCTGGTAAAGGATGTTTATAGATTAAATCTAATGTATGTTTATATTAAAAGGTTTAATCTAAAGTCTTTCACTACTTTATTTTCAAAAAAAAAAATAAAAATCATGCATGAAATCCTTATGCTTCTCCAACAGTCATCACCTCATACGAATATTGAAATTATTATCTTTATTCTACACAAGATTAAGGGTGATTATTAGATATTGCATTAGTTAATTATCCTTAAATAATGTTTATTATTATCAAGGCCTAGTGGGTCTAGCAATGACAAAATATAAATAAAGAAATAAACAAATCATCCATAAATAACACAATAAATCCAAAAATAAGCTAAAATATTTAATTTAGCATCTTTTGAATAGATCATGAAATATTTGTGATGTTTACAAGTTATCAAAGAATCATAAACATACTTTAAAGCTTTATATGCCCAAATCCTTTGTAGTTTAGCATGGTCGATATGACACCTCATCGACCAAAAAATGCCAACAAAATTGGTGCAAAATATTTAGCATGAATAGAAAAGTATTATAAATAGTTGTCCTTTGAGTTACAAATTAATCAATATATTCTAGAAAATAATATTAGAACATATTGATCATCACCACTATAGCATTGATGACATAGAATTTTTAAAGAAAAGGTTCATTTTTATGAAAATTGGGCTTAAACAAGCTAAAATACAAAACTTTAGATGACTGCTAAATAAAAGTGCTTGAAGGCAAACTTAATTTTTTAATAGTCCATCCCTATCACAAAGCTTCAAACATTAGCTTTCACAAATTTTTGTGATCATGTTTTAAACTATGATAAATTTATAAAACTTAATAGTTTGGGTTTAGTATGTGTTCGCATTTGATTGTAGCTCATATCTAGAGCCAAAAATATATGAAATATATGTACCTTCTTGGATTTGGCTAGCCTTTTCCAATTAGGATCAAGGAGGAAGGGGATGAAGTGGTGACATGGACAAGCTTCAAATAAATTCAACTACTAGTTGCTATTATTGTAGGATGACCATCCATTAAAAGTCTATAGGTCTCTTGGTGGTCACTTGTTAGCTGGTATAGAAATCGTTAGTAAAGAACCAAGCCTTTTCCTTTTTCCTAGATCAATTTCAAAGCCAATATTGATCAATTGCTTGCATACCTGCTGTCAGCCAACCACAGTTGCTTCGATGATTAGTTGTTAACCTATCAGTAGCTATAAGGCCAGTATGAAAGCTCAAAAATTTTCATTTTATCTTCTCTTGTCGTTTAAGAAGTTAATCATGTCAAAGTTTGATTCAAGCTAACAATGATTAACTTGGATTGAATCTAGGAATTCAAACCTATTAATTTTTTGAAAGATGATCTCATCCAAATGTGGATTTAACAAAGAAGACAATTTTATCTACCATTATAAAATAAGGTTTTACTAATCCTAAAATAATAGAGGAAGCATGATAGATCTATAATAATCCAAAACAAATTATATACTCTATTGATCAATGAAAATTAACTAGAATTTTAAGATCATACATCAACATGGATTTGATCATGGAGAGGAGAGGATTTGGACCTTCACAAAATTATGATCATTATTTCAATCTAAAAATTAGAAAAATAAAATCTTTAGCCCCATGTATTACCTTGAACTATTCCTCTCTATAATACACATAATAGAAAAGTGGTGTTACCATAGTCGATCACAATAATACATAGGATAATATGATAAGTTTTATTATGGTATATCTATTAGTAGCTAATTGATCTCCTTGATGCTGAATCTTTCAACAAAATAACCGCCAAGCCTTCTATTCACTCCAATTGCTAGCTTATTTGGGACTGATTTTAGAGTTCTACAATTATAAAAAGAGAGTGACTTAAACCTAATGTAAGACTCTAATTGTATTATTAAGTATATGCTAGGCTGAAATTTCTATAACCGCCGATCAGACTTATGGCTCTTAATAAGTCAATCTTTCCTAATAAGTTTAGCTTAATTTACTATGTCTTATAAATGAGCCCTATTATCTAGGTTCTATAAAATAGGGTAAAAAGTAAATAACAATCCTGTATTTTATTTTAATTTGTAAATACTCTTCTGCATCTCCAATTGCTACAATATCAGCCTTACATTTTTCAATTTGTTGCAATGTCCTCCACTGATCATCCAATTTGGGATAAAGCTTGTCGTTGGTGCCTAGATGGCAAAAATAGGTTATTTGGAATGTCGAGGTGGATTTGTTGATTCATTTTAAAATAGAATGAAAAATGACATAGAATTAAAAGAGATAAAAAGATCAAAATAACCCAAGCCTTAATCTTAACCCCATCTCCTCCCCTATCCCTTCTTCCTAATATAGCTATACAACCCCCACCGGTGACCCCTTAGCCATTGCCACTACTATCCCCATCCCCTTGACCACCAGCGCAGCCACCCCTACTACCCCCATCCCATTGATTCCAAAGCTTGGATAATATCTTAATTTCAATGTAGAATTCAACAACTTTAGTGCTTGCCACCTTCTAATGTCCCCTTGTAGATCTTTCCAAAACTACCCACACTAAGAAGCAAGCTCTCATCAAACTTATTCTTTGCATCCATGATCTCTTGAAACATCAAGACACAACTAAGATTTGTAGAGGCCAAAGAGACGTAGCTTGTTGTTCTGCTCTTCTAAGAAGTTGTCGAGACCTTGCTGGTTGTGTGTGAGTTTTCATACAAGAGCAATTTAACCATGGTTGACTATATGGGGCCTAGTTTTTGATCTACTAGCCATGAAACACTGATATCTCAATTTTATTAACCTGATAGCAACTACAAATCCCATGACTATTCTAATTATAATTCCTAACTTGTTCAATTCTAAGGGTGACTTAGGCAAAAGATCATTAATAACATTAGGTCCATCTAAGCTTTTGACATCATTACTAGTCTTCATAATCTCCAAACTATTCATGATTGCATGGGTATAGCCCAAGGCTTGATCAATTCATCAGGACTCAAGACAACTTCAATCCATTCATAAATGAAACAGAACAATTTGATGGAATAAAGATAAGAACCAACAAATTAGAGGTCATATTAATAAATTAGGTAACAACCAACAAATCAAAGGTCACATTCACTGAATACTCCTTAAACAAATATATAAAGTTAGAATTCTTAAAAGTAAAATTATTTATGAGAACAAACTCATCCATAATGATTGTCAATGGGTTGAGCTCAAATCATGGCCAAAATTTGGAAAAGGGTAAACATAGAGGCGGATCCAGTGTCGACCTGATTGCCAAATATCAAACTTGTAATCTCCCAGTTTGAAGAAGATACGAAGGGACTGATATATGGGTGATGGAAGAGTAGAAGTGGAGGTGGAAAAAGCCATCTCCAAAAGTTTTTAGAATAAATGAAGACTACCATGAATCAAGAAAAAGATCTATCTTGGACCAAGATATTTTGGGAGGAACCACAAGCAAGGAGGTAGTTGTTGGCAGGGGTGAATGTAGCAGAAGAAACATCAACTAAGGAGGTATTGAAAGCAAGAGAAAAGGGCAAAGAGATCTAGCTTAATAGTCTTATCTGCTTCATCTCCAACACCTATCGAGATAAGCACTAGACTAAAGATTATGATACATCGCTCGAAGATTACCTCAAGCAAGAACAAAAAACTCTCAATTGTGCTTTTCATCTTCTTCACCCAAGTTTTTGAAAAAGAGAGAGAAAAAAGAGAAGAGAGAGAAAGATCGAAGGAGAAGAAGAGAGAGAGGGGGAAAAGAAAATGAAGAGAGAG
Organism: Cocos nucifera; assembly: GCA_006176705.1. Taxonomy (NCBI): domain Eukaryota; kingdom Viridiplantae; phylum Streptophyta; class Magnoliopsida; order Arecales; family Arecaceae; genus Cocos; species Cocos nucifera. The sequence goes on from QRFJ01000575.1 coordinate 95,080, forward strand.
GAGGCGAGGAGGATAGGGGTGGGGTTAGCTGTGGCCGGGTGGGTGGGGGCGGGGATGGGGGCAGCGGCGATGGAGGCCGTGGGGTTGTCGACAAGGGTTATATCACCATTGTAGGGAGAAGGGATAAGGAAGGAGATGGGGTTAAGGTTAGGACTTAGGTTATTCTAGTTTTTTTAGATCTTTTAAGTTCAAGTCATATTCCATCCCATTTTAAAATGATTTAACAAATCCACCTCAGTATTCTAAGTAACCCATTTTTGCCACGTAGGCACTAGTGGCAAGCTCTATTCCAAATTTAGTGATTAGGGAGGGACATTATAACAAATTAGAAAATATAAGATTGACATTATAGGAATTGGAGATGCAAGGGGTAGTTGCAAATTGAGATACAATGTAAGGTGTTATTCACTTTTTATCCTATAAAATATGAGATATTGCTAGCAGAAATGACAATAGGTCGAGTCGGCCATCACCCATGCTTGCTTTGTACTGGGGCCGTATAAGTAGAATTAGAAGGATAGAATGGATGAATTGAGTCAAGTAAAATTATAATTTTATTTTTTTACATACAAATCAAACAAATAAGAAAGGATATAAAAATAAATCTTATTACTTTATATAATATTAAATAAAATAAGAATTGAAGATATAGAATATAACAAACCAAGTTTTCAACAATAATAGAAACATAACAAAAAAAAAACATGAAGAAGTCAAAAGTTTCTTAAACTAAGAAAGTAATGATCAACTAAAAAATGAATAACTAAGCAGCATGGCATATAATCTTTCATGTTCAATCTTTCTTATGAGTGGAATGACTGAGAAAAGGATGGAAAGATATTTGCGAAGAGTTATATATATTTAGGTCAGGTTTTACCATTATCGTACTAGCTCCTTATCCTCTATATATAGGTCAAGTAAAACTCGCTCCATCAGGGTCGGATTGAATATCCAATAGGGTAGAATAAATTGCTACCTCTAGTTGCTAATCACATAGAGTAATATTTACAACACTTGAATAATGTATAGGTTTTGGAGCTCTCTTGCCTGTTTTAAAATTCAAATCTTACATGAAAAGTGGGAAGAATATAGAAAGAGTAGAAGCAACTCTAAATACTTCTCTTTAGCTCTCTTTCATCATCCCCTACCATGCATGTTTGGAGGAGATAAGAGGAAAAAGCAATGCATTAAGTATAGGAGGAAAGCAAGGACATAGCTGGTTATAAAAGGTCCTATACTCTGGGGCTCAATGGTTTCCAAGCTTTTGAGTCATAGCTCTAGATTTGGATGGCTTCATAAATTTTTAGATCTTTCTTCTTGCAATACCTTCATCGATGCGATATGTTAAGAACCTTTTCTACTACATTTCCTCAAAAAAAGGATCCATTTTGATTGCTACATTGTTGTGTTATAGACCTTTTTCTTTAAAAAGCCTTGAAATAGCTAGTCATTTACTGCAAACTCTCAGAGTGATACATCAAAGTAAACACAGATAGATATGTAAAGCATAAATTAGTAAGAAGTATTAAAAGCTTAGAATTAGGTAGATGAAAAATTGATGCTCAAAAGAACTTGCTATTTCTCTTTATGATCAACCTTTCCTCTCTCTCTCGTCCTCCCAATTGATGGCTTTGATTGAAAGAACAAGGCCCCCATCAACTCCTCCAATTAAGTTGATAACTAACTTGCTTGATGCTTTGGCATATAAGAGAAGACAATATTTCTTTTATGAATGCCAATAATCATGCTTTAAAAGAGTACAGGGTGATATTTAGTTAATTTAAGGGCCTTACACATTGGAGATTCCCTTTCTTAACAACTAGGATAGGAGACATCTTGGCCAACATCTAGGTGAGAATAAGACAGAATCCCTTTTCTAAGTTGATTTGTTCAATCTACTAACTACTAAATCTAACATGACAAAATTCTTATGACCAAATCAGATTCCCTATTGATATGTTCCTAAAAAAAATTGATTCATGCTAGTTTCCCTCCTAACTAATGAAAAGATCTCTACAAACTTGAGTATAATTTTGCAAAGAAGTACTCTTAGATGGAAAACATGATTCATGTCATTTGATTGAAAAGTTTGTAGAGATTCATCGCAAAGTCCTAATCCTATTAGGATTCCTATTTAGTTGGTCATTAATTTTAACGATTTTTGGATGCTATTCCTAGTGTTATTGTACTTATTCCCTCTAAAAGTTTTTAGAGTTTATCTTCTAGCAAGTTTTGGTTTTTGAGTTTAGGTACAAGTCAAACATTCTACCTATATGATGTTCTATTTAAAAGGACCTTTGGAGTCTTCTATAAGAAGTGTGAAAAAAAAAGAGAGCTTGATGTGTAGAAAGAGAGGAAAAGAGGAAAATGTATCCTCTTTGCTGAGGCATGAGAGCGAACTTTCTTATGTGGCTCAATTTTTGTTAATAAAATATTTTCTCTCTCCAAAAATTTTTCTTCCATATTTCTTTCCTATTATTTTTTTCTTTGATGTTATGGATCTTGGGTTGGCATGGTTGGTCTACTCTAAGTAGCATGCTGCTCTATGAAATTACCTCAACTCCTTGTTCCATCAAGAAAACCTCCCTTTTGACTGGTCTTTTATCATGATCTATGAATTGACTCAAAATTACTAGCAATATGAATAATGTATTTTGATTTTATATTTTTAGCATGAGCTTTGACCAACTATCATCATTTTAGCCAAATTTTCTTGATCTAGACTTCAATTGGCATGATTTAGAGTGCTTAGAAAAGATCTTTCGAAATTGGATCTATTGTGGGTAACCTACCTTGGCCTCGATCTTTTTGACTTCGGTCTTTACCAAGCTCCGATCTTTGTTGACTTCAGTCATGATCAGGGATTGAAGAAATTGGCTTTTGCCGACCTCGCGGAGTTACTTGCAGGCAGTAGATTCATTTATGAGTGCTTTCTATTTAGCCAACACTCACCTTGGCCTCATCCAACTTACACTTTGATAAATGCTAAGGTCTCCATCTAACCGATCCTTTAGTGCACTCGGGAATAAATCCATAGAAGACATCACTTGGGGCTTAATGCTTTTGCCAAGCCGCATCGATTCTATAAGAACACCATTTTAAGAAGGAAATTAACTTTGATCAAGGAGATGCTGGATAAGAAAGTCAAAACAGCTCAGATTAAATCGCATCCAAAAATAGAAGTATTCTACTAGTCCCGCATCACAAACATGGAAGGATAATCATTCTCAGCATGACCTATGCATGATATCTAGAAAACAGTTAGCATCCCAGGGCGTACATGACTCTAATCCCTCCACTATAAATAAAGGAGGAGCTAGGATCCTAAGGTATGCTTTTCTCAAAAACCTTCAAACTCTCTTTCTATTCTTCAATCATTGACTTGAGCATTAGAGGGTCTTCGATCGAGAACAATTTGGTCAAGAACTTATTTTATAGGTATCACTCTAACATCCTTTCGACAGCACCTTCCAGCCAAGGCGAGTTTCCTAGCCTCAAGCCTATGGTTTGGCAGCAACAATTGGTGCTAGAGGAAGGATCCTAATCTCTATTTGAAGATCATCTTGATAGGAAGCAACATGAGACTTTGAAGGAGAGCAACAAATGCATCTTATCGCTCTGATAGAGCATAGCCAAATGCTGCTCAATTGAGAGTTGCGGTACCTCCGCCCCTACAACCAGCCCCAACTATAGCGAATGAATAATTCAACAGCCTTGTTCAGTAGATACAAGCCTTGTCCACTATCATACGAGAGATGTAACAAACTACTATGCCTCAGCCACCACCAGATGCTCCACGTTTGGATAAGGACTAGTTATTAAATCAGAGCTCAGCTCCATGAAGTTCGAGCTTGGGACAAAGTCACTATAGCCGACTTGTTAGTCCCATTAGGAGGAGATTCGGCAGCTCATAGACTCCACAGTCGAGGAGGGGCTCTACCTTGAAAAATCAGTCTCGTCATCACTGTTGACTACATGCAGCCCATGAGCTCGATGTGGATAGGAGGTTCCAAGAGATGCAACGGTGGATCAAAGCATTGTAGGGCCAAACTTAGCAGTAAGGAGAGGACTTCGGCTTTTATACTAACCCCCATTTAGTAGGAGGATTATGGAAGAACCATGACCAGTGTGGTTGAAAATGTTGTAGCTCAAGCTGTTCGATGGAACTTCGGACGACCATTTGGAAAGCGTTAGAGCTCTGATGCTCCTCCATGCAGCATCGGTTGCGATTCTCTATTGGGCATTCCCATCAATCTTAAGAAAGGTAGCTCAATAATGGCATTCGAGCCTTCGGTTGGGTGTGATAGACTTTTTTGAGTAGCTTGGAAGGATATTTGCAGCTCATTTTATTAGCAATTATCGGTAGCATTATGGCTTGGACTTCCTCATCAGCATCAAGTAAGGAGAAAAAAGAGTTCCTACAAGATTACATCAATCAATTTAACACCACAACTTTGGAAGTATGTGATCTTGATCAGTCCATGGCTATGATAGTACTCAATGATGTACTCCAGAAGAATGACCTTCTTTTCTCACTTGAGAAGAAGTATCCAAAGAACTTCACCAAGATGTTAGCAAGGGCGGAGCAGTACGTGATTGCAGAAGAGGCCTGGACTCAGCATGGAGAGAACTCCAGCCATGAACCCCAGAAAAATAATTGGGATAAGCGAAAGGATAAAGATCGAAGGCTTGAAGATCAGCATCATAATAAGTGGCTACAATCTCACATACCTCCCCATGGTGTCTAAAGCTTGGTCATCACCTGAGCATCGTCGAACCAGGTTCCCACCTTGGAGGTATAACAACTATGCAACACCTAACACCTCTAGAGCTTAAATTCTGATGGAAATAGAACACCACAAAGACTTTCCAAGGCCAAAGAGGATGACAGTTCCATCTCATGCATGAGATATAAGGAAGTACTACAATATCATCAAGATCATAGGCATGATACAAAAAAATGTCGGCAACTCAAAGATGAGATCAAAGCACTCATCGGATGAAAGTGATTGAGGTATATGGTAGAATGGCCAAATCAGAGGGAGATCAAACCTGAGCCACCATGGCCTAACCCTCAAGAGAACAAGCCTATGATAGAGGTTACCATACCCTCTCCAGGGGGCAGCATGGCAACCCTGCACTCGAGCCTAGCCAAACTAGCTAGGGGAAGAGCTAAATAGAAGAAGAGAAGCTAAAGAAAAGGAGGGTTGAAGATGAGATTACTTTTTCTAATATCGATCTTAAGAAAATAACGTATCCCCATAATGACCTAGTTGTAATTACTTTGAGCATTTTAGATTATGATGTACGATGTATTTTAGTTGATAATAAAAGCTTCACGGATATTTTATTTTATGATGCCTTTGTAAGAATGGGTTTGTCTTATGATCGACTAAAAAAAGTAACATCTCCATGGATCGGTTTCTCTAGAAAACTATACCCGTGGAAGGGGTCGTATCTCTTTCCGTAACTGCAGAACATGCTCCAAAACAATCAACTATCCAAATTGATTTTCTGATCATAAAAATCTCCTTTGCTTATAATTCTATATTAGGCTGATCTGGACCGAATGTCTTTCAAGCTATAGTATCGACCTATCATCTATTGATGAGATTTTCCACTCCTCAAGGGGTCGGTGAGGTTCAAGAAGACCAATAGGTGGCCAAAGGTTGCTACATGGTAACTCTATGTGGAGACATACCCAAGGAGCCTTCTCCAACTAAAGAGTTTGATGTTTGAGATGAGTTGATGGAGCAAAGAGATCGGCCAGTTGAAGATCTCATTTCTGTAGCATTGGAAGAAGAGGATCCAACCAAAACAGTCCAAATCAGCTCTAATCCGAGTGAAGAGGATCGCCATCACCTCATTTCATTTCTTTGATCCAATATTAATGTCTTTGCCTAGAAGCCTCAAACATGCCTAGCATAGATCTAGAGGTAATCATCCATCACCTAAATATGGACCTAAATCATTGGTCTATCAGGTAGAAGAAAAGAAACTTGGCATTAGAGTGCCAAAAGGCAATAGAAAAGGATGTGGATAACCTCATGAAGGCTAGCTTTATGCGGAAAGTTAATGATCCTAAGTGGCTAGCCCATATAGTGTTGGTTAAAAAGGCGAATGGAAAGTGGCAGTCATGCATCAACTATACCGATCTTAACAAGACATGCCCCAAAGATAGCTACTCTTTACCTCGGATTAATTAATTGGTGGATGCCATATCAGGTCATCAGCTTCTCTCCTTTATGGAAGCCTTCTCCGACTACAATCAAATTAGAATGGTTCCTGAGGATAAAGAGAGGACAGCTTTTATTACTAATCAAGATCTTTTTTGTTACAGAGTTATGCCATTTGGTTTAAAGAACATGAGGGTAACTTATCAATAGCTCATTAATAAAATCTTCAAAGTGCAAATCGAGAGAAATATGAATGTATACGTAGATGATATGCTCATTAAAAATGCAGCCATTAAGCATCACATCACTAACCTCGAAGAAATTTTTAGGCATTACAATATTTTTGCCTCAAACTTAATCCCAGTAAATGTGCTTTTGGGGTTATCTCTAGAAAGTTTCTCGACTTTATGGTGTCGTAATGGAGGATCAAAGCTAATCTAGAAAAAATACAAGCACTGTAGGAAATGAAACCGCCCAGGTCCATTAAGGAGGTACAACATCTTACGGAAAGACTGGCAGTCGATCGAGAGGAACTTTTCTTTCTTCTGAGCTCTCAAACGTGAAAAAGATTTTTAATGGATGAAGGAGTGCCAAGTGGTCTTGGATGAGCTAAAGAAGTACCTCAATTCTCCATACCTCCTCAGCAAGCCAAAGCTCGAGGAGATCCTATATCTGTACCTCACAATTTCTTCCCAGGCGATCAGCTCGATGCTTGTTCAATAAGAAGGAATATTGCAGAAACCTATATATCATGTGAGCCGAGTTCTTCATGATGCGGAAACTAGATATGCCAAACTCGAGAAAATCATATATGCCCTCATCATCTCAGTAAGAAAGCTATGCTCCCATTTTTGAGCACAGACTATTGCAGTTCTTATTAACCAACCCATCAAATAGATACTCCATCGACCTGATACTTCTAGTCGGTTAGCCAAGTGGGCCATTGAACTCAGAGAGTTTGATGTAAAATTCTATCAAGGTGCAGGCTCTGGTAGACTTCATCCTAGAATGTACCATTCTCGAAGAAGAGCCCACACCAAAGCTAAATTCTCATGAATCTAAAGAGTGCTGGACTCTTTATGCTAATGGCTCCTCCAATGTGGTAAGCTTTGAGGCTGGTTTATTCTTACCAACTCCAAAGGAGTAGTCATCGAATGTGTATTGCGCTTCAAATATAAGGCCTCTAATAACGAAGCCAAGTATGAGGCATTGATAACTAGACTTAAAATTACTAAAGAGTTAGAGGTCCGAAGCTTGAAGGTCTACAGTGACTCATGGCTTGTTGTGGATCAAGTGCAAGGCAAATATAAGGCACGAGAAGCCACCATGACCAAGTACTTGGAGAATATAAAAAGTTTCATGTTCAACTTGAGCACTTTTAATATTCAATAGACTTTCAGAGTAAAAAACGACAGAGCTGATCTTCTATCATGATTGGCCACCCCAACCTCAAGAGAATTTCACATATGGAGATACTTGATACTCTGAGCACTGAGGAATCCTAGGTCATGCAGGCTAATCTTAATCCAAACTAGATGGACCCACTCATCTAGTTTTTAGAGGATGGAACTTTGCCTCCTGATTGAGATGAAGCTAAGAAATCGAGGTTCCAAGTACCTTGATACTTAATGTATAGGGAAAAATTATACCCAAGGTCCTACTCATTACCACTTCTTCAATGCATCACCCTTTCGGAAGCCGACTGTGTCGTGCAAGAGGTTCATGAGAGTATTTGTGGCAATCATCTAGAAGGTAGAGCCTTAGCCTATAAAGTGCTCTGACAAGGATATTATTGGCTGACCATGCAATAGGATGTAGCTGAGCTTGTACAAAGGTGTGACCAATGTCCGTAGAACTTAAATATTTAGCATCAGCCTTCAACCCCCTTGGCACCAATAATGACCCCCTAGCTTTTTGCTCAATGAAGGATAGATATTCTTAGATCTTTTTTGATCGAGATGGTATAGAAAAGGTTCTTACTTATCGTAATTGACTATTTCACAAAGTGGATAGAGGTAGAGGCATTAGTGCACATCATGGAGGCTAAGGTCCATGACTTCGTATGGAAATCAATCATTTGCAAGTATGGATTAACATGGACCATTAGAATGGATAATGGGTACCAGTTCGATAATCCCAAATTTAAGAAATTTAAGAAATTCTGTGCAGAGCTCAGAATTGCACATCGTCTAATCTCAATTGTGCATCCTCAAAGTAACGGAGAGTGTTGGGGGGTAAATCTTGCTCCTACCGAAGTCCAGTTTGGTGCTCAACCTGATACGGTCGGTAGCCATGAAAGAGCTTCAACGGATGGATCTTGGTCGAACTCCTACAATCGACCGAACAGCTTAGCGATCGAGCTCCTTCGGACTCTCAACGATCGGACTTTAGCAAAACTCCTCAACGGTCGAGCTTCAGTCGGGCTCCCGCAAGAGCCAAACTCTCTCCGCGCTCCTCCAGCCAAGCACCTATGGGAGCCGAACTCCCTCCAAGCTTTTCCTTCGATCGGACTTCTTCAGGAGCCGAACTCCTTCCAAACACCCCCTTCGATTGGACTTTTTCAAGAGTCGGACTCCTTCCAGACATCTTCTTCGGTCGGCCGAGCTCCTACCGAACTCTCCAGCGATCGAGTCTTATCTGCACAACTCCAGCCAAACGCCTACGGGGGCTAAACTCCTTCCGAGCTTCCTCTTCAGGAGTCCAAACTCCTCCAAAATGGGTACACATCAAAGCTCTTCAATCCTTCATTCGACCTCGAACGGCTCAGTATCAAGACAGCTGCAGCCATCACCATCAGTCCATCGCAAGCGACAGCGACCTACTATCAAGCGGCGATGGCTGTCACCATCAACCCATTGCAGGCGGCACTGCAGACGGTGCCTTCCCCTGGAACTAACTCCATTGGACCTCGAGCGGCCCGCCAACATGCGGCTACAGCTGTCACCATCAAGCTTTGCCTATAAAAAGGACCCTCCAGATACGCTAACTCTAAGCTCTAAGCTCTCATCTTCTTCTCTAAGCTCTGTGGAACTTATTTTCGAGCACTCCATTCCTGTTAGCCAAAACTGACTTGATCGTCAGAGGATCCTATCGGAGCCACCCCCACCGGCTCCGGACGAAACTTTATTTTGCAGGTCCCCGATGGTGACCTCGTCCACTTCCGCTCCAGTTGATTCTGACGACGATCAGATTCTACGTCAACAGATTGATGCTAGAAGAAGGGCATTGAACCTTCGAGGTCCCCTTATTCTTAAAGAAGTGCTCGGCGATGATCTCTCTCTCTCCCCTCTCCGGAGATCTCTCTTCTTTCTCTCTAGAGTTCTTTTTTGAAGAAAAAATGCCTCTTAGGAGAGCTTCGACTCGACGATCGACGATCTCCGCGCCAGGTCCATCTACTCCCATTTCAGTCCCGACAGCCCAGGTTCCATCCGAAGCCACCGTAGATGTGGAGCAGTTCAACTTGCTGGTCGGGTTCGTGACTCCGCCGAGATGATGCAGGCCATGCGACAACCTCCGACGGAGACTTTGCCAGCAAATTCGCCATGAGGATGCGAGGAATCGACCTTAAGAAGGAGCATTTGGGCATACCAATCGTCCTTAGAAAGGAAAAATAGAGAGCAAAAGTTCTCCCGCAGAAGATCTCACAAGGAGGCGGAATAAAGTTCGATCGCATTCACGACCTTCCAACGCAAGCAAGGCTGAACTCTCCCTTGAACCCGCTATCAAGGAAGCTCGACAGAAGGTCTCACAAAGAGGTGGAACAAAGTTTGACCGCATTCACGACCTCCCCAGTGCAAGCAAGGCCGAACTCCCTCTCGAGCTCATCGTTAAGGAAGCCCCAATAAAGGGGCATAAAGTTCTTTCGACGAAAGCTTCACAGGAGGGCGGAGTGAAGTTCGGCACAAGTAAGGCCGAACTCCCCCTCGAGTATATGTCATCAAGAAAATCCCCTATGAAGATTTCACAGGAGGTGGAATGAAGTTCGGCCGCACTCACGACCATCCCAGCGCAAGCGAGGCTGAACTCCCCCTCGAGTATGTCTTCAAGAAAGTCCCTACAAAGAATTCACAAGAGGTGGAATGAAGTTCGGGCAAGCCAGGCCGAGCTCCCCCTCGAGCTCGTCGTTAAGAAAGTCCCAACTAAGAAGCATGAAGTTCTTCCGCAGAAGATTTTATAGGAAGTTCGACCGCGCTTACGACCTCCCTAGTGCAAGTAAGGCCCGAACTTCTCGAGCTCACCACCAAGAAAGCCCCGATAGAAGGGTGAGAAGAAGTCCTCCTTTCGAAAGGTTCCACGACTATGCCCCCCTCAATGCTCCTCAAACTCAAATTCTCACGAAAGTTAAGAACCAGCTGCGAAGATCAGAAGGACTCCGGCCTCCCCAAAACATGCACGATCGAAGCAAGTAATGTCCCTACTATCATGACCACGGCCACGATACTGAGGAATACATTCAGCTCCGAGACAAAATTAAAGAGCTCATCAGAAATGGACGGCTGGATAAATTTTTTCGATGCCAGCCTAAAGCAGGAGAAGATCGGTCAAGGGCACTGCCATAGTCAGAAACGATAAGAAGGTCGGCCGCCTCGTGGCATCATCAACGTTATCCTTGGGAGGAGCTTGGTACATCGACAATTCATCATCTCCTAGCGATAAAGCTAAGACAAGCTTGCTCCAAATTGAGAAGGCCAGTACGAGATAGAGGAGGTCGTCCGGTCCGAGCCTTGCTGTCCAAGGGAATCCGAAGGAACAATGCCCCCACGACCTTGAAATGGGGATGTGCTGTCCGTAACTTTTCCTCGGTAAAATTCTTCTCCTCCAATAATATTATTTCTGGGTGTAAAAACTATATGATGATAGAGAAGAAGCAGTCAATAGTCGTCGTGTTAGGAACAGGAGGAAAACCTCATCCTAACACGAGCAGATTAAAGATCATCAACCTCGGCTAGAGATAAGATTTCTCCTAGATGACTGCTGACAACCTCGGTCAGAGATAAGATCTCTCCCAAGCGATTGAGTCAACCTCAACCAGAGATAAGATCTCTTCTGAGCGACCGTGGACAACCTCGACTAGAGATAAGATCTCTTCCGAGCAATCGAGTCAATCTCGACCAGAGATAAGATCTCTTCTGAGTGACCGTAGACAATCTCAACCAGAGATAAGATCTCTCCTGAGCAATCGAGTCAACCTCGATTAGAGATAAGATCTCTTCCGAGCGATCGATGATAACCTCGGTCAGAGATAAGATCTCTTCCGAACGATCAAATCAACCTCGACTAGAAATAAGATCTCTCCCAGGCGACCGCTGACAACCTCGGTCAGAGATAAGATCTCTTCCGAGCGATCGAGTCAACCTCAGTCAGAGATAAGATCTCTCTCGGGTGACCGCTGACAACCTCGACTAGAGATAAGATCTTTCCTGAGCGACAACCTCAGTCAGAGATAAGATCTCTCCCGAGCGACCGCTGACAACCTTGGCTAGAGATAAGATCTCTCTCTGAGCGACAACCTCGATCAGAGATAAGATCTCTCCTGAGTGATTTGAGTCAATCTCGGCAGAGATAAGATCTTTCTGAGCGACCGTGGAAACAACCTCGGTCAGAGATAAGATCTCTTCCGAGCAACTGATGACAACCTCGACCCAGAGATAAGATCTCTCTCGAGTGATCGAGTCAACCTCGACTAGAGATAAGATCTCTTTTCGGATGACCGCTGACAATCTTGGCCAGAGATAAGATCTCTCCCAAGCGACCGAGTCAACCTCGACCAAAAGATAAGATCTCTCTCGAGCGACCATGGATAACTCGACTAGAGATAAGATCTCTCTCGAGCGACCGAGTCAACTCGATCAGAGATAAGATCTCTTCCGAGCAACCATGGACAACCTCGGCCAAAGATAAGATCTCTCTCGAGTGAACATCAATCTCGATCAGAGATAAGATCTCTTCAAGTGATCGAGTCAACTCGGCTAAAAGATAAGATCTCTCTTGACCGTTGACAACCTCGACCAGAGATAAGATCTCTTTCGAGCGATCGAGTCAATCTCGACCAGAGATAAGATCTCTCCAAGCGATGACAACCTCGATTAGAGATAAGATCTCTTTCAAGCAACACATTGGTCAGAGATAAGATCTCTCCCAAGCGATCGAGTCAACCTCAAACCAGAGAAAAGATCTCTCCCGAGCAACCGCATCAACCTCGGTCAGAGATAAGATCTCTCTCAAGCGACAACCTCAACCAGAGATAAAGATCTCTCCCGAGCGACCGAGTCAACCTTGGCCAGAGATAAGATCTCTCTCGAGTGACAATCTCGGCCAAGATAAGATCTCTTCCGAGCGCGCGTCAACCTCAATCAGAGATAAGATTCTCTCTCAAGCGACAACCTCGACCAAAGATAAGATCTCTTCGAGCGACCACGTCAACCTCGGTCAGAGATAAGATCTCTTCCGAGCGACCACGTCAACCTCGATCAGAGATAAGATCTCTCCTAAGCGACCGAGACAACTTGGCCAGAGATGAGATCTCTCCCGAGTGATAATCTCAGCTAGAGATAAGTCTTTCGAGCGATCGAGACAACCTTGGCCAGAGATAAGATCTCTCCCAAGCGACAACCTCGGCTAGAGATGAGATATCTCCCGAGCGATCGAGATAACCTCGATCAAAGATAAGATCTCTCCGAGCGACAATCTTGGCTAGAGATAAGATTTCTTCCGAGCGACCGCATCAACCTCGGTAGGAGATAAGATCTCTCGTGAGGCAAATTTGGCTGCAGGAGATAAGATCTCCTCCGAGCGCCCACATCAACCTCGAAGCCAACTTCGGCTGTAGGAGTTAAGATCTCCTTCGAGGCAATTTCGATCGCAAAAGATAAGATCTCCCCTGAGGGTCCGGGCCAACTTCGACTGCAGGAGATAAGATCTCCCTCGAGGCAAACTCGACTGTAGGAGATAAGATCTTTCCCAAGGCAATCTCGACTGCAGGAGATAAGATCTCCCTCGAGCGACCGCAACAACCTCAGCCAGAGATGAGTGATCGAGTCAACCTCGATCAGAGATAAGATCTCTTCCGAGCGACCGTGACTACCTCAGCCCGCGATAACCTTGGCTAGAGATAAGACCTCTCCCGAGCATTCGAGCCAACCTCGACCAGAGATAAGATCGGAGACAACCTCACTCAGAGATGAGATTCCTCCTAAGCGACTACATCAACCTCGGTCAGAGATCAGATCTCTTTCGAGCACCCATATTAATTATGGCTGCAGGAGAGGAGATCTCCTCCGAGTCAGCCTCGACTATTGAAGATAATATCATCCCTCCCGAAGAGCTCAACCTCCAACCTCGACCGCACGAAACGAGATCTACTTCAACCCTAGCTGGAGATGAGATCACCCCCGGACTTCAATTTCGATACCAACTTCGGCTGGAGATGAGATCTCCCTCCGAGCTTCGACCGAACCAGCACGGAGTCCAGAAGAGGACTTCGACAGTCATCTTTTCTGCACTCCCTTTCTTCAAGTTTCGAACTTAGAAGTGGGGGGACTATTGTTGGGGATAAACCCGCTCCTATCGAAGTTCAGTTCGGTGCTCAGTCTGATGTGGTCGATAGCCATGGAAGAGCTTCAGCGGACGAATCTTGGTCGAACTCCTACAGTCGGTCAAACTGCTTAGCGGTCGAGCTCCTTCAGACTCTCAATGATCGGGCTTTAACCGAACTCCTTAGCGGTCGAGCTTCAATCGGGCTTCCGTAAGAGCCGAACTCTCTCCGTGCTCCTCCAGCCAGGCACTTACGGGAGCCAAACTCTCTCCAAGCTTCTCCTTCGATTAAACTTCTTCAGGAGCCGGACTCCTCCCAGACATCTCCTTTGGTCGAACTTCTTCAGGAGCCGGACTCCTCCCAGACATTCTCTTCGGTCGGTAGAGCTCCTACCAAACTTTCCAGCGATCGAGCCTTATCTGCATACCTCCAACCAGACGCCTATGGGGGCCGAACTCCTTCCGAGCTTCCTCTTCAGGAGTTCGAACTCCTCCAAAATGGGTACACATCAAAGTTCTTCAATCCTTCATTCGACCCTGAGTGGCTTAGTATCAAGACAGCTGCAACCATCACCATCAGTCCACCGCAAGCGACAGTGATCTGCTATCAGGCGACGATGGCTGTCACCATCAATCCATTTCAGGCAGCGTTGCAAACGGTGCCTTTTCCTAGGACTGACTCTACCGAACCTCGAGCGGCCTACCAGCACACGGCTACAGCTGTCACCATCAAGCTCCGCCTATAAAAAGGATCCTCCAAATATGCTAACTCTAAGCTCTAAGCTCTCCTCTTCTTCTCTAAGCTCTATGGAACTCATTTCCGAGCATTCCATTCCTGTTGGCCAGAGCTGACTTGATTGTCGGAGGGTCCTACTGGAGCCACCCCCCACCGACTTTGGATGAAACTTTATTTTGCAGATCTCCGACGGCGACCTCGTCCACCTCGACTTCAGTTGATTCTGACGACGATCAGATTCTGCGTCAATAGGAAGGATGAAGTTATCAACAAGACTTTGTTACAAGCGTTAAAATTCAGATTAGACCAAACCAAGGGATGATGGGTCGAAAAACTCTTTAATGTGCTCTGGGCTTACCAAATGACGCAATGAGTCCCAACTAGAGAAACCTCATTTAACTTGGCCTTTGAAATGGAGGCCGTCATATTGCTTGAGGTCAGTATATGCTCATTATGGGTAGAAAAATTTAGCGAAGAAAACAATTCGGATAATCTAAGGATAAACTTGGATTTATTGAAAGAAACACAAGAGTGAGCTTGGCTCCAATTGGCCAATTATCAACAAATGGTGGCTTAGTGCTACAACACCAAGGTCAAAGGACAAGCATTCCGGGTCGGAGATCTTGTTTTACGAAGAACAGAGGTATCACAACCAGTAGATTGATGCAAGCTATCACCAAATTAGGAAGGCCATTATTAAGTTGATGAAGTGGTACTTTTGAGAGCATATCGACTTCGCCAACTAGATGGGATGCCGATTCCACAAACTTGGAATGCGGAAAACCTGTGAATTTACTATGCTTAATGTAATTCTCATTGAATGCAATAAAATATTATTTTTTGCAAAATAAAAATTATCTTCCCACATCCCCAATAGGAACATCGGTCAAGGGGCACTCCTCATCCTAGGATGAGTTAAGCAGAGGCCATGATGACATCGACTAGCTAGCGATACTTTGACCTCGGACGAAATTTCCAAGCGCCAAGGATGATGTCGAAAAGCTTATTCAAAGAACTAACCTCTATGACTTGCAAACATGAAAGAATGAATGCGACATTGAAAATTAAGTTGAGTTCTCATTAAAATAAAATATTTATAAAAGACGAGCCGATCTCTTACAAAATTACTTTGGAAAAGACCAAAGTGTACAAAAGGAACTGGCTCTCCTATTAGCTCGGACATACCCAAGCTTAATTATAAAAAGAAAGAAAAAACAATAAGTGGTGGAGCCCCCAGCAATAGCCACCGGCTATTTATAGAGGCCCAAATAGACCTGATCTCGCATCGGTCCACTTGGTCACTATTGATGAACGACAAGTGGTGGCTTATGGTTGGCCATCATCTGGCTGATGTGGAATTTTTGCTTCAGTGGTTTGGATCAATAAATTGGTATGATCCTATGGCCGGATCTTTGGTATGTGTTCAGGCCCTCCGACCCAACTACTTAAGCACGAGCTCGGCCTTGGCCTCAAACTCGAACTCTCAGTGCCCAATCTTAATGCCAACTTGGGCTCAAGAGTGGAGGGCATTTATTGTGGGTAACCTCAGGCTCAGCCTTTTTACTTCGATCTTTACCAAGCTCCGATTTTCATTGACTTCGGTCATGACAAGGAGTTGAAGCAATCGGCTTTTGCCGACCTCAAGGAGTTGCCCATGGGCAGCAAATCTATTGTTGAGCACTTTTTATTTAGCCAGCACCCATCTCAGCCTCATCCGACTTGCATCTCGGTAAAAGCCGAGGTCCCCATCTAACCGATCCTCTGGTGAAGTCCGGGATAAATTTGTAGGAGATATCACTTGGGGTTTATCGCTTTTGGCAAGCCGATTCCATAAGAAGACCATTTCAAGAAGGAAATCAACTTCTAATCAAAAATACGTTGGATAAGAAAGCCGGAATGGCCCATATCAGTTTGCACCCAAAAATAGAAGTAATTTGCCAATCTCGTATTGCAAACTTGGAAGGATAATTATTCCCAGCATGACCCGTGTGATATCTGAAAATAGTTAGCATCTCAGGACGTACATGACTCTAATCCCTCCACTATAAATAAAGGAGAAGCGGGGACCCCAGTGTATACTTTTATCAAAAACCTTCAGATGCCCTCTCTGTTCTCCAATCACTGACTTGAGAGTCATAAGATCCCCACCGAAGAACAATCTGGTTAAGGACTTATTTTGTAGTATCACTCCAGCATCCTTTCGATAGCATCTCCTAGCCAATGACGAGTTCTCCAGCCTCAAACCTGTGGTTCGGCAGCAACAAGATCAAATTGAAGTGATATGATTTTGTATTACCATCTAAAAAAATTGCTTGGTAAAGCTTTCTTTTAGCTTTTTTCCTCGGTAGTTGAGTTATGGATGTGGAGTGACTAGCATGAGTCATCCTTCTTGGTGGCTGAGCTATGGATATGAAGTGACTAGCATTAGTCATCCTTTCATATCACTTTTATTGAATCCTATACACTTAATCGTAATAATATAAGTTTTTTGGTTATATATGTAATATTCGATGAGAAAGGAAAAGAATAAAATTGAGAGAAAAGTTTGGAACCAATTTTGGCAAAACTAATGTTAACATTTTACATGAAATAACATGAAAAAACTATTTCTATAAAGATCAAATTTAATAAAAAAAAAAGGACAAAAGTAGAGAATAAAACAAGGATGATTTTTGGCCAAGATCTGATCAGATGATGCTCGCATTTTGATTATATTACTTATGCAAGTAGAGCACTGAAGTTTTTTCTTAGATATAATAACTTTAATAGCTAAAATCCTTCCATTACATGATTGGTGGTGCATAAAAACCTATCAATCTTAATTATTCAATTTTGTTAAGAATGGCAAATATAACCCTAGGATTAGAAAGTTGGGATTTCTTACACGAAACATAGAAAAAAAAATGGATGCTTTCGTGGAATAATCAAATTTCTCAAAATGGATTTTCAAAATAAGCATCAAATTATTTGTTACTAAAGAGAGCAATTTTTTGATGAGGAAAAAAAAAAATTTAACTCTTTCTTGAGACCACTAATATCAAAAATATTAAAAAAAAAAAGAAAAAAAAAGAAAGGATACTATAAATTGGAGTGTATTGGCAAAGAGCCGGAGAAACCATTGTTCTATCAATAATTATATGTTAAAATAGAAATGAGATAAAATATAAATAAAAAATCTATCGAATAGGAAACGCATGTGTAGGGTTGGGTCAAATTTGAGGCGGGTCAAAAACCCTAAACTCATATTATTAAGAATCAAAGTTAGGAAAGTAAATCCAGATGAAGTTATATCCAACAAGCAAACTTATTTATATAATTTCACCAAGTTAATTGTATATTTCTAAAGTGAAAAATCAAACAACGTTGGGGAATAGAAGATCAGGGTTTGAGCATCCAAATAATATTCTTGTGCGCATGAGAGGGAGATAAATAAAATTAAAGAAGAAAATCATGATAAATCTTTAACCACACTTGCACTCAACTTTTTTTCTTAATATTCTATCTTTTTATCAATCATTAATTGCACAACTTCTCTATTCATTCTAAACGAAAATTTTAATATTATCACTATTCTAGAAGTTTTAGATTTTAATGCTCTGTCCAATCTCTGATGATCCATAGGATTCAATAGGCTAAACCCAGATCTAACGTATAATAATCAAGTTTGGGTCAGCCAACCCAAGTCCAATCCAATTTTTGTAAGCTTCCGTCTAAACTGTTTATTTGGGACATCAGAAAAAGTTGACAAGTTTGCATTGGAAATTACCATTTTGAGCGTAGAGTATAGCACAGCACGATCGGTTTGGCCGATAAAATTATTAAAAGTCATTCGCAATAACCTGATCTGAGTCCTACTTTTATCGTTATAAAATTTATTGTTAGAATTATATATGGTCTAATAAAATTTATTGTAAGATATTAAAAATAAAAATAAAATATTTTAAAAATAAAATTAAATATTTATTTTATTAATTGATAGAAAAATAATTTAACGGCTTCTGGATCAATAAAATTTTACTGTATTTCATGGGTAAATATAATTTTAAAAAATAATTTATTTATTTTGAATAACATAAAAATATAAATAAATTAGTTAATAAAAAATAAAATATTTTTTTCACGATATTTATCGTAAAAGAACGGACGCTTGGACAAAAAAATGGTTTAGATAGCTTACCAAGGAAACGGGAAAAAAAAAAAAAAAGAATTAATACGGATTGGCGGCTGCCAGATATTTACAAAATTATTCACCCTCCCTTGCCGGGTGTTAGTGTACCCTCAAAATCTCGGAAAGCTACAAATATCATGGTCCCTCCAGGGGAAGGACCTTATCTCTAGACTGGATACCCCGAGGAAAGCGAAAAATGGAGGCGAGCTGCGCCCTTTTCTTGTCGCCTGTAAAACCGCTTCTCTCTTTCAACCTCTGCAGCTCTTCTTCTCCCTCCTCCTCCTCCTCCTCCTCTGCTTCTCCGAGACATCTCGTCGTCTTAAACTTCCAGCCAAGACCTCTAAGAACCCCGATTTTTCCTCCGTCTTCTCGAGGTTCTCTTTCCCTTTCGCCACCCTTCGCCGTTGCTGAAGCTTTAGAACAAGTAGCAGACACTTCGGATTCTCCGAGAGGGGCGTCGCACAAAATCGACAAAAGCGGGCGGTTTTGTAGCCCGAGAGCTGCGCGGGAGCTTGCTCTGTGAGTTGGTGGACTTGTTTTGGCTCAAAGTTAGAATCTTTGGGAGTTCTGTAGCTTATTAGGTTTCTAATTGGAAGAATTTTGATGGCAGGCTGATTGCTTATGCCGCCTGCTTAGAAGGGTCTGATCCGGTTCGGCTCCTAGACAAGAGAGTTAATGCAAAAAGAGGTAAGCTATTTCTTGCAATCCATTCCCAAATATTATGAATTTATAATTCTTTTCGGGTGTTCTCCTTATTGCTGAGCTGATAAAATAAACTGGCTAAGTATATATATCCCTGGAAAATTTTGGTTCCTTTTTTTCCGTTTTTTTTCTTTTTTTTTTAATTTTTTGGGGAGGTGGGGAGTGTTGAATTGATAAATGATACTCGTTCAAGGAATGTACCATTCAGATTGATTAATTTAACTAAACCTTCAGAGCCTGGCTATGTTTTCGACAAGGCTGCTCTATTGCAGTATGATCACATGAGCTTTGGTGGGGCACCCGTGGAGGCAGGGACAGAAGAAGAGGCAGAGGGGCTCATGGTCAAGAATGAAAGGGACTCTGCAATTGGTAATCAGCTAATTAAGATTTTGCAGTTCTTTTCATGATTTCAATTTGCAAGGAAACCTGTTCTGATTAATTTAAAGAACATTTATCACTGTATCTTCCATTTTGACATTTGCAGCTTCTAAAGCATTTCTCTTTCTCGTTTTTTTTCCCAAAAATCTCTCTCCTTCATATCTTCAGAAATGGCTTTTGTTGTTGTTTGTGGAATTTAAGTTTATTGGCTTTATGATATTAGGATTTTTAACGTTCGCCAGTCTAGCTTTTCATATTTCTTTACTTCCCCCCAAGAATCTTGATTGCTTGGCCAAATGTGGCACTTCAACATGGTATCGATCATGTTTTACTAGGATGGTGGATGAGGGAACATGCCTCATGTCAAGGATTCCCACATAGCATTGATGATTCCTCTGATACTAGTGTAAAACACTGAGGATGGACATTGCACTTACTGAATGAGATGTAAATTATTTGGAAAATATGCTTGTGGAGGAGGCAACTATGGAGATGCTCTAGCTTAGCAGTTCTTTCATGGTTGCCATGATAGGTCATCATCTACTGTTCACTGAATCTATTCACACACTGGCTTGCTATCAATGGCTCCACCAGTTGACTCAAGAAATTCTTTTATATATAGTTGTAGAACTCTATAAATATGGGATATAGCAAACCAAAACAAATTCTTGACCTAGCGATTATTGATTATGTTAAACGTAATGACCATTTACCCATAAGAACGAGCTTATGCTACAGAAAGATGGGTTGTGTAGGGGTTCTTTCAGGGGTTTCTCAACAAAAATGTTGCAATATTGGTGAAGACTCAAAAGCTTTTTACCTCTAACATGTAGCAATTTTAGTGCATTGGTTAAGGTCTTAACTTTGGTATCAGGACCAACTCTACTTTTGGAGTTCAAACTGCAAAAGAGGCAATATGTCAGTCAGCTAATTAGGGAAAAGCAAACAAGGCTGGAGTAAAAGGTTCCTAGGGAAAGGGTTACGCAAGGAAAGGGATGCTTCATTTTCCCAATGTGATAGTTGTCACATGAAAAAGGCTATGTAATTCTTCCAAGAAAAATGCTATCTTGACCAGAGCGAGAGCCATCACACCGGTTGCAGAGAGTGGTGGGTTGTTGCAATATTGATTAAGCAAAGGATTCTGCACCTTTAATGCCTATGCATTTTCACCTGTATAGCTTAGCATCACAAAATTTCAAATGTCACAACACTCTAACTGATGCACTTGATTCTCTAACCAACACTGTAACAGGAAACATCCCAGAAACGAAGAAGCAGTATTAGTAACTGACTGGTTTCTTAGTCTTCCAGGGAAGATTATGAGTGTGAGGGATCATGTCACTTCTCTACTTCATCATAGTACCAACCAGGGTTACATAATTCTCTGGTCATGCAGGTGACTTGCAAATCATGACAAAATGTGACAATTTGCAATATGATTTGTTAAAATTTGAAATTTAGAAATTAATATGATTCTTTAGGCATCATATATTAGGCGTTCCATGGGTACTTGATTGCTGAGAATTTAAATAGCATGGGATTTAAGAGGTCCATCTGAGTGGGATTATATACCTATGTAGGATAAAGATTTTTTGGGTTGGTGAATAAACAAGGTGAAAAAGAGTTGGTTAAACAATGACAGAAGTGAAGAGAAAGTTTCTGAAATCTCTCAGGTCAAATTTATTTAGAAATTAAACTATATAACCACTATAAACTTTAATTCCAATCATACATGTTATTTTCTTTGATTAACGATCAGAGGGTTCTAAACTTCTAATATTTTTGCTTTCTACTTTGTAAATCTTAATAGTTAATTATCTTAACAAAAGTTATGTTTTTAATATTTTGAAATGTATTTTTTAATCATAGTCTTATTGAATTGGGTTTGTTAGAAGGTAGCAATTATTGAATTACAAACTTGTATTTGTTTTAAATGAATGAATGAATTTGGTAGCATAGGTACCAACAGTAAGTCAAGTCACCATCTGAAGGAAAATTCTGATTTTTTGGATCAGGTTCGTTCAGATCTGATCGGATCAAGAGATATATTTTAAAAATTTTTCTTTTTAATCCAGATCAGATCTGAAATATTTCAGATCTGATCTTTATTATTTTAATAATTAAAATAAATTTAGATAAATTAAATCAAATTTAATTTACCTTAACGTAGGGTAATCCTATTACCCGTTGATGATCCTGTAAGCAGCGGAAGGTTCTGAATCTAGCCACGCAAGTGCCTGACCTCTACCGGTATCCACTCGGATTGAATCTGGAGATCCTCTTCTTCTCTATCACGTCTCCAAAAATCAGATTTGGAGGATCTTCAAAACACGTTTCGAAGATCAGCAGAGCGGCGCAACCTTCTAGCTTTCTATCGCCTTTCTCTCGTCTGGATTGCACCAACCAAGATCCTAAACTACTTTGGGCGTGGAGAGGAGAGGGAGAAGATGGGCTTGGCGTGGAGGAGAGAACTAGCCTTGGGGCATGGGAATTTTCAATTCTTTTTCAATACTCTTTGGTTGGACGCAGGGTCTTATTTATAGACTATGCGTGATCCAACTCCTCTTCTTCCCAACCAATCACAATCTTTGTGAAATCAGATCTAAATCTGATTGGTGGGAATAGAGTCCCCTGGATTCATCCTTAGATGGCACCTAAGATCAGTCAAACTTGGTTCTTAGAAAAAGTCTAATTGGAATCCAAAAAGGAGATGGAGTCCCTGTTGGACAGGGACTCCTGGGCGCCTCCAGGCGTGCGTCCTCCTTGTCAGGTTCTGGCAGGAGGACAAGCCCCCACCAGCTCTCCAATAGGTACGTGACATGTGGACAAAAGTCAAAGTGTCAATGGTCAACATTTGACCAGTCAAAGGTCAACTTTTGACCAAAGTCAAAGGATGAGAAATAGCAGGTGACCAAAAATGGCAGGTATTATCTTACAAAATAAGACAATCCTTTTCTGACCTAGATAAGCTCCAGTCAGACCAAGTAAAGGCCTCTAATCGAGCACAAACTCCTTTGGCTTAGTCAGGACAACTATTTATGATAGTAAAAGAAGAACGTTAGGTTCAATTGAGTGCTAGCACGATTTCCTTGAACCTAATTGAATTTCATTCAGATCAATTGAATTGGATCAGTTCAATTGATGATCACCAAATTCAAATCCTTGTTTGTGTGACCCAGTTAGGTTCAATTCTGTATGGTAATGGGATATGTCATGATCTCTATCATCGACATCATCGAAACTCCTTTCGATGGATCAGAACTCTTCTGATTCGAACAGTTAGAATGATCGATCATACTAAATAATTAATTGCTCCCAAAACCACAGTGACACCTAGCAGTATATGGTGGCAACCCTCAGAACTGAATGCGAACCTCTTTGTGCAGCTATCTGAGTGATTAAGTTCTTCTATCTTGAGCCCCGATCAGATTAGGGTTTAGGTGAACTCGTCAAACACTTGTCTCTATCATATAATGTAATCATGTCGATTCAAGTCGCGATGTGAAAAGTAAATAGAAACTCTTTCTATTATTTCACTCTGCCATGGCCATGGGCTTTCTGAATTGATTCTCATGATCATCATAGGGCTGCTCCTCTACCCACCCAAGGTAGATAGATCCATCTTGATGCAATCCAGTTCCTACAATTGAACATGCATATAGCTAACATACACTCAAGATTGAATGGCTAGGAGACCGAGTAAATTGGTGTAGTCAAACTATAACACCTAAGATGAATGTCGATGCACTCAGGTCAAGGAATAGAACACACACATTGCAGCATCGAGTCAGTCATTGACGAGAAGATAGACTTTCTAATGACTACTCGAGGTGATCACGCTCAGTGCTCTCGTTCTCTAACGAGTACTATAGCTATTCGCTCCGGTGTTTCATAACCGTAAATCAAGACTCATCTACTAAAGAGAAACGATTGTACACTCAACTTTTGGATCAATCACCATCTCATGATGATCTATGGTCGGAAGCATTTTATGAGTTAATAATGATTATTCATGTCTTAAATTTCAACTCTTGAAATATGAATTATCATTACATTAAACTCAAAGGATGTATCACAGACACATAATACATATGTGATAGAAATAATCCATTTTATTGATTATAGTCAAAATTACAATTTTGCTCTAGAAAGTGTATTACAAGTGTCAGCCAATTCTGGCTTCTAGGGCAATATATCTAACAATTCCCACTTATCCTAAAGCTATAGGTGCTACAAGTCTAAAGTCCATCTTCTCAAGGTGGGCTTCGATTTCTGCTGGCCCAACGGCTTTGTAAGTTGGTCTGCCACATTATCTGCGGAGTCGACTCTCTTGCCTCGACGTAACCCTTTTCGAGGTAATCTGCGCGGATGAGGTGTATGCCGCTCATGTGCTTGGATTTCGGTGAGACCGTCGTCCTTAGCAAGGGCTATGGCGCCATTGTTGTAGCAGTACAGAGGAATGGCATCTGATGACATTACTCTAATTTCTGCAGCAAACTTTTTGTACCAGAATGCTTCTTTCGCAATCTCTGATGCAGGATATAATTCTGCTTCACTGGTGGAATCTGCTATCATGTTTGCTTGGAACTCTCCAGCTGACAGCACCACCATTGCAGCACAAACAGACTTCCAGATGTCGACTTTCGATACATCTATATCGGATATAAAATCCGAGTCTCTTTATCCTGGCTGTTGAGTTGCTCTGTTACCAAAGAGACCAAATCATACTCCTTTAGTTTTCTTAGTATAAGGATAACATTTCACCAGACAAGTACAGTTTATACACCTGGATTTGACTGATTATCTGACTTGTGACACTCATGCATGGGCTATACATCAGGTCGTGTACATACGAGGGATACAATAAAGGCTCCTAATTGCAGAAGCATAAGGGATTCCTCTCATGCGTTCCTATTCCTCAGGTGTGCTAGGGTCATCTTCTTGGAAAGATGAATACCATTCTGAAGGGTATTTCCCTCTAGAGTTTTCCATATCAACTTCTTAGTACTGTCCTCTATTAACATCTTCTGTGAGAATCCTAGTATCCTATTCGGTCTACCTATAGACTTAATTCTTAGAAAAAAAGGAGCTTCACACTAGTCCTTTCATGAGAATTTCTTGACAACCGATAATTTGACGTGTTAGTCATATGAAAATAGTATTCACATAAGAGGATGAATGACGTTACAATTACGAGGAAGCACAACAGCGCTCCCATGACTTTTTGAAAGACATCACGTTCTCTTTCTTTTGATGAACCAAACTTTTTTGATCACATATTGAAACGTAATGTTTCCACATCACGAGATGCTTGCTGTAAGTTACAATTATGACACTTTGCAGTCTTGCAACGTTGTGATCAGTATCAACTGGTTGAAATCTAGCGGCTTTCCATATAGATATCTTTCCTCAAGATATTTATTAAAGCTGTTTCACGTCATTGTCATATTCATATCGTCAAATGGCTCTATACGCGCAAGCAATGTGCGGATGAAAATTTAGCATAGCACTGGAAAAAGGTAATCTGATAGTCAATCTTCGCTTGACTAAACCTTTGTGCCACTATACTAGTCTTGATGTTCCACACTTCTCCATCGCACAATTTCTTTCCTCTTGAAAATGCATTTAACTAAATGGATACTATAACCTTCCGGGGATTCTACAAGATCAGATTTGGTTTAAGAGTGCATATCGAGTCAATTTTTGATTGATTTGCCTCTAGGCCATTTCTCCTTAGAGTTCGAATCTGAATGCCTCGTTGTAGGTTTTGGATCATCACATGAACACCATTACCGTATGGGAACTATTTCTCTACTTCATCCTGAATAATAATCTCAAGTTATCTTCAGGAGCGATGAAAACTCTTTCGATCTAACTGAGGTGGAGGAGGTAGTGTTCTTATTGGCTACCTGAATTGTTCTAATTGGTTAGCTCGTTGACTTGTGAGAGACTTCTCATCAAGCTTAATGCTGTCTTTCAATGTCGTATTGAAATAAACTTTTTTCAAAGAAAGATGTATGTCGACTCACAATCAATTTTCGATGTAGAAAATAGTATCGCTAATGACTCTTAGGATATCATGTGTCGAGCCTGAAGACCTAAACTCTAACTTGTCCGCTTGTTGTCTTTTGACATAAGCCGGACAACCCCAAATTCTGAGATGACTCAGACTTGGTTTCTTACCGTGCCATATCTCATACGGTGTGGTAGGAACGGTTTTAGAGGGAACCCTATTCAGTAAATAGATTGAAGTTAATAATGAATGTCCCCAAAGAAAATCTGGGAGGTCTGTGAAGCTCATCATGGATCGAACCATATCCAATAGAGTCCGATTTCTCCGTTCTGAAACCCCGTTGAGTTGAGGTGTTCCTGGTGGAGTCCATTGAGAGACTATGCCATTTTCCTTAAGATAGTCTAGGAATTCCCGGCTAAGGTATTCACCTCCTCGATCTGATCGAAGAACCTTAATGGGTTTTCCAGTTTGTTTTTCTACTTCATGTCTGAATTCTTTGAACTTTTCAAAAGCTTCAGACTTATGTCTCATAAGATACACATACCCATACCTAGACAGATCATCGGTAAAGGTAATGAAGTAGACAAAATTGCCTCTAGCCGGCACATCAAATGGGCCGCACACATCAGTATGTACTAGGGCAAGGAGATCTGTGGCCCTCTCCCCATGTCCAACAAAAGGGAGTTTAGTCATTTTGCCTTGAAGACAAGATTCACAAGTTGGATATGACTCAAAAGTCAATGGACTCAATAGCCCATTTTTCTCCAATTTGTTAATCCTATCTTCTGCTATATGACCTAATCTCAGGTGCCATAGATATCTGTCGTTTGGACTATCCCTAGGTCGTTTGGCATTCACGTTTTGCTCGATAGTTAAAACAGGTACATCAATATGCAACTGATAAAGACCATTAATAAGGAAACCATTTGCAATTTTATTTCTTTCATAAAGAATGTTACAATGGTCCTTAAAGAAGGTGATCACATAAGCCTTCTTGTGCTAAGCATGAAACAGAAATCAAATTCCTGCTAGCTGCAGGCACATAATAACAGTCTTTTAAAACTAAGTCTAAACCAGATGGTAATCGCAGAGGGTATGTTCCCACGGCTACTGCAGCAACTCTTGCTCCATTACCGATGCGTAGGATCATGTCTCCATCCCTCAGCCTCCTGCTATCCTCAAGACCCTGCATAGAAGTGCACAGATGAGCACTAGAACCAGAGTCAAGCACCCAACTGGATGCAGAAGAAACCGTAAGGTTAGACTCAATAACGAGCATACCTCCAGAAGGACCTTCCTTCTTGTTCTTCAGGGTGGCCAGGTAAGTAGGGCAGTTCCGCTTCCAATGGCCGTCGCTGTTGCAATGGAAACACTTTCCTTTGCCATCGACCTTTCTTCTTCGGTTCTGCCTTCTTCTTCTTTGATCCTTCTACCTTTTGCTTTTTCACAGACTTCTTTTTCTTTCCATAAGACTTTCTTTTGGAAGAAGTCCGTTCCATAGCAAGAACTGAGCCTTTAGAACCTTTCATAGAAAGCTCAGCGGTAACCAGCATATTCATTCAATTCGGCCAAGGAATTTTGAAGTTTATGCATGTGGTAATTCATGATGAATTGCCCATATGCATCAGTCAAGGATTGCAGAATAATATCGTTCTGCAAGTCCAAGTCCAACTTCACACCGAGCTTCTCAAGCTCTTCCATGTCCTTGATCATTGTCAGACAGTGATCTTGGACTGACTGCCCATCACGCATCTTAGCCTTAAAAAGTCGTTTCGTGACTTGATATTTGGCTGCGCGACTCTGTTCACCAAACATCTCCTGCAGGTGAGCCAACATTTGGCGAGCAGTCCCGATATCTTCATGTTGGCGCTGGAGCTCATCAGACATCGAGCCCAACATGTAAGTATCTGGCCTTATTGTCTTCGTCAATCCATTTTTCCAGAGACGCTCTCTGTTCAGTGGATGGACGAGCTGGTAAGGTGGGAGGGTCCTGGTCCAAAACATGTGTTAACTTCTCTGAACCCAAAACAATTTTGTAGTTCCTGAGCCAATCTTTATAATTGGGTCCAGTCAGTCTATGTGTGTCTAGGATACGTGCCAGTGGGTTGGACGCAGACATTTTCCTGTAGAGAGTCAAAGATTCTAGTTAGATACTGTAATTTTGACTTGACCAATTTGTTTAGGGATTTTATTTTTAAACAAATTAGCTCCCACTATTTTCTCGGATCCCTACACTCCCTCTGTAGAGATGCGAAAATCTCCGCGATTAATGATTTCTAGTGGGTGGTGCGGTCTCACCAACTGACTCATCACCTCACCTAACAGTTATTGGTGATGGGTTAGCCAATGAGTGAACAACTCTTGTTCAATGATTCTCTAATCATGGTGCACCCAAACTTGGTCTCTAATTCATGAATCTCACCGTATCCGGAATATTGATCCACTCCTTAGTTAAGTCAGACCCACCATTTGCATAGACTGGGTTCCTAATTGAGTCTCTCACCGTATCCGGAATATTGAGCCCAACTCATCCTCCAGCCCATAGCATCCAATGCCTAATAGACATGGTTGCATCTTTCCGGTGCAACTGAGCCACTGTATCCAGCCGAGAACAATCAACCCCGGGAAGGGCCCGCACATCTACAATGGTGGAAGACCTCAGACTTAATCTTTTCTTAGGGAGAATTGATTCAGGTCTCATTAAACTAGACTTGGCTTAGTCATAACAATTATGACTAACCTAGTGGCATGGGTCAAGCTCGGATTATTGACCACCTCAGATCAGAACTGTGTCAACAGATATGGCCAGGTAAGTGAGACCGGTGGAAGGAATATGCCGTTAACTCGCACAAGAACGCATTCAGGTCGAGTAGCTTCCAATTAAAAACCAGTCGGTCGTCTGTGCCAAACTTACCTTAGACACCAAATTGTTGAGTCAGAACCAATTGGGTTAGCCTACAATCCAGACTCTAACCTCTGAGCCTAATTAGGTCTTGCTTGATCGTGACTCGATCTTGACCCAGACTTAATCCTATTAGGCTGGTCAATTTAAGCATTGTTGATCCCATCTAACCAACTCTTGATTCGGTTTGATCAACCGCTTAGACCTAATTGAGCTACCCAAGCCCGAACCCAGTATTATGAATATGTCTTAGATCTGAAATTCTCAATTTTAGACCTAATTAATATTTCATAAACTTAATTCTTAATTAAGTTGGGTTCATAAACAAAATATGCACAATAAATCCTAGGGTTTCAGGATCTAGGGTTTTGCAGAAAGTAAGTTTTGGGTTTCTGATTAAGGACGAACACGCAGCACCCCTACACGTCATAAGAACACCCCATCGAATGGGAAGAGAGGGCCTTTAAACCCTTCTTCGTTCTTATGACCGGACGGCCAAGAGGAACGCCTTAATCAGGAACATTCAATACTACAAAACAAGTTATCAGATCTATATCATATATCTCATATATAAAGTAGATCTAATCATGGCATATTTTGCATACATCTCATGTATCAATCATGCATGTTTTCAGATCTAAATTATCACATAATAATCTAAAAAATTAGATTTAAATTGATCTAATCAAAATAAATTCTAATCTAGACAATTATGTAGAACTATTCTACAACTAGTCTAGACATGCATCTATCATATCTCATATGATATTTAAAATTAAATAATTTTTATTTGCTGTTTATCAGATGTTATTATAACACTTATAATATCAGAAAATAGTAAATAAGAAGATCTAAAATATGATTTAATCAGATTAAATCAAAGACATGCTATAGAACTATTCTATTCTAGAACTAGTCATGCATATCTTCTAATCTTAGATCCAAATCATTTAATTTTAATTTTTTCTGATTTCAGATCTGATCACATCTCATGTGACATCTGAAATCACTTATTTTTTAATTAAAATAAAATTAAAATCAGATCTAAACAATTTAGAACCATGGCTCTGATACCAGTTGAAGGGAAATCCTGATTTCCCGGTCCAGGTTCGTTCCAGATCTGATTAGATCAAGAGATATATTTCAAAAATTTTTCTCTTGATCTTAATCAGATCTTGATATGTTTCAGATCTGATTCTTATTATTTTAATAAATAAAATAAAAGAAGATAAATTAAATCAAATTTAATTTACCTGATTTGGGTAATCCTATTACCCTGTAGATGATCCTGATTGCAGCGGAAGGTTCTGGATCTTAGCCACGCAAGCGCCTGGCCTCTACCGGTATCCACTCGGGTTGGATCTGGAGATCCTCTTCTTCTCTATCACACCTCCAAAAATCAGATCTGGATCTGATCTGGAGGATCTTCAAAACTCTTTTGAAGATCTGCAGTCGTCCTTTTGCAGCAGCGCAGCCTTCTTGCTTTTGATCGCCTTTCCTTGATCTGAATCGCACCAACCTAAGTCCAAAACACCTTTTGGACGTGGAGAGCAAGGGGAGAAGAGAGTTATGGCATGGAGAAGGAGGGGAGAGGCAGCCTTGGGGCGTGGGAAATCTCTATTGAATTCACTTAGGATTAGGGTTGGGCGCAGGGTCTTATTTATAGACCTCTTGTGATCCAACTCCTCTTCCTCCTCAACCAATCACAACCCTTTGTGAAATCAGATCTAAATCTGATTGGTTGGAATAGAGACCCCTGGATTCCTCCTTAGAGGGTGCCTAAGACCAGTCAAAGTTGGATTCTTAGTAGAACTCTAATTGGAATCCAAAAAGGGAGGATGGAGTCCTTGTCCAACAAGGACTCCTAGGCGCCTCCTACTTGGGCTCACGCCACCCTTGGCGTGCGCCCTTCTCCTTGCCAGGTTCTGGCAGGGGGACAGGCCCCCACCAGCTCTCCAATAGGTGCATGACATGTGGTCAAAAGTCAAAGGGTCAATGGTCAACGTTTGACCAGTCAAAGGTAGACTTTTGACCAAAGTCAAAGAACAAGAAATGGCAGGTGACCAAAAATGGCAGGTAATGTCTTACAAATAAGACAACCTTATTCTGACTTGGACAACCTCCAGTCAGACCATATGAAGGCCTCTGATTGAGCACAAACTCCTTTGGCTCAGTCAGGACAACTTATTTATGATAGTAAAAGAAGAACGTTAGGTTCAATCGAGTGCTAGCACGATTTCCTTGAACCTAATTGAATCTCATTCAGATCAATTGAACTAGATCAGTTCAATTGATGATCACCAGATTCAAACCCTTGTTTGTGTGACCCAGTTAGGTTCAGTTCTGTATGGTAATGGGATATGTCATGATCTCTATCATCGACATCATCGAAACTCCTTTCGATGGATCAGAACTCTTCTGATTCGAACAGCTAGAATGATCGATCATCTAAATCATTCTAATTGCTCCCAAAATCCACCAGTGACACCTAGCAGTATATGGTGGCAACCCATCAGAGCTGAATGCGAACCTCTTGGTGCAGCTACCTGTGTGATTAAGTTCTTCTATCTTGAGCCCCGATCAGATTAGGGTTAAGGTGAACTCGTCAAACCCTAGTCTCTGTCATATGATGTAATCATTCGATTCGAGTCCAATGTGAAAATCTAAATAGAAACTCTTTCTATTATTTCACTCTACCATGGCCATGGATTTCTGGACTTGATTCTCATGATCATCATAGGGCTGCTCCTCTACCACCGAGGTAGATAGATTCCATCTTGATGCAATCCAGTTCCTACAATGAACATGTCATAGCCAACATACACCTCAGGGTTCCATATGGCTAGGAGTCCGAGTAATGGTGTAGTCAAACTATAACACCCTCAAGGTGAACTGCCGATGCATCTCAGGTCAAAGAACCAGACACACTACTGCAGCATCGAGTCAGTCATTGACGAGAAGGTAGACTCCCTAATGACTACTCGAGGTGGTCACGCTCAGTGCCCTCGTTCTCTAACGAGTACCTGTACTCTCGTTCCGGTGTCTCCACACCGTAGACTCAAGACTCATCTACTAAAGAGAAGCGATTCGTACACCAACCTTCCGGATCAATCACCATCCTCGTGATGATCCTATGGTCGGGAGCTGTTTATGAGTTAATAATGATTATTCATGTCTTAAATTTTCAACTCTTGAAAATATGAATTATCATTACCATTAACTCAAAGGATGTATCACAGACACTAAATACACAGGTGTGATAGAAAATAACCCATTTCATTAATTATAGTCAAAATTACAATTTTGCCCCTAGAAGTGTATTACAAGTGTCAGCCAATTCTGGCTTCTAGGGCACATATATCTAACACAAACATGTCTTCCATGATTCAAAGTCAAGCATTGAATTGTGAGATACTTGTCCTTTTTGGTGTTGACACTATTGTATATTTTCTCTATAGCTTGAGGTGCTGGCATAATTGATGCCATAAAGCCAGTCTAGTAACATTATCTTCCTGCTGGTGGTCAAATTTTTCTTAAAATGGCATTGATCCACATTAGAACATTGGGATTAGCTGCTGGATGTGTATCAAATTCAAGTAACAAAGGGATCAGCCAAGACTTCATCTGGTGTTCCCATCTTCAAAATTCTTAGTGAACTTCTCAAAGCTAATAAAATCATCGATATGTTGATGCTATGTGCAATAGCATGCACAAAGGCAAAGTATGCTATGCAGTGACCAATTTAGCAGATAACAAAAGAGTCTAATGTACAATTTCTTTTAAAACAGTATTCACATGGGAAGCAAATGGCAGAAGTAAACATAAAGATATGATAACACTTGTCATCCAAAGTTGCCAAGTACAAGTTTCCCTTCTGCAAGATGATAAGCCAGTAATTATGTCATTGTGAACACCTTAAAAATAATTTAAGAAATCTGAGGAGAGAAAAATAAAATTTCCTATGGGTTGTCTATAAACACCTACTTAATATTAATAATTATGTTGTCTAAAAATACCCACTGAAAATGTGCTCACCGCTCAGGTTTTTTATCTTCTCCAATGAATAAATACAGCAACTGAAGCAACTAGTAAATATTTTACATCGTCTGTCACATTATCAAAAGCTTTCACTGAAATATGTTTCTGAAAGAACCTTGTTTCACAAACTCTTCATTAAGCTTCAGTTGGAGGAATATATTCAATATCTCTTCCAACAATGTGTCAAATATGTAAGATGTTTTGTATTTTTTTCATCACAAGACAAATTTGTTATTACAATTCATCTTATGCTTTTGATGATGGCCGATAAAAGTTCACAACTACAAACACCATCCGATTAGCATGCAAGTGCCACTGTCATTTGCAATGATCCATGCATATACAGTTTAACATCTCCATGACACAGCAAACACTTGAATTTATGCTCATTTGTATGACAGTGCTGTCTTTTCTTATGTAGTTGCTACTTACATATCCTTCGTGGGATCTTGTGTTTTTCAGAAGCAGAAGTTCTTTCAGCTCCTCCAAAACTGGTGTACAACAGATTTGTTCTACGGTATTTGACTATTTCCCTTTAGATTTCATTCCTATTATTTTTTTTCTTTGTAAGATAGGAATCTCTGGCCAAAGGCCCAAAACCCATGAGCAACCATTTTGTCTTCGAGAAATATGTATTTGTTATCATTTTCATGTTGCTTAGTGCAAACTCTAGATTTATTTGGCCTATGTTAATTTTGAGTTGCACGTAAGACTTTGTAAAAGGTTTGATATCTTGTCATTTACAGTTTGACAAGGGAAATCTTGGGAGCAGTTGTTGATCAGTGGAACCAGCATGTTCTTGTCATTGATAAGATAATTCCCCAAAATTGGAAGGTTGGATTTACTTGCTTATTTACTTATATCAATCTATCTCCACTATTCCTCTTAACTGTACCAGCAAGCTAAGGAACACCGAGTGACAAGTTATTGTATTATTTTATATCTGTAGTTACAAATCCATTCACACTTTTATTTGATGCTTGCCTGGTTATACGTTAAACCATGATACTCATCTATAGGGCACAAATACGAAGAAGTACTACATGTGGATATGATTCAACAATTTTTTCAGTTTGAGAGATTGAATCTTAGTTTTTATCATGTCACAACAATTATACATGAGAATATGGGCTTTTTATCTGACATAATGTAACCATTACAGAAGTGCGTACTAAAAGTATGCTACTGAAGAACATTGATGATGCTGATTAAGAAATACAGATATCATATTAACCATTCATTTACACTGATGTGAGACTATATGGTCATGAGAAAGTCTAATGTAAAATCCAATGAGACCATATACAGCAAACAGTTATGGTTTTGATATCTATGTATATCCTGATATAATATTCATAAAATTATGAAGCCCTTGATAAATAGTACTCTTTTGTGGGAAAACACATCCAAAAATCACAGGATAAGACTGGCCCATGCCTTCTTTTGTGCCTGTTATTGATGTTCTATCGCATTAACAGTCACCTAAGGCCAACGGAATTAGTTGTG
Organism: Cocos nucifera; assembly: GCA_006176705.1. Taxonomy (NCBI): domain Eukaryota; kingdom Viridiplantae; phylum Streptophyta; class Magnoliopsida; order Arecales; family Arecaceae; genus Cocos; species Cocos nucifera. The sequence goes on from QRFJ01000575.1 coordinate 129,232, forward strand.
TTTCCTAGATGTTAAACTTTTTGAGGGCGCTCAGGGCAGCTTTAAGTCAGATGTCAATTTTCAAGGTGTTACCATCTGTTGCTTGATAAATATTTACTCTATTCTCCATGTTTAAATTTCACATTGCACTCTCATAAGTCGTAACCATGGTGATAGATAACACCCAAGCTGGATTTGTAGGTTGATGTGTTCAGTAGACAGTATATATAACTCCATGATTTGTTTAAAAGTGAATATTAATTTAGTGCCATTAAATTCTTATGTAGTTGATTCAGCTTTCAGAAATTTATCCATTATCCTATCTTAGGTGCCAGCAGTCATAGGTTCATATGATTAGGGGAAATGAAAAAATTGGAAAAAAAATCTACTATGGCATTCGTCATCTTGCTCTGATTGGTATAGTTCCTCAAATGGACTAGCTAACTGTAATCCTCCTGATGTAAAACACGGAAAAATTTGTTGCTTCATGTCTTAATGATAAAATCTCTCACTATAGATCAATTTACTACTAAATTAGATATTTTTCTTTATTTTTTTACCAAGCCAATAAATAAAAATTATTTTAAAAGTTTTGGATGCTTTTACATAATTTTCCTGATCTTTTATATAAATTTTGTTGTTCAGGTGTAGCAATTTATAACCATCGACTAATACTTTTCTAGTATTCTTTAACTTATTTCTTAATTCTAAATTTTACAAATCATAAAGTTTTGCCAAACAAAGCAATCACAAATCAGAATGATGTAAAACCAAAAGAAAACAAAGAAAGTGGAAAGAAAATTGAAAGAAAAGAAAAACAAAGCCTGGATTCTCAGGAATCAAATTAACCAATACTTCAAGTTTCAAGACCGAGGTTCTCCATACAGGTGGAGCCCTTAAATAGAGATACAAAAAGCATCCTATCAAAAGTTTAATTGCTGACTCGTAACCTAGTAGAACTTCGTTTATTGAGTTTTAATAAAAATAAAAGATTCAATTAATAAAAATAAGAAATAAAATAAAATCCTAAATAAATCTTTAATTAAAATTAGGTTAGGGTTTTTTAATGGCACTTTCTTCTGGAATATGTGCATAAACTTCGATTTCCACGTATTGGTGCAGAATCTGGTTGACGTCGGAATTGAGTTGGAGCTGGAGAAGATGGGATTGCTGCCGGCGACTTGCAAAACAAAGTTCTAACCGGAGTCGCGGGTGGTGGCTCCGGCAGGACACTCCGACGATCAAGTTAGCTCTTTTGTCCAACAAAAATGGAGTGCTCAGAAAATTTAGGAGCAGAGTAATGGGAAGAAAAATGAGAGTCTAGAGAGAACATATCTGGAGGGTCCTTTTTATACATGGAGCCTGTAACAAACTGATGGTGACCGCTGTAACTGTCTGGTAGTGGGCTGTTTAGACCATGTGGAGTTTGTTACGGAGGGTGGTGTCCGTTGTCGTAACGTGCCAGTCTGTTGAGATTTAACAAATGAGGTTTGGATGGAATAGATGTTGGCAGTGAAGGGCTTCAAATCACGACAGTTCTAGAGAAGTTTGGACTTCTTTAAAGTCGTCCGCGTGTAGGTTGGTTTATGTTGAGTTGGAAGCTGAATTCATATGGATGATGAGATTCTTCTAGGTGACTTGGAAGGAGATCGATCGGAAGGAGGTCGGTTGAAGGAAGCTTGCCTGGCGACTGGAAGGAGATCGATTGGAAGGAGGCCGGTTGAAGGAAGCTTGCCTGGCGACTGGAAGGAGATCGATCGAAAAGAGGTCGGTTGAAGGAAGCTTGCCTGGCAACTGAAAGGAGATTGTTCGGAAGGTGTTCAACAAGAGGAGTTCATCTGGAAGGAGGACGACTTAAAATTCTGTTATTCACTTTTAGTCAAAGGATAGGGTTAGTATAGTAATAATTCTCCTTCATCATTTAAGATCATGCCGTCGAACTTCGGTATGCTTTTGGGAGGTTCTGTACCATGAACTCATCTCTAAGGAGATTGACAAATCTCAGCAGGAACAAGATCGGTAGCCAAGGACTTCGGCGAGGGGTATTTTGCCCCCGATAAGCCCTTTGGGCAACTAGATGGAGTTTGATAGGAGTCCGACTGGAGGAGGCTAGCCCGAAGGAGTCTGGAAGGCACGTTGCTGAAGGAGTCCAAAAGACTAGAGGCTGGAGGGAATTTGGCTTCTCTGAGGTTGTCTGGCGATTGGGAGGAGTTTGGCTAGCGAGAACTTGGTTGATGGTTGTGATGGATGGATGACTTTGATACTCGTAACTCATTCGTTCTTTCTAGAGCTCAGCTATTTTTAGGGCCGTTCGAAGGCTAATAAAGGGGAGATGAGGCTCTTTTGCTTGCGTACTCAAAGCTCTTGGTGCGAGAATGCAGAGGTCCGCCACTCTTTGTAGATTGCAGAAGTTTGACCAGGAAGTTCTGTCGATTTGGTGTCGAACCAATATTGAACAGTCCTGATGGGTTCCAGCTAGGGAGAGATTCAAGCAACTTCAAGGTCGGCCAGGCCGGATTGCATTGGAATCGAACACTCAACTACTTGGAGGGTCGCCTTCACTGTTTAAGCTCGTCTGGGTGAAATCCATAATGCCTTGTAGGTTCTGGAGTCACTGATTGAAGTTTGCTATGGTTATTGTTGGACGAGGTTACCTGAGATCTTGTTGGACTTCGGCAAGAAAGGATTTACCCCTAACACAAACCCCCTACTTCCGAGTTCGAAATTCGGAGGGAGTAAAGGAATGTGGGTGCCGAAGTCCTTTTCCTCTTTCCACGCCAACAGGACAGCCAGTCTCGATATTTTCTGCGTTGGCATCGAAGCTTCTTCAATACGACTTGACTTGAAAAGATGAATTTTTGAATCTCCCGCCGAAGCGCCGCCTAAGGTGCGGTGCAATAAAGGTTTCGCCCGTTGCCTTTTTGCTGCCATGATGAGAGATACGTGTCAACCTGAGGTTGGTCAGCGAAGACCTACAATCATGACTGCCTCGGACTCTTGCGGCTATTTAAGCTCATCTTCTTCCTTTAGGATTTCAGTTCGTTCGGATCTCCTTTATCTTCCTTCTGGTTTTCATTTCCTTCTTGCTCTAGAGTACCAGTGTCTTCCATCATCTCCTTCAATTCTTGGGGGTTCTCCTTCTTGATTTTGATCGAGCTTGCCGTCTCCCTACTCTTTCCCGTCGGTTTAGGTCAGTTTCTGAACTCTCCTTTCGATTATTCTTGCCTTTTAGTGTCTTTGTCCGTTCGATTTCTTCGAAAGAGTCTTGAGTCTTATTTTTCTTGATTTTTTGGAGTAAGTTTTTCAATTTAGTTTGATCTACATGTCCACTGAAGGATCCTGCTTGACTTGTTCTGAGAGTTCAGCTTATTTGGCATTGATGGATCCTCCCCATAAGAATCCGAATCTGTAGAAGTATCTCGGCCATCCTTCATTTCTGATACCATCCCCTACAAACTTCAGCCTAAAGATCTTTCATTGATCATGATCCAGTTCGGAATTCCTTCTGAGTATGAGCTCGAACTCCTCGGACCTAGTGACCGAGCCTGCTCCCCACCTCCTGGCCAGGCTTGTTTGTATGTTGAAACCTTTCGTGTAGGATTTCGACTATCGATACCCTCTTTTGTAGTCAACTTGTTTAAGTTCTGAAACATTTCCTTGGCCGCTATGGCGTCGAACTCATGTAGGTTTGTGATAGGATTTCTTTCTTTGTATATTATGGTCGATGTCCGACCTACCATCTCTCTATTCCGCAATTTCTTCACCTTCAAACACCACCCGACCGTCAAAGATTAGTGGTATGTCTCTCCAGTTCGGCAAGAAGGGGTTGCTCAAGGGTGCCCTTTCTTCCATTCACAATTAGAAGTTCTTTTTTGTTTCATGTCCTTCCTTAAAACTAGGACTCCCTTCTTGTGGGGAAATAAGGGATTCAACCTGCCAAGCTTTTGGGCTTGAGAAAGAAGATCGGGACTCGGCCGACAAACTAAAGAACTATCCCGCTCTCCCGATTTTCAAACTTTTGGATGATCAGATCTTATTCAACCTTGATCTCAGTCCTCTTAGTCTGGCAGGTAGTCCTCTGCGACCTGCCAATTGTACATGGTCTCCTTTCTTTTTCTGATTTTAATTTTTTCTATTACAGAAATGACTTCCGAGGAGCGAAACCGCTTGGCGAAGGGGATCAAGTCCCTCAAGAGAAAGGGCAGCTCTGTTGGGGAGCCATCGAAGAAGGCTCGTGTCGAAGAGTCGATCCCGACCGTACCGATCCAGGCAGTGCCCGTCTTGGAATTTGACGCGGCGGCACCAAGTCCGGCCCTGCCTGATAGAGCTGCTCCCTCCACATCTCTTGAACGGGGGGAGTTGCCAAGAAGAAGAAAAAGGAGAAAAATGCCATCGTCAAGAAGGTCAGGCGCTTTGGTGGTGAGAGCTCTGGCCAGGAGCAGAATTCTTTGGATGACCGAAAGGTCGTCTAGTCTCTAATGCGGGCAGCATTCTCCCGCACATTACTGACAAAATGGTTCGGAAAGAGGATGCGAAGAGGTTTGATGAATTCTTCGCTGCCTACCTTAAGGTAACCAACTTTCTCGAACTTGTTCTAATGAAGGATGCACTTCCGAAGTTCTGACTCAATTTCTTTCTGTTCTGCAGCTGGGGCATTATTTGTTTGCCCATTCGAAGGCAACTGATCTTCACCAGGTCGAGGCTTCCAAAGCCCTTCTGACGCGGGACAGTTTAAAAAAAAAAGAAAAAAAAATACAAAGCTTCCTTCCATTTGTCAACAACAAATCACGTCCGACGTGGCACATTATTCTCAGGATAGATAGTATAGTTGCCTATACTCTGCTCAGGAGGCGTGACTGATTGACATGGGACTAAAGCACGATCAATCTAAATAATGCTGATGAATGCCATTTTAGAGATCAGTAAATAACTAGCAATAATAAAGTAAATAGACAGATAGTAGAAATTAAACATGCTCATGAATAATTGCAAAAAGAAAAATATAAATGGAACGATGGATAGCAAGAAATTAAGCCCGCAAGAAATCCAAAAAAAGATAAAAAGAATCCAGATCATGGTAGTTAAGAAACTATCCTGATTAGAGCTCTTAATCTTTTAACCAAGTAGATCTATTGATAAAGAACTGTGTCTTTACCAACATTAGATCTAAAAAAAATAAGTAAAAAAAATCAAAGATCAGTTGAGAAGGAACGAAGGTCCTTGTCAACATTTGATCTGTAGAATAATAGATCACTCTTTCTCTCTCTGCATGATAGATAAAAATCTTGGAGGAGACAGATCTTTTTTTGGTGGAATAGGCTTATGTAGGTAGATGGTGAAGACGAATTGGGGTCATAGGAACACTGAATCTCAAGAAAATGAAGATTAAAGAGATAGAAAAAGGTGGGCCTCACATCCTCCTCTCGTGGGACGATTTTGGGTCTCACACCCTCTCCCTCTTAGAGCGACCAACACAAGTGTTTGTGGGAATTGTAAATTGATTCATTCATTCATTGTCTCATTCATGAAAGATACATGGGTTTATATAGGATCTTAGGGATCCTATTTTTTTAGGAATCCTATTTTCTTTATAAGGAAAAATCAACCATCTCAATAAAAAAGTAAAACATTATGTATGGTTTCCAAATACAATAATATATCATATCTATCTTTTATGGAACCATAGGAAAGAAATCAGGATTTTAACAAAATAAGTAAGAAATCAAGAACTCTTAAGGAATCCTAGGGAAGAAAAGGAACTCCATGTGGGCGCTTGATGCCTGGCACAATTTGGCATGAGGATCCTTGGGCATGGCACATGTTGGCGTGTGTATTTCCTCCCTGGGCATGTGGAGGGTGGTGGCTCCAAAGATGACGTGAACTAAGCTTGCTTCTTTATGATGGTCTCTTTCTAAATAAGGCTCAATTCAAAATAAACCCAAGTATGGTATGGATCCAAAACTAAATGCATCAAAAGAACTAATTGATTAAATTAAAAGGACTAGAATAAAATAACTGAAGTAGAGTTATTCTGATATGGCTTCTTCAATCCAAATTGAATCTAAATTATGTTGCCGACTTCTGTTAGCTTTGGTATCCGCACCAATTCTCTCGGGGTGGGGAGAACTCGACCCTATCGAGTGGGGGTCGATTTTGCTCTGGTGACGCTCAAGCAAATCGGGATCAATACGTTGCAGCTCTTCTCGAGTGATCTAGGTATCCTCGGACTTCGGTCGACCTCGCCATCTAACTAAGTACCGCTGATAGCCTCGACTCTGGGTGGAGATGATCTGCTCATCCAAAATTCTCTCAATCTGATCATGCTTTGACATTTTGGCCGGTGGACATTCAGGAATAGACTCTCTCAAAGGTTGGTTCTGGCTTAAATGGCTCACTAGGTATCGAAGTTGGCTCTTTATGGGCGACGAGATCTGCAACATTAAAAGTAGAGCTAATCCCAAAATCAGAAGGTAAGTCCACAACATACGCATTTGGTCTGATCTTCTTTAAAATCTTAAATGGACCTGCTCCTCGAGCATGTAACTTCTTGATGGTTCCTGGTGGGAATCGTTCAGGCCTCATTTGAACCATCACAGTCTTCTTCCGTAAACTCTTGGGCACGTCGATGAGAATCTACATTCTGTTTATAAACTTTATTACTAATACTAATTTTTTTACTGATCTTTTTATGTAAACTCTTGACATGTTGTGCAAATGATTCTGCAGATTCGAAAATTCTAGTATGCATGGGCAGTGGGATAAAGTCTATTGATTTTGCTAGGTTGATATCCATGAACTACTTCTTTGGGATAATCTATGTTAGGATCCTCACGAACTTTCCTCGTAGCGATCATCCAAACTGGTGATTCTTTACTCACGGTCATCTTTAATTCCTTAGCACCTATTAGATGGAGGCTTTTCTTTTTGATGTTTTCTTTTGGTTCATCGTTTATCTTTCTATTGGTAGCCTTAGGTGGGGAAGGATTGATCATGATCTTCTTACCCTTATGAGTGAAATTACAGGAGTTGGTTCGGCCATAAATCGTAATATCATTGTCAAATAGCCAAGGCCGACCTAATATGATACTTCCGACTTCCATGGGTAAGACATCGCACCAAACATGATCTTGACAAGAATGGAGCTGGATGGGAACATGGCATCTAAGTTTGATCGGAATAAAGGAGGAATCTATCCAAGACACATGGTATGGGCTGGGATGATCTACAGGAGCTAATCCTAATCGCTTAACCGTGTCGGTGGAGATGGCGTTGATACAGCTACCGCTATCAATGATCATCTTACAAATTTTATCACTAAATTTTATGAAGGTATGGAAAATAGAAGTCCTACGCCAGTCTTCACTCTCCTTAGTCTGTGCTAGAATATACCTAACGACTTCAAGCCTAAGGTTTGACTCCAGTGCAACAAAACTTAGGATTTCCTCAGTACTCTCAAACTGCTCGGCTAAGTCTGGATCAGCTTCATAAACTTCCTCAATATTTTTTAGAGTTTCCTCTTTTAATTCTTCCATAAATAATGATCGATTGGGATATTGTGCAGCAAAATGACCGTAATCATGGCACTTGAAGCAGTGGGATCGAGAACTACTTCCCTTAGATAACTCTCCTGCAACTCTTTTTCCTTTATCTTTTTTTCTCATAATAGGATTTGTAGGTGGAGGTCCATTACTAGGAGTCTGGGTAGCATTGGGTCTCGATCCAGAAGGGGTTACTCGGCTAGGTTCAAGACGATGGATGGTCTAATACCTAGAAAATCTCTCAAAGTCTAGGGCAAGTTGATAAGCTTGTTCTAACGTGGTTACCTCTCGCAAAAAGAGCTCACGCTGGATATCTTCTCATAATCCAGCTCTAAATCTAGACAAGGTAACAACCCTATCTTCAGTTACTCCACATCTCATGAGGTACTCATCAAATCTCGTGATGTACTCTGTGACTGATCTATTTTCTTGAGTAAGTCCCTACCACTGATCTAAAAGTCTTTGTTGGTAGGAGGTGGGAAGGTATTTTTCTCTAAGTTTCTCGTTCATTTCATACCAGGTTTTTATTGGATCTTGTCTTCTCTGGTTGAGAAGACGTTCAACACTTTTCCAATAAAGTCGGGCTTGCCTAACTAACTTCATCCTAGCAAACCTAACTCTTCTTGCTTCAGACATTTCGTACCATCCAAAATAGTGATCCATGCCCGATTTCCAATCTAGGTACTCTCTCGGATCTAGACAACCATCAAAACTTGGGGTTTCGATCTTTACATTCTTATGGACATGCTCATCCTGATCGAACTGGTTATGATGGGGGCGTGCTGCTATAGGTCGATCTAGGTCGAGGTTCCTTCTTTTCTTTTCTATAGGTAGTTGGGGAGACTCAGGTTCAGATTGTCTTTGCCTAGCTTCTTTTAGTACTGTTATTCTTGCACTCATGATTTTCATAAAATCTTTCATATCATCAAACTTCTCAGTCAGGGCATTAATGATGGCTGCTATATTGGGATCCATATTGGTACTGGGTGAGAAAGTAGGATGTTGGTATTGGATACCTGATCTAGTGGTCATGCAAGTCTAGGATACAGGAACAAGATGCAGTAAAAAAGAAAAAAAAAATATTGAAAAGTAAATTATGAAATTTAAATTATGAAAATTTAATTTATAGGAATTTTAAATTGCAGAATTTAAACTAAAGCCTTAACCAATCTGGCTCTGATACCAAATTGATGCGGGATAGCGGAAAAAAAAAGAAAAGAAAACATAAAGCTTCTTTCCGTTCGTTAACAACAAATCACGTCCGGCCGTGGCACATTATTCCTAGGACAGTCAGTATAGTTGCCTATACTCTGCTCAGAAGGTGTGACTGATTGACATGGGACCAAAGCACGATCAATCTAAATGATGCTGATGAATGCCATTTTAGAGATCAGTAAATAACTAGTAATAATAAAGTAAATAGATAGCAGAAATTAAACATGCTCATGAATAATTGCAAAAAGAAAAATATAAATGGAATGATAGATAGCAAGAAATTAAGCCCGCAAGAAATCCAAAAAAAGATAAAAAAAATCCAGATCGTGGTAGTTAAGAAACTACCCTAATTAGGGCTCTTAATCTTTTAACCAAGTAGATCTATCGATAAAGAACTGGGTCTTTACCAACATCAGATCTAAAAAAAATAAGTAAAAAAAATCAAAGATCAGTTGAGAAGGAACGAAGGTCTTTGTCAACGTTTGATCTATAGAATAATAGATCACTCTTTCTCTCTCTGCATGATAGATAAAAATCTTGGAGGAGACAGATTTTCTTTTAGTGGAATAGGCTTATGTAGGTAGATGGTGAAGACGAATCGGGATCGTAGGAACACTGAATCTCAAGAAAATGAAGATTAAAGAGAGAAAAAAGTGGGCCTCACATCCTCCCCTCGTGGGACGATTTTGGGTCTCATACCCTCTCCCTCTCAGAGCGACCAATATAAGTGTTTGTGGGAATTGTAAATTGATTTATTCATTCATTGTCTCATTCATGAAAGATACATGGGTTATATAGGATCCTAGGGATTCTATTTCTTTAGAAATCCTATTTTCTTTACAAGAAAAAATCAATCCTCCCAACAAAAAAGTAAAACATTATGTATGGTTTCCAAATACAATAATATATCATATCTATCTTTTATGGAACCATAGGAAAGAAATCAGTGTTTTAACAAAATAAGTAAGAAATCAAGAACTTTTAAGGAATCCTAGGGAAGAAAAGAAACTCCATGTGGGCGCTTGATGCCTGGCACAACTTGGCATGAGGATCCTTGGGCATGGCACATGTTGGCGTGTGTATTTCCTCCCTGGGCATGTGGAGGGTGGTGGCTCCAAAGATGACGTGGACCAAGCTTGCTTCTTTATGATGGTCTCTTTCCAAATAAGGCTCAATCCAAAATAAACCCAAGTATGGTCCTATGGATCCAAAACTAAATGCATCAAAAGAACTAATTGATTAAATCAAAAGGACTAGAACAAAATAACTGAAGTAGAGTTATTCTGATATGGCTTCTTCAATCCAAATTGAATCTAAATTATGTTGCCGACTTCTGTTAACTCTGGTGTCCGCACCACCTTCAGGTGGCTCAGGCGGAGACTGAGAGGGTTTGGACCAAGGTTGATTGCTTGAAGGTGGCCTCTGAGATACAAACTGTGGAAGTCGAGCATTTTAGGGAGGCGTTGGAGAGAGAAGAAGAGGCTTATACGGGACTGAAGGCTGCTTTGACTCTTGCAGAAGAGAAGTTGGAAGAGGAGGTTGGCATTGAACGGGAGCGGGATGTCGAAGCCTTCAAGTCTTCCCAAGCTATGGAGGACATCAAGATCGCTTTTACCTAGGAAGCTTTCTTGGGGGGGTTCGAGATCTGCATGAGAGTCGCGAAGAACTTTCTAGAGATAGACCTCGACCTTCTGACAGACGAACTCAGCAAAGAAGCTGGTCCCTCCAATGCTGGTGCTGCCTCTCCTATCGTTGAACCTATCCCGGATGATCTCGAACCTGTAGCCGGAGCTCCCCAGTCCGTCCCTGAGCCTGAAGTTGCAAAGAATGCACCGACCTCGCCTACTTTTGTACCGCCCAAGGTCTAAAATTTTTTGTCAACTTGTACTTTTCCTCTTTTTTTTATATGCTAAACATTTTGAGAAATGAAAATGAATTTTCTTTCCTTTACACTTGTGTCGTGGTGGGTGTTGTTCAGAATCCTTCTAGTGATCGTAGTCAAGGCCAGTCATCTCCAACTAACATTGAGCTACTATCTCAAGGTATCCCTCTGAGTTTCATAATAAAAAATTTAAAGAGGGAAATCCATCACTTGAAGAAGTTGAAGGTGGAAAACGAGCTTCAGAGATCTAGAAAAAATGCTTCGGAGGCGACGATTGAGGTCACTCGCCTCTGCAAATTATACATGAAAGATTCCATGAGCTTCAACATCAAGAAAGGTAACTTCGAGAGAGAGTTGGTCGAACTTAGGAAAAGCGCTAGTGATAAGTCCTGGGCGTTAACTGCGAAGGTCAGCTCAAGGCAGTGAAAGAGAAAATTCAGCTGTTGGAGGAAAGTTCGCTATGGTTTTCCGATAAAGCTCGGTACAAATGGGATTGGTCTCAGAGATTTTCTGCGCTCCAGAAGCAGCTGTACGATGTTGAGTCTGCCTATGAGACCTATCGATTAGGCTAGTGTGGGAGGATATCCAAGCTTGAGTAACAGCTCCGAGCTGCTAACAACGAGGTGGCTCAGCTTCAACAGTAGCTTGCCGACGGTTATTGATCCAGCATAAGTAGGGAGTCGGAGGAGATTGCCTCTCTGAAAAGGATCGTGGGCGAACTCTCAGAATTGATTGGGATTGAGAAAGCCGAAGTTCAGCGATTGAAGCTTCAGTTGGTTTGCGAACAGCAAGCTGTCAAGGATGTTGAAGTTGAATCGGAAGTTCTGAGGAAAAGACTGCGAGCGTCAGAAGAAAGCTATTAAAGGGTTGACAGGATGTTCCGCGACAACTTGATAAGGAGAAAGGAGCTCGAGGAAGAGATTGTTATCCTGAAAGAATCTTTGGTGATGGCTAGTAGTCTGAAGTCCGAGGAATTAGATCTTTCTTAGAACTTCAGCTTTTCCTTCTTACCTTTGTAACCAGTCTTGCAGATCTTTATTTTGTACCCAACTTTGATTTTAATGGAATGATATCTTTTCTTATTTTCGCTCTATGTAGGTTGAATGTCTGTTAATAGCTCTGCCTTCCTTTTCTTCTTTTATTTCTTTTTCTTTTTCTTTTTTTGTAAATGGTTTTGCGGACCTCTGCTTTGTGATGAACCTCGACTTCAATAAACCAATGTTTTCTTCAATCGTCTTTTTTGCTTGGTGTGGATTTGATGTCCATTGATTTTCTTATTTTCTTCGCCTTATCTTCTATTGAAATGATTGTTGAGAATTGATTTTTCTCTTCTTTTCATAATCGAGGACGTTGATCTGCGCCAGGATGAGGTTATCCTTCCATTTCTAACTTAGTTGTTTTTTCTGTCCTCCAGTCAAGATAAGGTCTTTCCCATTCTTGATGAGGTCGGTCTTCACTCTGTCCCCCTATCAGGACGAGGTCCTCCTATTCCTGACGAGGTAGGTTTCTACTTCTATCAGGACGAAATCTTCCTCCTGTCTTAGGTAACTGAAGGTCTTCATTCGTGTCAGGATGAGATCCTTCTGTTCCTAATGTAGTTAGTTCTTGCTCACGTTAGGACGAAGTTTTCTTCCTGTTCCTAATGTAGCAGTAGGGGCTCAAAAGGGCCGTTGGAAGGGCCTTTCCTCTTCCATCTTAAATAATCGGAGGTCTTCGCTTTGCTCATGTTGGGATGAGGTTCTCTTCCTGTTCCTAACATGGTAGTAGGAGCGCAATAGGGCTGTTGAAAGGGCCTCTCTTCTCCTCCTGTCTTATATAATCGAAGGTCTTCGTCTTGCTCAAGTTAAGACGAGGTTCTGCTCCTGTTCCTAATAGGACAGTAGGGGCACAAAAGGGTCGTTGAAAGGGCCTCCCCTCCCCTCCTGGCTTAAATAACCGAAGGTCTTCGCTTTGTTCAAGTTAGGACGAGGTTTTTCTATTCCTAACAGGACAGTGGGGGCACAAAAGGGCCATTAGAAGGGCCTCTCCCCCCTCCTGTCTTAAATAATTGAAGATCTTCGTCTTCGTTTAAGAACGAAATTTGGTTAAGTCATTCCCTGTCATTATTTAATTTTGCACCAAAAGACAGAGATATTGAAAAGAGAATTTTATTAAGGTAAAATTACTGGTAATACATTCGCAAGTTCTTCGAATTCCAGGATCGCGGGAGTGTTGCTCCTTTGAGCTCCTTCAAGTAATAAGTTCTAGGCCGGACGACCTCCTTGACTTCATACGGGTCTTCCCAATTTGGTGCGAGCTTTCCTTGGTTCTGAGGTTGTGAAGCAGCCGCTCACCGAAGTACCAAGTCTCCCACTTTGGATACTTTGCCTTTGACTTTGGGGTTGTAGTAGCGAGCTACTTTCTGCTTGTAGGCTGTCATCCGAACTTGAGCTTCTTCTCTTTTTTCTTCCAACAAGTCGAGGTTAGCCCTAAGATCTTGTGAATTCTACTGCTCATTGAATGCCACAACTCGTGCCGACGGAAGTTTAAGCTCTATTGGGATTACCGTCTCTGTTCCGAAGGCCAAGGCGAATGGAGTCTCCCTAGTTGGCAGTCTTTGGATAGCTCGGTATGCCTAGAGTACATGATAGAGTTCGTCTATCCAAGTCCTTTTTGCTTTCTCAAATCTTGTTTTATTATCTTATAGCAGGGTTTTGTTGGTTACCTCGACCTTGCTGTTAGCTTGTGGATGGGCTATTAATGTAAAATTATGGGAGATATTTAAGTCTTCACAGAATTCGGCGAATTTTGCTCTAGCAAACTATCACCCATTATCTATTATGAGAGTCCGAGGCAGGCCGAATATGCAAACATTCGATTTTCAGACAAAGTCCTGTACTTTGGCTTCGGTGATCTTTGCCAAAGGTTCGGCCTCGATCCATTTTGTGAAGTAATCAATTGCCACCAGGAGGAACTTTCGTTGTCCGGACGCCATGGGAAATGGTCCGAGTATGTCCATTCCCCATTATGCAAATGGCCATGAGGCGCTCAGGGATGTAAGCTCAGAGGCCGGTTGTCTTTGAATGTTCGCATTTCTTCGATACCGGTCGCACTTTCTGACGTATTCCATAGAATCATGGTACATCGTCGGTAAATAGTAATCTTGCTGAAATAGTTTGTGAGATAAGGACCTGGCCCTCAGATGATTTTCGCAGATTCCTTCATACACTTTCCATAATGCAAAGTCGGCTTTGGAAGGCCGAAGATATTTTAAGAGTGGCAGAGCATACGACCTTTTGTATAATTTGTCCTCGTATGGAACATATCGGGAGGCTTGATTTTTTAATTTTCAAGCTTATTTTGGGTCATGAGGTAGAACTCCGTCTTTGAGATAAGTGACTAGTGGATCAATCTAGCTCGGCTTATGCTCGACTTGCATCACAGGCTGCGATTCTTTCGAACTTGGGCATTTCAGAACTTCAAAAAAGATTTTCTTAGGCAGTTCGGTTGGTGCTAATGTGGCCAATTTAGAAAGAAGGTCGGCTCTGGCATTTTCTGCTCTTGGAATCTGCCAAATGCTAAAACTGTTGAAGGTCGGAATCAAGTTCTTCACTTTCTCGAGATATTTTATCATGCTTTCCTCCTGAGTTTCATAATTACTACTAACTTGTTCGATCACTAGTTGGAAATTACTGTAAACTTGGAGTCGATCTGCTTCCAACTTCTTGGCTATCCTTAATCCCGCAATCAGAGCTTCATATTTAGTCCCATTATTTATTGCAGGAAATTCAAAGAGCATATTCGGCAATGACTCCTTTCGGATCTACCAAGATCAACCTGGCGCCTGCATTCGAAGCATTGGATAAGCCGTCCACATATAGGGCCCAGAAGCCTTCGAAAAAGTCGACCCCTTCTCCAATGGAGCTCAGCTGCAACCATGGAATGCTGATTTCATTCTGTTCAAGTTCGGTCTTATCCGGGATAGTACATTCCACTACGAAATCTGCCAGTATTTGAGCTTTGATTGATGGTTGAGGTTGAAAGTTGATGTCAAATTTTGTAAGTTTAATTGCCCATTTTGCGATTCTTCCGGAGGCATCTATTTGATGAAGAACTGTCCTGATTTGTTGATCAGTGAGGAGGGTTATAGTGCGCCCCTAGAAATAAGGTTGGAGTCTCTGGGCTACAATCAGTAGGGCATAAGTTAGTTTTTCTAACTTATTGTACCTGATCTCAGCGTCCCTTAAGACTCAGCTTATGTAGAAGATCGGTCGCTGCATTTTCGCCTCTTTCTTGACTAGGACTGCCGCAAGGGCCACTGGGGAGACCGCCAGGTACAAAAACAATCATTCTCCAAGTTCGGACTTGGCTAATAAGGAAGGCGAGTCGAGGTGCTTTTGAGTTCTTCAAACGTTTGTTGACATTCAGCAGTCCAGTAGAAGTTCTTTGGCTATTTGAGAACTTGGAAGAAAGGCATGCATCGCTCGGCCGACCTCGAGATGAAGCGGTTCAGAGTCGTCACCTTTCCTGTTAGGCGCTGAATTTTCTTTATTGATTTTGGGGCAGTCATCTCCTGCATGGCCCAAATCTTCTCTGGATTTGCTTCAATCCCGTGCCTCGACACCATAAACCTCAAGAACTCCGAAGTCACACCAAAGGCGCACTTGGTTGGGTTCAACTTTATCTTGTATCTCCGAAGGGCATTGAAGGTCTCCTCGAGGTCGGCTATGTGATCTGTTGAAGCTTGGCTCTTGAGAAGTATGTCATCTACATATATCTCCATGTTGCTATCGATCTGCTCTTTGAAAATCTTATTGATCAGGCGCTGTTATGTTGCTCCTGCATTTTTGAGCCTAAAAGGCATGACCCTATAACAATAAAAATTGCGGTCAGTAATAAAAGCAGTTTTCTTCTCGTCCTTCGGTGCCATTTGGATCTCATTGTAGCTTGAGAAGGCATTCATGGAAATGAGGAGCTCATGGCCTGAAGTTGCATCTACCAACTGATTAATTTTGGGCAGAGGGTAACTATCTTTTGGACAGGCCTTGTTCAACTTCTTGAAGTCTATGTATATTCTCCACTTGTCATTCGCCTTCTTGACAAGGACCATATTGAAAACTCAGTTCGGATAGGAGACTTCTCTGATGAATCCAGCCTTGAGGAGCTTGTCAACTTCTTTTGCAATCGTCTTCTGTCTCTCTAGGCATAGCTACGGATCTTTCTTTCATTGGTCGATGTTTGGGATCAACAGCTAGACGATGTTCTATGACTTCAGTATCAATTCCGAGCATGTCTGCGGGGGCCCAAGCAAAGACATCTGCATTTCTCCATAAGAATTCGACGAGCTGCTTTTGTATCCCCTCTCAAATTGGGACCGATCTGCACTGTGTGCTCTTTATTCCCATCATTCAAGGGGTCTGAGACAAGATCTTTTGTGGGTTCTCCCCATTCTTCTGTAAGGTCGTCTCAGACGTCCAACCCATCAACTGGGCAAGGGTCAGACTGCTTACCTCTTTACAGGGCAATTGAGTAGCAATGTCTCGCCAAAGCTTGATCTCCTCTGGCTTCTCCAATCCCATAGCTTGTCGGAAACTTCATCTTTAAATAGTAGGTCGACACTGCTGTCTGAAGTGCATTTAAACTAGGTCGGCCAAGAATTGCGTTATAAGCAGATGGAGCTTTTACTATCAGAAAATCTATTTGTGCCCTGAATTATCTTGGATATCGTTCTACAGCCACAGTTAAAGTTGACACCTTCAACTGGCACAGCGTCACCAGTGAAGCCAACCAAAGGAGAACTCATGAGTTTGAGCCGGTTATTAGGTATAGACATTTTAGAAAAAACATTATAAAATAAAACATCGGCCGAACTTTCATTATCAACAAGGACGCAGGATATTTAAAGTTATTACAACCGCGTCGTTGTGCGGAAGCTGAACTTCTTATGCATCTTCTTCAGTGAAAGCAATGGGCTCCTCAGTTCTCTATCTTTTAGCCAGCCCATCAAATCCGTTAACCTTCCCTCGCCGAAGTCTCCCAAAGATGGTGTTGATGATGCCAAAAGGCAGCCGATCTCCTTGTTGCTCTTTCCTTCTTGATGGTTCCGGCTGTGGTAGTGTCCTCGGTCGATCTTCTCTTGTCTCAGGCCGACGTCGTAGAAATCGACTAAGCTGGCCTTTTCTGATGAGTTTCTCGATCTTGTCTTGGAGCTGAATACATTCTTCAGTATCGTGATCATGGTCACGATAGTAGAAACAATACTTGTTAGGATTGCGCTTGCCAGGATGAGTGCGCATCCTCTTTGGCCTCAGCAGTTTCTCCTTAATCTCCATAAGTACTTGAGTTTTTGGAACATTGAGGGGAGCGTAGTTATGGAACCTTCCGAGGGGAGAGCTCCTTCGTGCCCTCTGTTAGGGCTTCTTTGATGGCGAGCTCGAGGAGGGGTTTAGGCTCGCTTGCGCTCAGAAGTCCGAGAGCACGGCCGAACATCAATCGGCTTTTCTTTAATTGCGGGCTTGCTAGACTCGTCCGCTTGCTGCTCTTTTGCGGCTTCCTCGTCCTTTAATTGAAGGCTTCTTTAGTTCGGGCATAACTTTCAGCTCGAGCTAGCAGATCAGCAAAATTCCTGGAGTACTTTTTCAGGAAAAACAGCAGATCATTCTTCTGAAGGCCATCCTTTAGTGCGGCTATGGCTATAGACTGATCCAGATTTCGAACCTTTAAGGCAGTGGCATTGAAGTGGTTGACATAAGTCCGGATGGACACCCCTTCCTGCTGCTTGATGTTGATGAGGGAGTTCGAGCTTCATCTTGGACGTCGGCTGCTGATAAAATGAGCTGCAAATCGATGGCTCATTTGGTCGAAAGAAAAGATTGTACTCGGCTTCAGCGTCGAGTATCAGTTTCTTGCTGCTTCCTTTAGAGTTGAAGGGAAGGCTCAGCACAGGATGGCGTCTGGTGCGCTGTGGAGCAGCATCATGGTTCGAAAGGCCTCTAGATGGTTGATCGGATCAGTGGTCTCGTCATAGTTTTCGAATTAGGGGAGCTTGAAGTTCGACGAGATCGACTTCTGCATGATTCTTTGGAAGAAAGGAGGGTCGGTGAAGATGTTGTCATGGTTAGCTGGGACAGCATGACAGAGCTCCTCAATCCGTCGATCTATTTTCTGAAGTTTCTGATCGAGGGCCCCATCTCGATCGTGGATCTCGGAGGATTTTCGATGGTAGATGGGGAAGGTTTCCTCCGGAGAAGAATCATGATTTAAGCAGAGGTCTACTGCCTTCCATTTTTCTTTCCCAAGAGTATTGGGTCTACTGACCCAAGTATGCCTCCTTGGGATTGGTTCTTGACATCCCGATGGGGGGTTTTCCGATTGGACTGCCGCCGGGGGTTGCTGCATGGCTTGCACCATTTCGGTGAGGCCCCGAACCTACTGCACCAGTAGGTTGAATTGCTTTGGATCCGCCATTGCCACTGGTGGAGGTGGTGGAGATGGCGGTAATGGTGTTGAAGCAGGCGAATTTGGCTAAGATCTAGCGGCGAAAGCGGTGGATCTCCGAGTGGTCGTCTTCTTTGGGGGCATTTTTGAAGTAGAAGGGAATCAAACGGAGATCAATTCCAAAGAGAATAGCAAACAAATCGACTGAGCACTCCTTTTAGAACAAGGGCTCAAAGTTCCTCTAGCGTCAATCCTGTTGGTGCAGAATCTGGTTGACGTTGGAAATAAGTTGGAGTTGGAGAAGACGGGATTGCTGCCGGTGACTTGCAAAATAAAGTCCTAACCGGAGTCGGGGGTGGTGGCTCCGGCAGGATACTCCGACGATCAAGTCAGCTCTTCTGTCCAACAGAAATGGAGTGCTCAGAAAATTTAGGAGCAGAGTAACGGGAAGAAAAATGAGAGTCCAGAGAGAACGTATCTGGAGGGTCCCTTTTATACACAGAGCCTGTAACAAACTGATGGTGACAGCTGTAACTATCTAGTAGTGGGCTGTTTAGGCCACGTGGAGTTTGTTATGGAGGGTGGTGTCCATTGTCGTGGCGTGCCAGTCTGTTGAGATTTAACAACTGAGGTTCGGATGGAATAGATGTTGGTAGTGAAGGGCTTCAAATCACGATAGTTTTAGAGAAGTTCAAACTTCTCTAAGGTTGTTCGCGTGCAGGTTGGTTTGTGTTGAGTTGGGAGCTGAATTCATATGGATGACGAGGTCCTTCTAGGCGACTTGGAAGGAGTTTGACTGGAAGGAGGTTGACTGGAAGGAGGTTGACTGGAGGGAGCTTGCCTGGTGACTGAAAGGAGATCGATTGGAAGGAGGTTGGCTGAAGGAAGCTTGCCTGGCGACTGGAAGGTGATCGTCCGGAAGGTGTTTAACAGGAGTTCATTTGGAAGGAGGATGACTTAAATCCTGTTATTCACTTTCAGTCAAAGGATAGGGTTAGTATATCAATAATTTTCCATCATTCAAGATCATGCCGCCAAACTTTGATATGCTTTCGGAAGGTTCTGTAGCATGAACTCATCTCTGAGGAGATTAATAAATCTCAACAGGAATGAGGTCGGTAGTCAAGGACTTCGGCGAGGGGTATTTTGCTCTTGATATGCCCTTTGGGTAACTAGATGGAGTTTGACAGAAGTTCGACTGGAGGAGTTCAGCTCGGAGGAGTTCGGAAGGCATGTTGCTGAAGGAGTCCGAAAGACTGAAAGCTGGAGGAAATTCGGCTTCTCTGAGGTTGTCTGCCAATTGTGAGTTCGGCTGGCGAAAACTTGGCGGTTGTGATGGGTGGATGACTTCGATATTTTCGTGACTCGTTCGTTCTTTTTGGAGCTCAGCTATTTTCAGGACCGTCCGAAGGCTAATAAAAGGGAGATGAGGCCCTTTTGCTTGCGTACTCAAAGCTCTTGGTGCGAGAATGCAAAGGTCTGCTACTCTTCGTAGATTGCAGAAGTTCGACCAGGGAGAAGTTCTGTCGATTCGGTGTCGAACCAATATTGAATAGCCTTGACAGGTTCCAGCTGGAAAGGGATTCAAGCAGCTTCAAGGTCGGCCAGGCTGGATTGCATTGGAACCGAACACTCAACTGCTTGGAGGGTCGCCATCACTGTTCAAGCTCGTCTGGGTGAAACCCGTAATGCCTTGTAGGTTCTGGAGTCACTGATTGAAGTTTGTCATGGTTGTTGTCGTCGGACGAGATTACCTGAGATCTTGTTGGACTTCGGCAAGAAAGGGTTTACCCCTAACACCACGTAAACCTTGATTTTCATTATTCTCTTCTGGCTGGAAAGAACTCAACTCTGGCGAGGAATTGATGTAATTTTCTAAAACGTCTGGATCAATATGTTGTAGTTCTTCTTCGAGGATCCAAGTAGCATCTAAGTCTGGACAGTCTTGCCACTTGATAAAACATCGGTGAAATCTTCCATCAGGGAAAAAACAATCTCATCCGTGATAATATGTTTAATTTGATCCGATGAAGATGGTGGAAGTGATGGAAGAATTAGAACTGACATTGGAAAAGATGGAGTATGATCTCTACTATCACTTGTATGCATGGTAGGAGGCTCGAATGTGCCTCGATAAGATAGCAAAGCTTCAATATTGAAAATTAGACTAAATTTTAAATCAGAGTGTAATTCTATATAATATGTATTAGGCCCAAGTTTACGAAGGATGCGAAATAGACCAGTGGCTCGAGCATACAATTTTTTAAATGAATTTTGAGGATAACGTTCAGGATGAAAACGAACCATCACATAGTCATCCTCGTTAAACTTTACTTTTCTACGGTGAGCATCAGTAGCAAGTTTATATTTTTTAGTACTCATAGTAATCTTTGTTCTAATATCAGTATGAATATCATGAATGTGTTTAGCAAAAAAAAGTGGCAAACTCAGAAGTACGGTTATTTATAGGTAAGGGAACAAGATTAATGGTATGTTGAATGTCTTCCAAGGGAGGTAGGCTATCGGATGTCTTTAGGGGTCATATTCTTAAACTTCTCTTTCAATTGCTCAATTTCAAGAGGTGGATTATTTTGGGAGTCTGAGGTTAGGTGAATTTCATTTCTGGGAAGGACAGCTATCATTATTTCGGATTCTTCACTTTCTTTTTCAAATTTTTTATAAGTCGAAATGTGATAACTTTTTTGATTAGAAGGTTGAACAGAGTTCTTATCCCCTTTGATAGGTTTGGGCATGTTAGGTTTAGCAGGATTTAATATGATTTTCTTGTCATTATGAGTAAAGACATAAGTATTCTCCTTATCAAAATTACGAGCATCTACATCATAAATCCAAGGTCGACCTAGTAAGATACTAGCAATCTCCATGGGCAAGACATTGTACATAATTTTGGCAGAATAACCTCCCATCTAAATTGGCACTAGGCAATACTCATTAACAGGAAGTGAGGTTTTGTCGATCCAAGCAACTCTATAAGTGTGAGGATGGGGTTAAGATTTTAGCTTTAGTCGATTAACGGCAGATTTAGATACAACATTCATAGAACTATCACCATCAATGATAAGTTTGTAGATCTTATCCCTACATTGGGCATATGTATGAAAAATATCTGTACGTTTTCATACCTTAGAGTTTGCAGGAGCGGTGACTATACATCTCATAACGTTAACACAATCTCCTGATTCTTCATATTTTTCATCACACTCTTCTTCTGAATTGGCTGGTTCTAGGAGATTAAAGTTTTCTAGCGTATTTTCAGGTATTGTTTCCTCACATTCTTGTTCTATGGTCAGAGTATGACGTGGATATCGAGCAGCTATGTGACCCTTTTCATGGTGATAATAACATTTTATGTTTGAAGAATTGGTTGTTTGAGATATTTTTGGCATGAATTCTCGGATTCTATTGTCTATGGGATTCGGTCCTGGACGGGAAGGGGCTACTTGTGACACACTCCTTGTATGACTAATAGGGATATATCTAGACTGCTCAGATTCATTAGAAAAAGGAATTTTTTGTTGAGATGAAGTTCTATGAAATTTCTTAATTTTTAGGACTTTATGATAGGCTTTTTCTACAGAATCTGGTGAATACAAGGAGATTTTTTTTTAGATCATTTCGTAAACCGCTAGTGAATTTAGAAATCAATTTTCATGACTTCTCAGATATGTCACACTTCAACTGTAGATCCTCAAGACGAGTCATGTAATCAGTGACGCTAGCGTTTTCTTGACTAAAAGTATACCATTGATCTAATGACTGACTTTTATAATAAATAGGAACATATTTTTCGCACAGCTTAAATTTCATTTTCTCCTAAAATATTATAGTTGGATGACCAACCCATTCTAAGCCCCTTTCAACTATTTGCCAATACTGTTTAGCAGAATCTATCAACTTCATTTTTGTAAAACGGATGCGAGAGGCATTCGGCATGTGATACTACTCAAAATAGGATTCTAAATTCAGTAATCAGTCATGGAATGCCTTTGGATCTAACCTACCATTATAAGGGTGACTTCAATCTTAATCTCTTTAAGTGGTTCTTTTAAATCTTTATATCTATTTAGATATACTCTAAATTATTGTCCTTAGGGTCTAAAGTGTCCAGGATTTTGTGCATACCTAGTAGACTGCCTAGGATACCTAGATGTGGAATTTGGCGACTCTACTTCTTCATAGCCTTCTTTATTATATTCTTTCCTATGAAAATGTGGACCTTCAAAATTATTCATAGAATGGTGGGTAATTGGAGGGGCTATTGTGTAGATTGGGGATGTTTGACTAGCGTGCATGATATGACTTTGGCCTTTAGTAGGTTTAAGATTTTGTTAGGAAGATCGATGAATAGGTTGATTACTAGAAATATCATCTTTTACAGGTTGTTTGCTTATTCTTAATTCTCTTAGAGAAATTTGGCGTTCTACTTGTTGACCTATGAGGTTGGCCATGTTTACATGATTACTTCGTTAGCATGAAGCTCACCAATCTCAGTATGAAGTTAGTCTAAGGATTGACAGATTTGGTTTAAAGTTTTTTGGAAGGTTGTTTAGGTATTTTTGATAGATTCAAATTTTTTTTCCATGACAGTATGTGCATCTTTCAGATTATCAATAGTCATGATAGTAAGGAAGGATTTAATATTAGGCTAATTACTTACATGTACTAAAAATTCTAGCTATGATGCTCACAATAATATTGTAGGGTTATCATGATGTCTATGTTTTTAGTGCATGCAATGGTAAATATGTGAAAAAAATATGGGCCTAAACAATAAAAATTACTCAAAGATTTAAAAAAAATTAAAATTTAATAAAGAGATTATATCTTTCACCAGATGAAATTAAATACCATCTCGTGGCGCTTGCAGGTTGGAGACAAGGAAGACCTCCAATAAAACTCTTTTTTGGACTGGGTCTACGGACTTGGCCTGCGGTCCTATAGTTTATAGATCCTTTTTTTTTGGACCAGATCTATAGACCGGGTCTATGGACCGACAGTTCACACGCGGTCTGTAGATCGCATTTTTTTCAGGTGGAGCCTTTTGTTCTTCTTCCTCTTGTTTACTCTGATGGTCTCAGGGGCTCTAGCGATCGGTATTGGCGGAAGACGGCGGCGGACTCCGGTTGGTCGACGGTGCGATGGAAGACGATGGGACGATGCCGATGATGATGGGGAGGTGGAACGATGGGAAATTCTTTCGGCATGAGTGCTTGGATGGTCGACGGAAGCAGAGGAGCCTGTGGTCGGCTGGCGGCAGCTTGTGGTCGTCCGATCGGCCTGCGATTGAAGCCTCCTGCTCGATTGAAGCTCTTGCAGGAGATCAGAAGGGTTTTTGTGGACTCTGGTGGGCTTTGACAGTGGTACGATGGAAGAGGCGGGGTTGATGGTGCCTGGGGCTCGATCGGTCGATGGAAAAAAGAAGGGAGGTCGGAGCCTTCCAACCAATTGAAACTCCTACGAAGATTGGAAGGTGAGGTGGATGCCGGTGACGATGTGAGGCGTCGGCGATGACTGGAGGAAGGAAGGTCTGGCGGCAGTTTGTGGCAGAGATGGCGATGACGGATGAGAAGAGAGGAAATGGCGATGGGGGGCACGGGCATCAGACGGTCGGCGACGGGCGATGGGAGGGGCGTTTGGAGCTTCTCAGCCAATCGAGGCTCCTGAGGGGTGTGCTGCGATAGGGCGGCTGGATGGGGCTGAAAGAGAGAGAGAGAGAGAGAGAGATGGAGAGGGGAAGGAAGAGACGGGAAGATGATGCTGATTTCTTCAATTTCTTTTTTTTTTTTTTTGGCGGCCGGTAGGAACGAAGGGGTGGGGTGAGAGGCGATGGGAAGAAGAAAAGAAGGTGCGACTGCAACACGACAGAAAGAAAGAAAGAGGGGAATCACCGTGGAGCCGGGAAGAAGATGGGGATCGGGGACCTCTGATACCAAATTGGTGTAAAAGAGAAAAACAAAAAAAAGAAGAAAGAAAATTGAAAAGAAAAATAAAGATTTAAAGCTTGGAATTTTAGGGATTCAATTAATCAATCATTCAAGTCTTAAATTTGAGGTTCTCCATACAGGTGGAGTCCTTAAATAGAGATAAAAAAAGCATCCTATCAAAAGTCTAATTGCTGACTCGTAACCTAACAGAATTTTACCTATTGAGTTTTAACAAAAATAAAAGATTTAATTAATAAAAATAAGAAATAAAATAAAATTCTAAATAAACCCTCGATTAAAATTAGGGTTAGGATTTCTCAATGATGCTTTCTTTTGGAATATGTGCGTAAACCTGATTCCCATGTAAACCCTGATTCCTATCACATAATTTTTTAAGTTTCAGCAGAATGAATTGGTTTTGGATGAGAATGATGCAAATTTGGTCCCCTGATCGGCAGATTCTTTACTTCAGTGATTTCTATCCTCTCATGCTCCATCTTTTTAATTCTTCAACTCTGATTGTTTCGACTATGTCAATTCCTAGATGCATTATATTTCAGATTTTCTTAGTCCATTTTTCAATTATTTTTATTTGAGCCTTCTTTCCATATCTTGTGTTATTTTGTATCTTAAATCCTAATCCCATCATTTAGATCACTTTTTCCCTGTTATTTGGTGCTGCCTTGTTTATATTTTTGAATTGTGTGCAAGTTTATCAACTTATTATTTACTGAAATTTCTGTTATGATGTTTAATTAGTTACTGAATCTAATTACCAACTTGTTGATTTGCATGTTGGTTTAGTCTTAACATCATTCTGAATGTGATACTTTGCTGAAAGATTTTCTACACCATAAATTTTGTCCAAATTCAATGATAGGAGGTGTGAAAGCCCTAGGATGTATTCTGGGGACCTATACTAGATTCCTATTTACTGTTTATCTCAAATTTTGTGCACAAGCTCTCTGCAAAAACTTCATGAATTGCTTTTTCACCATCAGCCCTAACTTTTTTAATCCTCTATATTTGAGTGGTTTTCACATTAAGTGTGTTTGCTATCTCTATGACGCCATAATCTTTTTGATGATTTATATCCATTGTGTCAGCTTGTGGGGCTACATTTTTTCTGTTGTATGAAGCTACATGTTGGCACTTGTCTGGCAAAGTATGTGCTTTAGAAAAAGGAAAACAATAGAACGTCAAAGTAGTGATCATGATTTGGAAGCTTTGTGATGAGTTTTCAGAAAAAGAGTAAGGATCTCTTGTGAGCTTGAATTTGGAAGGAATAAATTTGGCTCAAAAGTGCCATAAGCAAGGTAGAGAAGATCTGGTGACATTTGTAAATATATAATCGATTAGATCCAGGTACCAAACTCTGTACCTTTTTTGTTACTGGCACCAACAGTCTGTATGAAAATTGAAAACATCAAAATAAATGAAAAGCTGTCAGTATAGTCCAGTATGGTTGGTATGTATGCATCTTTATGCACTAGTATGGACCAGTACAGCTGGTACATACCGATATGGGTGGTTTCAGTGTCCTGGCACCCGTGTAGGGCGATTTTGCGTTGAAACTGGACAATACTGACAGTACTGTTCTTTCCAGTGGTTTTTTGAATCCATGGATCAGATGTTGATACCTTGGTTCCCTTGTTGTTATGAAAGATGGGAGTCATTCTACCTAGAAGCACTTCAGAATTATATATGTATGAGAAACATCAAAAATGTTATCATGGATGTTAACAATATTACAAAAGCCTCAACTTTCAAATTATGCTGTCTAGAACTTTGTTCACAACAGTCTCTCAAGAATGTCTTCTTCAGTTTCACCACTACACGAACAATCTCGTTACCCATGAAGCCATCAAGGACAAGTTCAGAAAGATCAGTTTCATATTCAACTGGAATAGTCTTTCATTATTAATGACTTCTTCTCTCTTGATTGATCTGTAAGAGTTCAATATGGAATTAGGATGAGAAACATCAGATAGATGCTGGAGGAAGCATATGTTGAAATTCTCTAAACCATTTTATGATCCATGCACATTTTTTGTGGTGGTACATAGAGAAGAGAATCAAACTTCTTGATGTCAGCTCTGTTTGTACTAGTTCAAACAATTAGCTATGTGCACAAGTACGAGTGTTGTTAATGATGTGCAGTCAAGAAGTCATACTATATAAGGGATGTTGATGGTATAATGTGGAATATGACAATTAAATATATTATGTAAGTAATATTGTGAAAGTTGGTAACCATGGGAAGGATATGTAAGGATGGACAAGGGTGTGTGCAAGTTGTAAGTCAAGAAAGAAAGTTGAGTAGGAAAAGAAATTGAGTATGTGTATAAGATTAGTCCTGGGGTGTTTGAGGCTCTATGGCCACGCATATCCCAGTTGTCAAGTTTTTATTACAGTACCTTTTTTTTGTGAGCCTTTGTTTTGCTTCCCCTTCATAACATGTGTTTGTTTTCATTTTCTGTATGAATAATTTTTGAATATCCTTAAGAGCATGATTTCTATCAACTTGATTTGTAACAGTGGTTCCAGAGCTTTAGGTTAGGATCTTGGGCATGAGAAAATTCTTTATGGTGTTTGGTAATCAGAGTTTGAATGTTGAAGCCAAAGTCCAAGTCGTAGATCTTTGAGATACATAGGAGACAAGAAAAAAGAGAGCTACAGGAAAAAGATAGAGACAGAGAAAGAAAGTTGAAGTGAGATGGATCTTTAGAATATGGCTTCCTAAATGTGCTCAGACAAGGCGAATGTCAAAAAGTGATAATTCAATGAATTGTGATCCAAGAAGTGTTGTGGTGAGGGTATTGGCCAAAGAATGGTGATGAAAATCGAAAGGTTGGAAACATCTTTTTAAAGAAATCATTGCTGATATGACTAGGATGGCATATGTCTTTTACTACAAGAACTTTGTTAGATACAGTGCCTCTGCCCTAATATAAAATATTCAAGGCAGGACCAGATCATCAAAAAAAGTTCTATGCACAAGTACTGTGAATGATGCCATATGCATCAGAAAGAGAGCCCACAAACAGAGCTGTAGATTAGGATGCAACTGAAGTTGCCATCAAAAGCTTTGTAGGACTGACATGTTAGGGAAGGAAATGAAAGTATTGGGGGAAGAGGTTGGTCATAGTTCTACAAGTGAAGAATGCAGCCCTAATATATACTACGAAAACACATTGAAAAATATTCAAATATTATACAAGGATAAAGAACAACAATTGCATGAAAGGGAGAACTAAAATTGGAGTTGATTGAATGCCATGAGATGTACATTGAAGATGTTGGATCAAATCAAAACACTGAGAGTAGTAGGGGCATCACTCACTATATTGAATTAAGGGAAAGAGGGAGGTGAGCCCCCTATGTGCCTTGGGGAGCTGGGTGTTGGTGACATGTGGTGGGGGGTGTGGTGGATGTTCAAAATATTAGTTGTTTGTAGAAGAAGTCCATGAGTCATGTGAATAATGCTTAAAAGCACGGTTTGCTGAACCATCCCGTATCGGACGGTTTCGGGCATTCCGAGCCATATTGGTCGTAAACCGAGATGGTTTGGTCTTTCGAATCGGAACACCGAACAAGAAAGAGGGAAAGAGAGGAAGAGATAGAGGAGGGGAGAGAAAAAGGGTATGTCGCCGTCGGAGGGCTGCGGAGGCCTCTGTAGCTTGGTGTCATCCAATAGGGCATGTAATTGAGAGAGATAGAGAGGGAGGGGGACCAAGGGTATTGGAGGGAGGGGCAGTCGGCGGAGAAGCCGTCAGAGGGCGCTAGGTGGCTGCCGTAGCCACTAGGTGGCGGAAAAGGTGCGGGTTGAGCCACGGCCATAGAATAGGGGCGACCACCCCTATGGTCGGGCTTCATTGTGGTCGGATTTTTTTAAAAAAACCTTATGAAACAAGAGCGATCACCTTTGCTTCATGCTCGCGGAGTCGCAGGCCGTGATTTCGCTGTTCGGAGTCTATGGTGGCCAGCTAGATGCTCTCCGGTGGCCTTTTTGTCGACTTCCCCTCCCTCTTTTTTTTTCCCTCCCCCGCCCCCCTCTCTATCTCTCAGTTGTGATTTGGTAGAGGAAGCAGAGGCCTTGGCGGCCCTCCAAGCATGCTCGTGGTTTGCCTATGGCCACCGACAGCATCTCCTTTGACTATGATTTCACTGTTCGGCATCCACAACGGCCAACTAGAGGCGCTCCGGCGGCCTCTTCGTTGACTTCCCTCCCTCCGTTTCTTTCCCTCCCCACCCTCCTCTCTCTCTCTCTCTCTCTCTCTCTCTCTCGGCTGCGATTTGGTGGAGGAAGCAGAGGCCTTGGCGGTCCTCTGAGCATGCTCGTGGCTCGCCTGTGGCCACCACCAGCGTCTCCTCCCCCCTCCCACTCCCTCCCTCCCCCCCTTCTCCCTCTCTCCCCCTCCCCTCTTTCTCTCTTTTCCTCTTCCCCGGTTCCTTTCTTTGCTTTTGTGTCACTTCGCATTGGTCTGGTACGAACCTGTACCGATACGTACCGTTG
Organism: Cocos nucifera; assembly: GCA_006176705.1. Taxonomy (NCBI): domain Eukaryota; kingdom Viridiplantae; phylum Streptophyta; class Magnoliopsida; order Arecales; family Arecaceae; genus Cocos; species Cocos nucifera. Next base: position 157,723 of record QRFJ01000575.1, read on the forward strand.
GCCAGCCGACATGGGTCTCGGTACCGGTTCTGCGGACCTTGCTTAAAAGTCAAAGGCTCCTATTTATTATGAAGTTGTGCGACCATGTCTCATCAGTCTTGGAAATTGAAATATTAAGTGTATCATATCATTAGCAGTTTGAAAGTCAAAGGATCATCAGAAGGCTATTGTACAGAGAGATGTGGGTGTGGACAAGTTGTACATCAAGAAACATCAACAGAAAATGTTGCATAGGAAATCAAGAAGAGTGATATGATGTATGAGGTGTATAAGCATGGTCCAGACTCCAAAGGCTTCGGCCCCATGGCCACATATACCTGTGTGTCAATGTAATTTGCAGCTGAACAAAAATATATTACTGTGCTTGTGTTTTTTGAGTCTGTTTTTTCCTTGGTATATGTTTGCTTCCATTGTATGCACAAGTTATCTTAGAATATACGAGGAAATGGTTTCTATGAGTGTTTGATTTGTGACAAACCCTTAGATACATACTGATTCAATTACATTCATGTCAGTTCGGCGAGCAATAATTTTCTTGAGAATGCATATGAAAAATCTTCAGGGTCATGAACATTTCATTCGGCAGCAATTTTGACACTGTCATGATGCATTGACTATAGAAGTTTGTCTTGCTTGAATCAATACCTAATCTACCTGGCAACCTTGAGAACCTTTCTGTTGATTATCAAATGACAATCTTGAAATCATTATCAAATTTCCAATAATATTCTCAAGAGGGCCAATGATTTCACAATTAAATTGATCTTTTGGTGGGTACAGAAAGCAATAAGTCACACATAACAGTTCAAAGAAAATACATATAAAGAGTCTCATCAGACACTTGATGCAAACTCAATGGCATCTCACCAACAAGGATTTTGCACTGCCAAGCCAAGTGTCCAACCACATAAATTGGAATGTCTTCTTAAAGCAACTTTGTTCATATCTTCGGTTGCTATTTAAAGTTAGTCCAACTTTGGCTCTCTATAGAGTGTGCTTCCAGGAAAAAAGACTAAAAGCCCTTGATTCTAAACAAAGCCAAGCTCTTTGATCATTCATTGATTCTCTCAAAGCTAAGTGAACTCTTTGACCTGATCTCCAAGTTTCACATGATAGGATAGTATATTCTCGTTTATATGCTCAAAGGTCCATAGATTTATTACCTTGAAACTTTCAGATCTTTACAGATGTTAGATGCTACCAAAGTGAATAAAGCTCAAATTCTTAGAGGAGCAAATGAGTTGGTGAACTAATCTTCTTGTCAATGACTGGGTAAACTTGGGATTCTGTAGACAAGTTACTTCACAATGCTCCCTAGGATCATTGCAGATGTTAGCCATTTTTCTCTGGTTCTTTTTTTTTTTCATTTCTTTTTCGAAAAAGCTTTGTGAGAGACATTTCAGATGTCGGCACACTGTGATTCTGTTTTTACCAAGAGTCCCTCATTATTAGTTTATTCAATCTAGGATACACTGGATAGCTAACTCTACAATCTATTCAATAGAGAAGGTGTTAGATGTGTGCCTTAAAAGCCAGATTGACTGATACTTGTAATACACTTCTAAGGACAATTTTATAATTTTAACTATAAATTAATAAAACGATTATTTTCTATCATAGTGCGTATTTAAAGTGTCTGTGATATATTCTTTGAGTTAATGGTAATGATAATTCATATTTTCAAGAGTTGAAAATTTAAGACATGAATTTTTATAATTAACTTATAAACTGCTCTCGACCGTAGGATCTGTTGGATTTGGTGTACAGGACGGAAGCACGGATTTCAAAGAAAAAAAATATGAAATCAAATAAACCAAACCCGAACCCTAGGACCACCTCATTAGCAATTAAATCATATAACATGCATTTGTAACATGAGAGTATTAGAACATACCTCTTATCGCTAAACCCTAAATTGACCCTGATCACCGATAGCAGTCCGTCAGGGTTTCCACCAGGTACCCACGTGTTCATCCTCCAACGTTGATCCATACAGAGATTTGGTCAAGACACCAGCACCTCTGATTTATATAATTAAAGTTTTAATAATAAGAACTTTAATTATAAAGGCAAGACCTTCTTAAGCTTTTATGTCACCTTCCTTGCCTCTCCTTATCTATCTTTCTTTTTTCTTTTATCTTCTTAATTTTCCTTCCTAATCTCTTAGTCTTAAGATGACTTCTTGTCCCTATAATGACAAGGTCCAGACAAGAGAAGGGAAGAAAGAAAATTGGACAAAAGGAAACTCTTGTAAGAAAGAAAAGATAATGTTCACACACCCCCCGGACTCTTGATGCGCACCCTTATTTATAATGTACGTAGGGGTGCCATCTAAAAATCTCACGCCCTTCCCATATCAATATCTCACGCCCCATCATTAAATCTCACACCCATCTGAATTTTGCGCCATTTAAAATCAGTAGACTTAGTCCAAGAGGTGCCTTAAAATAGGACTCTTCGGACTAATTCTACGTAGTTTTTCTATGAAGAGTTATGATGCATAAATATATGGCGCCATAATTCAAAGGTTTGGATCAGATTAGATGGCCTATCTAATGGCTCTTAAAGGGATGCCCATTCATCAAGAAGGCGTGGAGATGTACTTTGAATAGTCAAAGTCCCAAGAGGCGTAAAGAAAAAGTGGGTGGCAAGGAGTCCAAAGCGGCAAGGACTCTTGGGCGACAAAACATCTTGGGCGAAAAAAAAAAATTTCATCTGTAGGACTCTTGCGCCCCATATCTGATGTCCACGCCAATTATAAAAGTTTACATGACATAACAATATTGGAAAAGTCAAAGAAGGTAGGCGCCAACTTATTTCATGCGCCAAAGAGTCCTTTGTGCATGAAAGACTTTCCACGCGTAAGAGACTCTCTGGCGCGTGGGATGCAGGTATTGAAGGAAAATCCTGATTTTTCGGTCCAGGTTCGTTCAGATCTGATCAGATCAAGAGATATATTTCAAAAATTTTCTCTTTCATTCGTATCAGATCTGGGATGTTTTAGATCTGATTATTATTATTTTAGAAATTAAAATAAATTTAGATAAATTAAATCAGATTTAATTTACCTTGAAGTGGAAATTCTATTATCCGTTGATGATCCTGTAAGCAGCGGAAGGTTCTAGATTTAGCCACGTAAGTGCCTGGCCTCTATCGATATCCACTTGGGCTGGATCTGGAGATTCTCTTCTTCTCTATCACGTCTCTAAAAATCAGATTTGGATATGATCTGGAGGATCTTCAAAACTCCTTTTGAGGATCAGCAGTTGTCCTTTGCAGCAGCGCAGCCTTCTAGCTTTCAGTCATCTTTCTCTCGTCTGGATCGCACCAAGGTCCAAAACTTCTTTTGGACGTGGAGAGGAGAGGGAGAAGGTGGGTTTGGCATGGAGGAGAGAAGCAGCCTTGGGGCATGGAGAATTGTGATTTCCAATCTTAATTTGAGTTGGGCGCAGGATCTTATTTATAGACTAAGCATGATCCAACTCCTCTTTTTCCCAACCAATCATAACCCTTTGTGGATCAGATCTAAATCTGATTGGTGGGAATAGAGTACCCTGGATTCCTTCTTAGAGGGCGCCTAAGACCAGTTAAAGTTGGTTCTTAGGAGAACTCTAATTGTAATTCAAAAAGAAGATGGAGTCTCTGTCCAACAGGGACTCCTGGGCGTGCGCCCTCCTCCTTGCCAGGTTATGGCAGGGGGACGGTCCCCACCAGCTCTCCAATAGGTGCGTGACACATGGACAAAAGTCAAAGTGTCAATGGTCAACATTTGACCAGTCAAAGGTCAACTTTTGACTAAAGTCAAAGGACGAGAAATGGCAGGTGACCAAAAATGGCAGGTAATGTCTTAAAATAAGACAACCTTTTCTGACTTGGACAAGCTCCAGTCAGACAAAGTGAAGGCCTCTAAATGAGCACAAACTCCTTTGGCTCAGTCAGGACAACTTATTTATGATAGTAAAAGAAGAACGTTAGGTTCAATCGAGTGCTAGCACGATTTTCTTGAACCTAATTGAATCTCATTCAGATCAATTGAAGATCAGTTCAATTGATGATCACCAGATTCAAACCCTTGTTTGTGTGACCCAGTTAGGTTCAGTTCTGTATGGTAATGGGATATGTCATGATCTCTATCATCGACATCATCGAAACTCCTTTCGATGGATCAGAACTCTTCTGATTCGAACAGCTAGAATGATCGATCATCTAAATCATTCTAATTGCTCCCAAAATCCACCAGTGACACCTAGCAGTATATGGTGGCAACCCATCAGAGCTGAATGCGAACCTCTTGGTGCAGCTACCTGTGTGATTAAGTTCTTCTATCTTGAGCCCCGATCAGATTAGGGTTAAGGTGAACTCGTCAAACCCTAGTCTCTGTCATATGATGTAATCATTCGATTCAAGTCCAATGTGAAAATCTAAATAGAAACTCTTTCTATTATTTCACTCTGCCATGGCCATGGGCTTCTGGACTTGATTCTCATGATCATCATAGGGCTGCTCCTCTACCACCGAGGTAGATAGATTCCATCTTGATGCAATCCAGTTCCTACAATGAACATGCTATAGCCAACATACACCTCAGGGTTCCATATGGCTAGGAGTCCGAGTAATGGTGTAGTCAAACTATAACACCCTCAAGGTGAACTGCCGATGCATCTCAGGTCAAAGAACCAGACACACTACTGCAGCATCGAGTCAGTCATTGACGAGAAGGTAGACTTCCTAATGACTACTCGAGGTGGTCACGCTCAGTGCCCTCGTTCTCTAACGAGTACCTGTACTCTCGCTCCGGTGTCTCCACACCGTAGACTCAAGACTCATCTACTAAAGAGAAGCGATTGTACACCAACCTTTCGGATCAATCACCATCCTCGTGATGATCCTATGGTCGGGAGCATTTTATGAGTTAATAATGATTATTCATGTCTTAAATTTTCAACTCTTGAAAATATGAATTATCATTACCATTAACTCAAAGGATGTATCACAGACACTAAATACACATATGTGATAGAAAATAACCCATTTTATTGATATTAGTCAAAATTATAATTTTGCCCCTAGAAGTGTATTACAAGTGTCAGCCAATTCTGGCTTCTAGGGCACATATATCTAACAATCTCCCACTTGTCCTAAAGCCAATTGGCTACAAGTCTAAGTCCCATCTTCTCAAGGTGGGCTTCGATCTTCTGCTGGCCCAACGGCTTTGTAAGTGGGTCTGCCACATTATCTATGGAGTTGACTCTCTTGACCTCGACGTAACCCTTCTCGAGGTAATCGCGGATGAGGTGGTATCGCCGCTCAATGTGCTTGGATTTCTGGTGAGACCTCGGCTCCTTAGCAAGGGCTATGGTGCCATTATTGTCGCAGTATAGAGGAATGGCATCTGATGGCATTACTCCAATTTCTGCAGCAAACTTCTTGTACCAGAATGCTTCCTTCGCAGCCTCTGATGCAGCGATATATTCTGCTTCCATGGTGGAATCTGCTATCACGGTTTGCTTGGAACTCTTCCAGCTGACAGCACCACCATTGCACACAAACAGACTCCCAGATGTCGACTTTCGATCATCTATATCGGACATGAAATCCGAGTCTGTGTATCCCTGGACTTGGAGTTCTCCATTACCAAAGACCAACATCATATCCTTAGTTCTTCTCAAGTACTTAAGGATACATTTCACAGAAGTCCAGTGTTCTTCACCTGGATTTGACTGATATCTGCTTGTGACACTCACAGCATGGGCTATATCAGGTCGTGTACATAGCATGGCATACATGAGGCTCCCTATTGCAGAAGCATAAGGGATCTTGCTCATGCATTCTATTTCCTCAGGTGTGCTAGGGCACATCTTCTTGGAAAGATGAATACCATGTCTGAAGGGTATTAATCCCCTCTTAGAGTTTTCCATACTAAACCTCTTTAGTACTTTCTCTATGTACATCTTCTGTGAAAGTCCTAGCATCCTATTCGGTCTATCCCTATAGACCTTAATTCCTAGAATAAAGGATGCTTCACCTAGGTCTTTCATGGAGAATTCCTTGGACAACCATAATTTGACTATTGTCAACATGGGAATATCATTCCCAATAAGGAGGATGTCATCCACGTACAATACGAGGAAGACAACAGCGCTCCCACTGACCCTTTTTGAAAACACATGGTTCCTCTTCATTTTTGATGAAACCAAACTTTTTGATCACATCATTGAAACGAGTGTTCCAGCTCCGAGATGCTTGCTTAAGTCCATATATGGACCTTTGCAGCTTGCAAACCTTGTGATCAGTATCACTGGATGTGAAACCTAGCGGCTGTTCCATATAGATATCTTCCTCAAGATATCCATTTAAGAATGCCGTTTTCACGTCCATTTGCCATATTTCATAATCGAAATAGGCTGCAATGGCAAGCAATGTGCGGATGGATTTTAGCATAGCCACTGGGAAAAAGGTATCCTGATAGTCAATGCCTTCGCGTTGACTATAACCTTTTGCCACTAGTCTAGCCTTGAATGTCTCCACATTCCCATCTGCACCAATCTTTCTCTTGAAGATCCATTTACACCCAATAGGTACTATACCTTCTGGTGGATCTACCAAGGTCCAGACTTGGTTTGAGTGCATCGAGTCAATTTCTGACTGCATTGCCTCTAGCCATTTCTCGGAGTCGATATCTGATATCGCCTCGTTGTAGGTTTTGGGATCATCACCATGAGCACCATTACCTATGAGGAATATTTTCCTCTACTTCCTCTGAAATAATACCTAAGTATCTTTCAGGGGGATGGAAAACTCTTTTCCGATCTACGAGGTGGAGGAGGTAGTGTTCTTATTGGCTCAACCTGATTTGGTTCCAATTGGTCCTTAGCTCGTTGTACTTGTGAGACTTTCTCATCAAGCTTAATCTGCTTTCCAATGCCGCTATCTTGAATAAACTATTTTTCAAGAAAGATGGCATGTCGACTCACAATCACATTGTGGTCTTCTGGAATGTAGAAATAGTATCCTAATGACTCTTTAGGATATCCTATGAATCGAGCTCTAAAGGACCTAAACTCTAACTTGTCCGCTTGTTGTCTTTTGACATGAGCCGGACAACCCCAAATTCTGAGATGACTCAGACTTGGTTTCTTACCATGCCATATCTCATACGGTGTGGTAGGAACGGTTTTAGAGGGAACCCTATTCAGTAGATAAATTGAAGTTAACAATGAATATCCCCAAAGAAAATCAGGGAGGTCTGTGAAGCTCATCATGGATCGAACCATATCCAATAGAGTCCGATTTCTCCGTTCTGAAATCCCGTTGAGTTGAGGTGTTCCTGGTGGAGTCCATTGAGAGACTATGCCATTTTCCTTGAGATAGTCTAGGAATTCTCGGCTAAGGTATTCACCTCCTCGATCTGATCGAAGAACCTTAATGGGTTTTCCAGTTTGTTTTTCTACTTCATGTCTGAATTCTTTGAACTTTTCAAAAGCTTCAGACTTGTGTCTCATAAGATACACATACCCATACCTAGACAGATCATCGGTAAAGATAATGAAGTAGACAAAATTGCCTCTAGCCGGCACATCAAATGGGCCGCACACATCAGTATGTACTAGGGCAAGGAGATCTGTGGCCCTTTCCCCATGTCCTACAAAAGGGAGTTTAGTCATTTTGCCTTGAAGACAAGATTCACAAGTTGGATATGACTCGGAAGTCAATGGACTCAATAGCCCATTTTTCTCCAATTTGTTGATCCTATCTTCTGCTATATGACCTAATCTTAGGTGCCATAGATACCTATCGTTTGGACTATCCCTAGGTCGTTTGGCATTCACGTTTTGCTCGATAGTTAGAATAGGTACATCAATATGTAGCTGATAAAGACCATTAATAAGGAAACCATTTGCAATTTTATTTCTTTCATAAAGAATGTTACAATGGTCCTTAAAGAAGGTAATCACATAGCCTTCTTAGTGCTAAGCATGAAATAGAAATCAAATTCCTGCTAGCTGCAGGCACATAATAACAGTCTTTCAAAACTAAGTCTAAACCAGATGGTAATCGAAGAGGGTATGTTCCCACGGCTACTGCAGCAACTCTTGCTCCATTACCGACGCGTAGGATCATGTCTCCATCCCTCAACCTCCTGCTATCCTCAAGACCCTGCATGAAGTGCACAGATGAGCACTAGAACCAGAGTCAAGCACCCAACTGGATGCAGAAGAAAACTATAAGGTTAGACTCAATAACGAGCATACCTCCAGAAGGACCTTCCTTCTTGTTCTTCAGGGTGGCCAGGTAAGTAGGGCAGTTCCGCTTCCAATGGCCGTCGCTGTTGCAATGGAAACACTTTCCTTTGACATCGGACCTTTTTTCTTTGGCTCTGTCTTCTTCTTTGATCCTTCCACCTTCTGCTTTTTCACAGACTTCTTTTTCTTTCCATAAGACTTTCTTTTGGAAGAAGTCCGTTCCATAGCAAGAACTGAGCCTTTAGAACCTTTCATAGAAAGCTCAGCGGTGACCAGCATATTCATTAATTCGGCCAAGGAATTTTGAAGTTTATGCATGTGGTAATTCATGATGAATTGCCCATATGCATCAGTCAAGGATTGCAGAATAATATCGTTCTGCAGATCCAAGTCTAACTTCACACCGAGCTTCTCAAGCTCTTCCATGTCCTTGATCATCATCAGACAGTGATCTTGGACTGACTGCCCATCACGCATCTTAGCCTTAAAAAGTCATTTCGTGACTTGATACTTGGCTGCGCGACTCTGTTCACCAAACATCTCCTGCAGGTGAGCCAACATTTGGCGAGCAGTCCCGATATCTTCATGTTGGCGCTGGAGCTCATCAGACATCGAGCCCAACATGTAATATCTGGCCTTATTATCTTCGTCTATCCATTTTTTCAGAGATGCTCTCTGTTCAGTGGATGGACGGGCTGGTAAGGTGGGAGGGTCCTAATCCAATACATGGGTTAACTTCTCGGAACCCAAAACGATTTTGTAGTTTCCTGAGCCAATCTTTATAATTGGGTTCCGGTCAGTCTATGTGTGTCCAGGATACGTGCCAATGGGTTGGACGCAGACATTTTTCTGTAGAGAGTCAAAGATTCTAGTTAGATACTGTAATTATGACTTGACCAATTTATTTAGGAATTTTATTTTTAAACAAATTAGCTTCCACTATTTTCTCGGATCCCTACACTCCTCTGTAGAGATGCAAAAATCTCCATGATTAATGATTTCTAGTGGGTGGTGCGGTCTCACCAACTGACTCATCACCTCACCTAACAGTTATTGGTGATGGGTTAGCCAATGAGTGAACAACTCTTGTTCAATGATTCTCTAATCATGGTGCACCCAAACTTGGTCTCTAATTCATGAATCTCACCGTATCCAAAATATTGATCCACTCCTTAGTTAAGTCAGACCCACCATTTGCACAGACTGGATTTCCTAATTGAGTCTCTCACCGTATCCAAAATATTGAGCCCAACTCATCCTCCAGCCCATAGCATCCAATGCCTAATAGACATGGTTGCATCTTTCCGGTGCAACTGAGCCACTGTATCCAGCCGAGAACAATCAACCCCGGAGAAGGGCCCGCACATCTACAATGGTGGAAGACCTCAGACTTAATCTTTTCTTAGGGAGAATTGAATTCAAGGTCTCATTAAAACTAGAACCTTATCATAGTCATAATCAATTTATGACTAACCTAGTGGCATGCGGTTTAGCATCGGATTATTGACCACTCAGATTAGAACTGTATAATAGAATATGGCAGATAGTGAGACCGGTGGAAGGAATATACATTACACTCGTACTAAACAACGCATTCACAGGTACGTAGTAGCCTTCCAATTAAAATCTAGTCGGTCGTATGTGCGCAAAACTTACCTAGACACTCATTGTTGTAGTCGTAATCTAATTGGGCTTATCGCCTACCAATCCATCCTTTAGACCTGAACCTCTAAGGTAGCCTTGGGCGAATGTAGTCTAGCGTTGATCAATCGTAATTCGATGTCTTACACTAGAACTTATACCTAGTCTAAGGCTGAGGTTAATTTAAGCATTGTTGATCCTCTCTAACCAACTCTTTGATTCGATTTGATCAACCGCTTAGATCTAATTGAGCTACCCAAGCTCGAACCTAATATTATGAATATGTCTTAGATCTGAAATTCTCAATTTTAGATCTAATTAATATTTCATAATCTTAATTTTTAATTAAGTAGGGTTCAATAAAATAAAATATACACAATAAATCCTAGGATTTCAGGATCTAGGGTTTTGCAGAAAGAAAGTTTTGGATTTCTGATTAAGGACGAACGCGTAGCACTCCTACACATCATAAGAAGCCTATCGATGGGAGGAGAGGGCCTTTAAACCCTTCTTCATTCTTATGACCGGACGGCCAAGAGGAATGTCTTAATCAAGAACATGCAATACTACAAAATAGTTTTAGATCTATATCATATATCTCATATACAAATTAGATCTAATCATGGCATATTTTGCATACATCTCATGTATCGAATCATGCATGTTTTCAAATCTAAATTATCTCATAATATCTGAAAAATTAGATTTAAATTGATCTAAATCAAAATTAAATTCTAATCTAGACAATTATGTAGAACTATTCTACAACTAGTCTAGACATGCATCAATCATATCTCATATGATATTTAAAATTAAATAATTTTTATTTGTTTTTCAGATGTTATTATAACCATTATAATATCAGAAAATAGTAAATAAATCGATCTAAAATATGATTTAATCAAATTAAATTGAAAACATATAAGACTATTCTATAGAACTATTCTATTTTAGAACTAGTCATGCATATTTTCTAATCTTAGATCCAAATCATTTAATTTTAATTTTTTTCTGATTTCAAATCTGATCACATCTCATGTGACATCTGAAATCACTTATTTTCTAATTAAAATAAATTTAAAATCAGATCTAAACACTTTTAGAACCTTGGCTCTGATACCAGTTGAAGAGAAATTCTGATTTTCTGATCCAATTCGTTCAGATCTGATCAGATCAAGAGATATATTTCAAAAATTTTTACTCTTTGATCCGTATCAGATCTGGGATGTTTCAGATCTGATTATTATTATTTTAGAAATTAAAATAAATTTAGATAAATTAAATTAGATTTAATTTATCTTGAAGTGGGTAATCCTATTATCCGTTGATGATCCTGTAGGCAGCGGAAGATTCTGGATCTAGCCACGCAAGTGCCTGGCCTCTATCGATATCCATTCGGACTGGATCTGGAGATTCTCTTCTCTATCACGTCTCCAAAAATCAGATCTGGATCTGATCTGGAGGATCTTCAAAACTCCTTTTGAGGATCAGCAGTTATCCTTTGCAGCAGCGCAGCCTTCTAGCTTTCAGTCGCCTTTCTCTTGTCTGGATCGCACCAACCAAGGTCCAAAACTCCTTTTGGATGTGGAGAGGAGGGAGAAGGTGGATTTGGCGTGGAGGAGAGGAGAAGCAACCTTGGGGCGTGGAGAATTGTGATTTCCAATCTTAATTTGAGTTGGGTGCAGGATCTTATTTATAGACTAAGCGTGATCCAACTCCTCTTCCCAACCAATCACAATCCTTTGTGAAATCAGATCTAAATCTGATTGGTGGGAATAGAGTCCCCTGGATTCCTCCTTAGAGGGCGCCTAAGACCAGTCAAAGTTGGTTCTTAGGAGAACTCTAATTGGAATCCAAAAAGGAGATGGAGTCTCTGTCCAATAGGGACTCCTGGGCGCCTCCAACTTCGGCACACGCCAAGGGTGGCGTGCGCCCTCCTCCTTTCCAGGTTCTGGTAGGGGGACAGGCCCCCACCAGTTCTCCAATAGGTGCGTGACACATGGACAAAAGTTAAAGTGTCAATGGTCAACATTTGACCAGTCAAAGGTCAACTTTTGACCAAAGTCAAAGGACGAGAAATGGCAGGTGACCAAAAATAACAGGTAATGTTTTAAAATAAGACAATCTTTTCTGACTTGGACAAGCTCCAGTCAGACAAAGTGAAGGCCTCTAAATGAGCACAAACTCCTTTGGCTCAGTCAGGACAACTTATTTATGATAGTAAAAGAAGAACGTTAGGTTCAATCGAGTGCTAGCACGATTTTCTTGAACCTAATTGAATCTTATTCAGATCAATTGAATTAGATTAGTTCAATTGATGATCACAAGATTCAAATCCTTGTTTGTGTGACCTAGTTAGGTTCAGTTCTGTATGGTAATGGGATATGTCATGATCTCGATCATCGATATTATCGAAACTCCTTTCGATGGATCAGAACTTTTCTGATTCGAACAGTTAGAATGATCGATCATCTAAATCATCTAATTGCTCCCAAAATCCACCAGTGACACCTAGCAGTATATAGTGGCAACCCATCAGAGCTAAATGTGAATCTCTTGGTGCAGCTATCTGTGTGATTAAGTTCTTCTATCTTGAGCCCCGATCAGATTAGGATTAAGGTGAACTCGTCAAACCTTAGTCTCTGTCATATGATGTAATCATTCGATTTCAAGTCCAATGTGAAAACCTAAATAGAAACTCTTTCTATTATTTTCACTGCCATGGCCATGGGCTTCTGGACTTGATTCTTATGATCATCATAGGGCTGCTCCTCTACCACCGAGGTAGATAGATTCCATCTTGATGCTATTCAGTTTCTATAATGAACATGCTATAGCCAACATATACCTCAGGGTTCCGTATGGCTAGGAGACCGAGTAATGGTGTAGTCAAATTATAACACCCTCAAGGTGAACTGCCGATGCATTTCAGGTCAAAGACGAGACACACTACTGCAGCATCGAGTCAGTCATTGACGAGAAGGTAGACTTCCTAATGACTACTCGAGATGGTCACGCTCAGTGCCCTCATTCTCTAACGAGTACCTGTACTCTCGCTCCGGTGTCTCCACACCGTAGACTCAAGATTCATCTACTAAAGAGAAGCGATTGTACACCAATCTTTCGGATCAATCACCATCCTCGTGATGATCCTATGGTCGGAAGCATTTTATGAGTTAATAATTATTATTCATGTCTTAAATTTTCAATTTTTGAAAATATGAATTATCATTACCATTAACTCAAAGGATGTATCACAGATACTAAATACACATATGTGATAGAAAATAATCCATTTTATTGATATTAGTCAAAATTACAATTTTGCCCCTAGAAGTGTATTACAAGTGTCAGCCAATTCTGCGCTCCATATCTGATGTCCACACCAATTATAAAAGTTTACATGACATAACAATATTGAAAAAGTCAAAGAGAAGGTAGGCATCAACTTATTTCATGCGCCAAAGAGTCCTTTGCGCATGAAAGACTTCCCACGCGTAAGAGAGACTTTGGCGCATGGGATGCAGGTATGTGGCGTCCAATCAATCTAGGTTAATCCAACTCAAGGCCAAATTCTATTTGGCTCAAATCAGATCTTAATTAGCCCAAATCGGAAGCTGATTCGAATTCAATTCGAAATCAGGTGCTAGGGTTTGCAACCTGTGCTAGCATGTTCATCTTGCAAACATGGTCTAATCCAATTAGACCCTTAATCAATTCTCTTTATGTGTGACCCATTGGGTTTCACATCTAACCAGCAGTGAGTCTGGGTGTGATTTGACTTAATCTGGTTAGAACTCAACCAAACCGATTTAGGTCAAAATCAGCCAACCCAATTTGACTTAATTTAGAACACTTTCTAATTTAATAATTAAATTAAAATTTTAATTTAATCAAACCCACAAGACATGATTGACGTCTAGCAACGTATCATGACTACCCGGAAGATGTGAAATTTTGATGAAAATACCAAAAATATCCTTCAATGAAAATAACCATGCAACTAGATCCTTCGATCTCCCTGCATCCTGAATATGACTCTGGGTATGAAAATATGTCAACCTCAATATCATATTCATTTCTCTTTCAATCTTATGATGATGATTCATTTAATGAAACATTAGAAACCATTTCTAATTTTTCATCATACTTTGATCAAAGTCTTCCTAAATCATCATTTGTTTGAAGCAAGTAGGATGCTATTTCCTCTTACCAGGAGAGATCGATTCCATGTTAACCTACTCACAACCTTCATATATATATCTACCATATCCAGATCATCCCGTACATAACTGAGTCATGAATGAGTATGAACCAAAATATGGATATATATATATATATATATATAATATATATATATATATATATATATATATATATATATATATATATATATATAAGATTCTATGGTAGTTTCAGGTCAAAGGATTACATGCACAAATTCCACTATGAGAACCATCTATTGACATGTAGATAAGACTCCATTAGATATTCTTAATTTGGATCAATTCAGTGAACTCATTCTCTAATGAGCACCCACATTCTTGTATTAGTGTCATACACAAGTTATTGTGAGATCAATCATCCTCTCAATCAGCATACAAAGAATGTGCTAATCTTACCGGAAAACATTGTCCTTAACTCAATATCCTATTGACTAGGAATATTTAAATTAGGGTTTTAAGATTTTAGGTCTCATTAGTATGATCTCATCATAATCCTAAAATCATAGCTTAAATTTATAGAATTTATCATAATCTTAAATAAATAATAAGACATTGCATATGATGAAATAAATGCCTTTATTTATTAAAAAATGTCATTACATGAGTCTGGAAGATAAGGAACATCCCAATAAATTTGCTTGAGGGCATATTCCTTTCAAGATCATCACGAGGATGGTGATCGATGCAGAAGGTTGATGTACGATCGCTTCCTTAGGATAGATGAGTCTTAAGTCTACGGTATGAAGATATCGAAGTGAGAGTATAGGTACTTGTTAGAGAACGAGGGTACTGAGCGTGACCACCTCGAGCAGTCATAAGGAAGTCTACCTTCTCATCGATGACAGGCTCGATGCTTTAGTGCTGGTTCTTTGACCTAAGGTGCATTGGCAGTTCACCTTGAGGGTATTATAGTTTGACTATACCATAACTTGGTCTCTTAGCCATTCGAAATCCTGAGGTGTATGTTGGCTATAGCATGTTCATTGTAGTAATTAGATTGCACCAATAGGGGATCTATCTACCTCGGTAGATGAGGAGTAGCCCTATGATAATCATGAGATTGAGTCCTTAAGTCCATGGCCATGGCAGAGTGAAGATGATAGAAAGAGTTTTTATTAGGATTTTATATTGGACTCGAATCGAATGATTAATTCATATGATGGATGTTGGGTTTGACGAGTTCACCTTAACCCTAATTCTGTCGGGGCTCAAGATAGAAGAATCCAATCACACAGATAGCTGCACCGAGAGGTTTACTTTCAGTTCTGATAGGTTGCCACCATATACTGCTAGATGTCATTGGTGGATTTTGGGAGCAATTAGAATGATTTTGATGATCGATCATTCTAATTGTATGAATCAGAAAAGTTCTGGTCCATCGAAAGGTGTTTCGATGATGTCAATGATAGAGATCGCGACATGTCTCATTACCATACGGAGCTGAATCTTACTGGATCACAAAAACAAGGGTTTGGATCTGGATGTCATCAATTGAGCTAACTTAGTTCGATTGATTTGGATTAGATCCAATCAGGTTCAAGGTAATCGTGCTAGCACACGATTGAGCCTGACTTTTTTCTGTAATCTTTCTGGTTTGTCTCAACCGAGTCAAATTTGATTTGACTCATTCCTGTATCTTAAATGGATTTATTTTCATCTGACTGAAATCAGTCCAGCTTAGATTAATTGTTGAAATTAAATCCATTCCTAGTGCAATTGGACTGGGGTCAAAAGTTGACATGTTTGAGAGAAGTGAGGGTCATCCGATTAGATGCTTCTAGAAAATTCTTTGAAAATTGTTTTGCTTTGATTTTTGGATATGTGATAGGGCTCGAGACATGCTATGGGTGTATCAAATTTCATGATTTATGGTAGTGGTTTGACTGGATTTTTGATAGAGTTTGATTTGGATCAAACTCTTGAGGGAAGAGTTTTAGGTGCAATGGACTCTTTTTTATCTACTCATGTCGCTACTTTCTAGATTGATTTTTGGCATCAAAATCAGATGAGATCTGAGGTTTCACGTGGAGAATAATCCCTGGAGTTTCTTTGATCAAATAATAAGTGATTTAGTCAAAGTGGGATACTATATGGCGTTGGGTTTTTAAACCTTTTCTCATGCCATTGTGAAGGGATCACGCAAAATAATTTTCCACGCTCGCCCATACCATATGCCACGCCCTCTCTATCCTCTCTCTCCCTCTCTTCTACATGCCTAAAAAGTTGGGCACAAATCAGAGAAGAAGGTCCAAGTATTTCGGCGCAAGATTCAGATTCTATGCGATGGTGTTCGTGAGACAGATGGGCTGCCTTCAGAAATTGTTTTGAAGGATTTATAGATCAGATTCAGATCTGATCTTTGAAGGAGAGATTCGCGAGGAGAAGACATTCAGATCCTATCCGAGTGGATACCGGTAGAGGCCAGGCGCGTGCGTGGCTCCTTCCAGAACCTCAGGAACATCGCAGGGTAATTAGATTACCCAATCAGATACTTGAAATTAATTCTGATTTAATTTTATTTTAAATTTTAATATCAGATCACCATGATCAGATGAGAACTCTTAGATCTGATCGGATCGTAGGAATTTTTGTAGAAAAATCCGTCTCAGATCTGATCAGATCTGGACGATCCTGAGGCGGAAAATCAGATTTTCCTTCAGAAGGTCCACAAGGTACTGCAGTCTTTTCATTGATCTAAATCCATCTTGTTTTCCTACTTTTTTAAGGGCTCCTTTTATCAATGTCAGATCAGTCCTTCCTGATTGAATTGGATCAATGCCCAAAATCTAAACTCACATCATGACATAATTGGGCACAAGTCATGCTTATTGCTGATACAAACGTATTTTGCCACTCTGGTTGCGATTCCGTGGGCTATTCAAATTTTCTTCTTTTTAGGAGCTAAACGTTCTTATATTGCTGTCGGTGAACCTAATGTATACCTTGATAACTCCTCTCCATTTGATTCTTTGGAAATTGGATGGAGAGAAACTTTTAACTGTTTCATTAGAGAAGAAGAAGCTTACATCTCATAACCTTCCTAATGCAGGATCAGCCTGCGGCAAGAATTTTGGAGCTCTGCATTCTTCACCTTGCAATGGCAGAAATAACGGCGATAGGAACAAGGCACCAAATTGTCATAAATGAGGTCGGTCATCCTCCCTCCTTCAGCCCTACCTAGTGAGTTTTTATCTTATCATCTCACTCATTATTTGATTTCTTTCATGAAGGCGGTTGATCTTGCAAAACGGTTCTGTGATGGCTGTGCCCCTAGGATTATCAATGGATGCCTCCGGACTTTTGTCAAAGATTTCGGTGCAACGGATGCTGTTCGGTCTTTGGAATCATCTAAAGCCTGAAATTTAAGGACATCTCCATAGCGTAGTGGAGTGGAAGCAGCGGCAAAGGAAAGTTGCAGAAATCCGTATGTCCTATGTCGAAGCCTAACAGTCATGTAAATTGGGAGGAGGGAAACCGCTGGGTTGGTTGTGGTGGTCAAAAGGACTTGACAAATTTCCATTGGTTATTGGGAGAACGAAGAAGGGCGAGGAGAAAACAAAATGTACTTAGCCCTAAGCATGATTAGAATATTTAGTGTTTTTTCTTTTAATGAGCACCGTGCGCTCCCATGTTACAGGATAATTCATACGAATACATTGTAGATTGCAAGCTTTAGTACTTGTGATATGAAAATCATGTATTTGCATTTTGTCGTACAAATTATATTGTAAGATGTGTTAAGCTACAAGGAGGACTTCCCAACTAAATAACTAATGTAGCATTTTTTTTTGTAAAAGGGATGCATTTTTGTTATTTTTGCTGTAGATTTTGAATATTCTTGGCTTTTGTTCCTCTCTTGCCAAAATTTAAGAATTGCGGTAGCTATCTGAGGGAAAAAGATGTTTCATCATTCTGAGGGCATAACATGTCCTGTGTTTAAAGATGAAGACCCATACGATACCTTATGTTGAACATGTTATGGAACCAAGAGGGTGATTCGTGTACGTTCTAGCTATGTTTTTACCCAAAAAAACATGCATTCTATTATTTGAGGAACCTTAATTTCGTGATTTCTTGGTACTTGGTTAAGAAGTCTCCAGGTCATTTAAAAATATCATTTTTAAGTATTTTGGATGATATTCTACACCCCGCAACACCCTTAAAAAAAAAAAAAAGGTATTTTGGATGATAGAGATCAAAACTTACAAAGCATATACGTTATTGTGGCTCCGGTCCTCATCTCTTAAAATATTTAGATCCAAGCATTTCATTGACAACCAGGATCTTCTGGGGTGTGGCCCATACATTGCAGGGTGTGCATTGATTGTTATTCGGAGATGAATGGTCATGAAATAATATATGTCATGCATAATATGACACGCTTGTGAATAATCTTATAATCTTATTTGTGATTGTATAGTATTTTATGGTGTATCACACATGTAATAGCGAATTCGTGCTCTTTTGTTAATCCAACATCATTTTTGGTTTTTTTAGATTGAAGCAGGCTAAAAGAAAGACATTAGTTTTCAAAAGAGTCATATTTTGAAAAAAAAAAAATAACAACCGGGTAAATATGAATATGGATACTGTTAACGTGTGGAAGGAACGCATCATGTATCTAAAAAATTTTGACTTATATAAAAAAAAATTAATTATTTTTTAAAAAATAAAATCATATGATCCATAGAATAATGTCCTGCATCTCGAGCCATGAGCTGTAACAGTGATGATATTATGAAAAGTGAAACCAACTTTGTAAACATTTGCAGGTTTGGGATTGCCGACCGATTACCTGGCTCTAAATCCGACGGTTCGCATATTTGGTGATGCTTAGTATACTTAAAGCCCACCGCGGGACACCAGAAACAGGCCCCGCTGCCTATAAAATGGACCAGGAGCCCCATCGAACCAAATCCCACCGCCGCCGCTTGTTAGGGTTTTCTCAGCCGCCGCCGCTCCTCGTCCTCTAGCTTCATCTTATCCAAGTTTCGTAGATTTTTCTCATGATGTGGTTTTCATCTATTGTTGTCTGATGTCTTCTTCCTACAAGTATTTTAGATGTATTTAGGGATGGCCTAATATTGCAATTGTTTGCTGCTGGATTTTGGGTGCAGCAAGGAATCTATCGTTAGGCCAAATGTTTCTCCTTCCTTTAGCTCCGAATTATCCTTTCTTGGGTTTTTCTGGTGACAAGGCAGGTACATCTCATCAATTTTTCTCAATTTATGTTGATATATTTCAGGAATTTGGTCGATTACTTTGGCATTCTTTTGTTTTGTTGTGATTTGGTTTATGTATTCTATCGGCATGATGTTGGATGATGAAGCGAATCATTCGGATTCCCATTGATTTCCATAAGATGATATTATTAACCAGCTACTTCTGACACATTATGCCATCTCCCTTGTTTTGTCAAAGTAAAGTTTGGGTTTTTGATTCATTTTAGTTACCTGGTTTTAAATTTCTGTGTTTACCTTCTGTTCTTCAATTTTGTTAACATATGGTTCTTATTTCACTATATTGGAAATTTTGATGAGCCTGTGATGTGAGAAAAATATATTTGCTACTCTTGATGGGGTAATCCATCTGATGACAATCAACCACCAAGATCTCTGAGGCTCTGCCTTCCACTACCCTATTCTGGTCTTCATTTTTCTGTTTAAAAATCTTATTTTTTTAGTTAAACGTATGTTTCAAAAATTTAAGGGTAATTAATAAATAACCACTGCATTTTCATTATTTTTGCAGATATCTCTCTACGCTTAAAATTTCATTAACAAAATGCTGCAATTTGCCCTTCCGGCAACCCAGTTTGTGTCATAGGCTCCCACCAGTAATTACGTGGCACTATTTTTGCCATGTTGGTATCTTTTAATCCTACTTCAACCATGACGTATACGTGAGCGGCATAGACAAGTATTTCTTCTCTCGCATGACCAGAGGGTCGCTGGTCGCTTTGAACCCTTTTGTTTGGCCCTTTCATGACGTGTTTGTTTTGTGGATTGATTTCGGATGACAACGAAGAGAGGATTGCTGCACTCTACATCTTATTTTGATTCAAGAATATAGAAGATTTTAATAGTGGAATTTTTCATTTCTCGTAAATATGTGTTTTTGCATCTTGATCAAATAAAATGATATGATAATATTTTTAATTTTTGCTTTTTTTATTATTCTACATTTTAAAAATGTCATCATAATTAATTTTTTTATTCATATCTTTGATATTTTATTTAAAAATTAGAATTTTGAAATTGGGTTTTGTGGGCCATCTAATATCATATTTTGTTAGTACTTTGCACATTTTTCATTTTTTTTTTTATTGTTATTGACATTTCATTGTGGAATGTTTAAGAAGATAAGCTAAGATAAGGATCATGGGAATGATGATTTTTGTTTTGTCATTCATGCGGAAATGGTAGACTCGAATATTGTCTTTTCGAGTTCATCATGCCCTCGTTCATCATGGAGGGTAGTTTGTTGATATCCTCGCAAGAAGTATATAAATGGATGGTCAGGATTTTAATATGGATAGAGAGTTAAGGTATATTATTATCAAGTTTTGATTTATGATATAAGTTATTTATATAGAAATATGATGTATAGGTTCCAAGTGAAGCTAATACAAATTGTGGCTCCATATATGTTGAAAATATCATTGGATTTGGTTTGGTGTCTCAAGTATATAGCTTTTGATTCATGTCGTATAGTTTTATAGGTAACTAATAATGTATATATATTCTTTGTTTTTAAGATCCTGGATCAAAAATTGTATCTAGAAGAGGCGGATAAGCTCTCAACTCAAATGCAAGTGCTGTCGGGTTAAGGAATCATTTCAAGTCAAGGAAGCAATCTTCCAACTCAAAAGAGCAATCATTTTGGTCGTAAATAAAATTGAATCTATGAAAGAGAGATTGAGAGAGTTTTCAATGTAACGAGTCAGCTTTATATTTTGTATTTTGTGAATGTATTAGTGATATAATTTTAAATTGGATTTTTAAGTTTTATAAACTTTTTAGTTTTGTTGAATGTGAAAGTAGATTTATATGTTCTGTATATTATCCAATTTCCTTTCAAGGATCTATTTTCTAATTACATTTGGATGGATTGTTGATTTGACCTATATTTAACCTATATTTAGCTTGATATTTAACTTATATTTAGCTTGATTGCTTCATGTTCTGGAGAATAGATCATCGTCATATGACTGTCACCTAGAATGGACATAGTGTTATATAAATGCCGATGTTGATTTGTTTGTTCACTTTTATTGGATGCTGTGTAATCCAATTAAAAGAGGGAAGGTGCTTGATAGCTCATAAAACAATTTTTCACTGCCAAACTGGAATAGATAATTTGTAAGCAGCATTTATAGAATAAAGTAATATTTTTATTATATTTCACATATTATTTTTATCTTATTATTGGCATTTGCAGGTTTCTATGAATCTGCATAATCTTGTGCCATTTAAAAATAATTTATAAAAATATTGTGTCATTTAAAATACCAATGTACTAGTAGAGATATATTAATAGATAATATCAAATACAATAGGCATATATGTTAATAAAATTAGCAAAAACATGATTAAAAAATCAAAAATACTAAACATATTACATATATTCTTATTGTTTTAAATATTAGCTTATCCAGCCATCTATTTTTGAAGATCAAATATTTTAGAATCTAAACTTTTCTTCTCCATTTGCAATCAGGCTCCAATTTATCAATTTTTTTCTGCAATTTATGGATAATCTGGAATGCATGCCCATTCCACATCAGATCTAACCATTGAAAATAATTGCAATCTCCATCAATCTGAGAAAGAAAACAACCATAGCTGCAATACGAAAGGGTAGATCTTCACGATCCTTAAATTGAGTAAAACATAAAAAAAAATTAAATTCCTAACCTCATAATTAGGGCATGTTCAAAATCTTCTTTCTAAATTCGTAGATGTCCATGATATCTTCACCATCGTTGCAAGATGACAATGGTACATTTTTGGGGTTGCATTAATAGCGGAAGGTTCCCATGTGCTCAATGAAGATGAACTCATCTCTAATTTGCTTGAAACCTAGATAGATAGAGAGATAGAGATAGCAGCGAACTAAAAAATTGGAAGAAATACCTATTAATGATTGAAAATTTGGCACCAAATTAAGAAAGAGCCAAGTTAGACAGATAAAACCATGTAAGCCATCAATGTTAAGCCATCAATGTTAAACATTATGCCATGCAATCACCGGCGGGAGCCTCAGACCCAAACTATGTCGTTGAAAGGGCAAATTGCAACGTTTTGTTAGATACATGATTGATATTGCTGAAATTTTAAATGTAAGAGGGTATTTGCAAAATTAATGAAAATGCAGGAGGTTATTTATTAGTTATCCAAAATTTAAACTATGGTTACATAGTATAAATGTCATCAAGTATCCTAAATATTCACATAGTTTAATTGTTTTTGTTGATGCAGAATTTGGTCGTCGTCGGAATCGGCTGGAGCGATGGTGGATGAGATTGCCGTCGGGGATCTGCAAAATAAAATTCCATCCGGAGCCGATGGAGGGTGGCTCCGGTAGGACCTTCTGACGATCAAGTCAGCTCTGGCTAATAGGAATGGAGTGCTCAGAAATGATTTCCGCAGAGCTTAGAGATGAAGAGAAGATCTTAGAGATCAGAGAGATTAGAGTTAGCATATCTGGAGGATCCTTTTTATAGCGGAGCTTGATGGTGACAACTGTAGCCGCGTGCTGGTGGGCCGCTCGAGGTTTGGCGGAGTCGTTGTCGCTTGTGGCGGACTGATGGTGATGACTGCAGCTGTCTTGATACTGAGCCGCTCGGAGCCGAATGAAGGATTGAAGGGCTTCGACGTGTGCCCATTTTGGAGGAGTTTGGACTCCTGAAGAGGAAGCTCGGAAGGAGTTCGGCTTTCGTAGGCGTCTGGCTGGAGGTGCGCGGTTAAGGCTCGATCGCTGGGGAGTTCGGTAGGAGCTCGATCGGTGAGAAGTCCGGTCGAGAGACGACTGCTGAGGAGTTCGACCGTTGGGAGTCCGAAGGAGCTCGGTCGGCTGAAGGGACGGCCGCTTGAGGAGTTCGACCGAGGGACGACCGCTGAGGAGTTCGGGCGCTGGGGAATTTCGTTAAAGCTCGGCTGCTTGGAGTTCAAGAAGCTCGGCCGCTAAGCAATTCGATCGGCTGAAGGGGTTCGAAGGAGCTCGGTCGGTCGAAAGGGATGTCTGGGAGGAGTTCGGCTCCTAAAGAAGTCCGACCGAAGGAGATGTCTAGGAGGAGTCCGGCTCCTGAAGAGGTCTGATCGAAGGAGAAGTTCGGAGGGAGTTCGGCTCTTGTAGGCGTCTGGTTGGAGGGGCGCAGAGAGAGTTCGGTCCTCATGGGAGTCCGACTGAAGCTCGGCCTCTAAGGAGTTTCGCGAAAGCCTGGCCGTTGGGAGTCCAAGGGGTTCGGCCGCTGGGAGTCCAAGGAGCTCGGCCGTTGGGAGTCCAAGTAGTTCGACCGCGGCTACCGATTGTATTAGGCAGAGCATCGAACTGAACTTCGATAGGAGTGGGGTTTATCCCCAACAGTAGTCCTCCCACTCCCGAGTTCGAAGCTCGAAGAAAGGGAGTGCCGAAAAAGCGACTACCGAAGTCCTCTTCCGGGCTCCGTGTTGGTTCAGGTCGGAGTTCGGGGGAGCTCTGATCTGCAGCTGGGGTTGACGCGATCGTTCGGAAGAGATTTTATCTCTATCCGAGGTCGTCCTGGGCGCTCTGGTCGAGGTTGGCTCGAGCGACCTGATCGAGGTTGGCTCAAGCGACCTGGCCGAGGTTGGCTCGGGCGCTCTGGCCGAGGCTGATGAAGATCCCATTTTCTGTAGACTTTGGAGCTCGGATTTAGACTTTGCTCGTGTTAGGATGAGGTCCTCCTCCTGTTCTTAACGGGCTGTGGGGGCACAAGCGAACCATCGTCCGAGCCTCTCCCCCATCTCGTCTAGGGTGAACGAGGCTTTCGACTTTGCTCGCGTTAGGATGAGGTCCTCCTCCTATTCCTAATGGACTGCAAGGGCACATGCGGACCGTCGTCTGAGCCCCCTCCCCCGTCTCGTCTACGGTGAACGAGGCCTTCGACTTTGCTCGCGTTAGGATGAGGTCCTCCTTCTGTTCCTAATGGGCTGTGTGGGCACATACGGACCGTCGTCTGAGCCTCTTCCCCCGTCTCGTCTAAGGTGAACGAGGCCTTCGACCTTGCTCGCATTAGGACGAGGTCCTCCTCTTGTTCCTAATGGGCAGTGGGGGTACATGCGGATTATCATCCGAGCCTCTCCCTCCATCTCGTCTAAGGTGAACGAGGCCTTCGACTTTGCTCGCGTTAGGACGAGGTCCTCCTCCTGTTCCTAACGGGCTATGGGGGCACATGCGGACCATTGTTCGAGCCTCTCCTCCCGTCTCGTCTAAGGTGAACGAGGCCTTCGACTTTGCTCGCGTTAGGATGAGATCCTCCTCCTGTTCCTAATGGGCAGTGGGGGCACATGCGGACTGTCGTCCGAGCCTCTCGCCCCATCTCGTCTAAGGTGAACGAGGCCTTCGACTTTGGGAAGGTCTTATTTCTCATGGCTGAGGTTGATTCGGGGGAGATCTTATCTCCTACAGCCGAGGTTTAGAGGTCTTTGATCTGCTCGCGTTAGGACGAGGTTCTCCTCCTATTCCTAACGGGCCACTTTCGCTCATTTCTTTTTTGCCATCACGTAATCCTTGTACCAAAAATCAATAATACTGAGCGAAGGAGTTTTTAAAGGAAGTCTACTGATAATACATCCTTAGGTTTTCTGAGTTCCAAGGTCGGGGAAGTACTATCCCTTCGAATTTCTTCAGACGATAAGTTTCGGGTCGGATGACCTCCATCACCTCATACGGACCTTCCCAGTTTGGGACGAGCTTCCCTTGACTCTGAGGCTGAGCGACAGCGGCTCGTCGGGGCACTAAGTCCCCCACTCTGAATGTCTTGTTTTTAACCCTGGAGTTGTAGTACCGAGCCACCTTTCGTTTGTAGGCTACCATCCGGACGCGGGCTTCCTCCCTTTTTTCTTTCAGAAGGTCGAGGTTGACTCTGAGGTCCTAGGGGTTGTGCCGTTCGTTGAAGCCCATGACTCATGCAGATGGGAGCTTGAGCTCGACCGGGATAACTACCTCAGTACCGAAGGCCAAGGCGAAGGATGTTTCTCCGGTCGGCACCCTCTGAGTAGTTCGGTATGCTCAGAGGACATGGTAAAGTTCGTCCATCCAGGCCCCTTTTGCCCTATCGAGCCTCGCTTTGATTTCTTGCAGCAGGGTCCGATTGGTTATCTCAGCTTTCCTATTGGCCTGCGGATGAGCCATCGATGTGAAGCGGTGGAAGATGTTTAGTCCTTCGCAGAACTCGACGAACCTTGTCCCAACGAACTGTCGCCCATTGTCGGTTATGAGGGTTCGGAGCAGACCGAACCGACAGACTAGTGACTTTCAAACGAAGTCCTCCACCTTGGCCTCGATAATCTTCGCTAGTGGTTCGATTTCGACCCACTTGGTGAAATAGTCGATCGCGACCAGGAGGAACTTCCGCTGCTCAGACGCCGTTGGGAAGGGGCCGAGTATATCCATTCCCCACTGTGCAAATGGCCTGGGTGAGCTGAGCAGAGTAAGTTCGGATGCCGGCTGCCTTTGCATGTTGGCGTTCTTCTGACAGCGATTGCACCTCTTTACGTATTCCACGGAATCGCGAAACAAGGTCAGCCAGTAATTCCCCTATCGGAGTAGTTTTTGCGATAGGGATTTGGCTCCTACGTGACTTCCGCAGAGTCCTTCATGCACATCCCATAGCGCGAGGTCGGCCTCTGAAGGTCGGAGACATCTCAGCAACGGGAGGGAGTACGACCTCTTATACAATCTGCCTTTTTATAAGACGTAGCGGGAGGCTTGATTCCTGAGCTTTCGAGTTTCTTTTCGGTCATGGGGAAGGACCCCTCTACAAGGTAGGCGATCAATGGGTCGATCCAGTTGGGCTCGAATTTCGTCTGCAGGATGGCCTGAGATTCTTCTGTGGTCGAGTATTTCAAAGTTTCCAAAAATACTTCTTTGGGCAGTTTGGCCGGGGTTGAAGCGGCCAACTTGGAGAGAAGATCGGTTTTTGCATTTTCCGCCCTCAGGATGTGCTAAATGCTGAAACTGTCGAAGGTCGGGATCAAATTTTTTACTTTCCCGAGGTACCTCATCATGCTTTCCTCCTGTGCCTCATAGCTGCCTCCAACTTGATCAACCACCAGCTGGGAATCGCTGTAGATTTGAAACCGATTTACTTTTAATTTCCTTGCTATCTTTAATTCGACGATCAGCACTTCATATTCGGCTCCATTGTTGATCGCGGAGAACTCGAGATGCAGCACGTAGTCAACGATGACTCCCCCGGGGCTGACCAAGATCAGCCCCGCACCAGCTCTAGCAGAGTTGGACGAACCATCCACGTGCAGAGCCCAGGAACCTTCAGGGAGGTTGGCGCTCTCTTCGGAGAGGTTCGGCTGCGACAGCTCGGCTTCATCGAAGTTCGGCCTCGCTCTGGTGCCAGTCCCGCTCGATTCAAGCTCGACTTCATCGAAGTTCGGCCTCGCTCTGGTGCTGGTCCCGCTCGATTCAAGCTCGGCTTCATCGAAGTTTGGCCTCGCTCTGGTGCCGGTTCCGCTCGACTCAAGCTCGGCTTCGATTGGAATGGTGCATTCTAGCACAAAGTCCATCAGTATTTGGGCCTTGATCAATGCTCTGGGTCGGTAGTTGATGTCGAACTCTGTGAGCTCGATTGTCCATTTTGCGATTCTTTTGGAAGCGTCTGCTCGGTGGAGGACTGCTTTTATTGGTTGGTCCGTGAGGACCGTTATGGTGTGCTCCTGAAAGTAAGGTCAGAGCCTCCTCGTAGCAATTAGAAGACAGTAAGTTAGTTTTTCTAACCTAGAGTACCTGATCTCCGCGTCCCTCAGGACTCGGCTCACGTAGTAGATCGGTCGCTGCGTCTTTGCTTCTTCCCTAACCAGGACTGCCGCCACGGCCACCGGGGAGACAGCTAGATACAAGAATAATTCTTCTCCGGATTCGGGCTTTGCCAGTAGCGGGGGTGTGCCGAGGTAGTTTTTAAGCTTTTCGAATGTCTGTTGGCACTTCGCCGTCCAGCAGAAGTCCTTCGGTCGCCTGAGAATCTGGAAGAAGGGCATGCATCGTTCGGCCGATCTTGAGACGAAACGATTTAGGGATGCCACTTTCTCGGTCAGGTGCTGAACTTTCTTGATCGTCTTTGGAATGGTCATTTTCCGAATGGCTCGAATTTTTTGGGGGTTTGCCTCGATTCCGCATCTCGACACCATGAATCCGAGAAATTTTTCGGAGGTTATACCAAAGGCGCATTTGGTCGAGTTCAGCTTTATCTTGTGCTTCCTGAGTGCACCGAAGGTCTCTTCAAGGTCGGCCAGGTGGTTTATTGAAGCTTGGCTTTTGACGAGCATATCATCTACGTACACCTCCATGTTGCGGCCTATCTGCTCCTTGAAGACCTTATTAGCCAAATGCTGGTATGTTGCCCCTACATTCTTGAGTCTAAAAGGCATGATCCTATAGCAATAAAGACCACGGTCAGTAATGAAGGCGGTCTTCTTTTCATCCTCGGGCGCTATGCGTATCTAGTTGTAACTAGAAAAGGCATCCATGAAGGTGAGGAGCTCATGGCCCGAGGTTGCGTCCATCAGCTGTTCGATCCTAGGTAGGAGGTAGCTGTCCTTCGGGCAGGCCTTGTTCAGCTTCTTGAAGTCGACGCACATCCTCTACTTGTTATTCGCTTTCTTAACGAGAACCACGTTCAAGACCTAGGTCGGATAGTTAACCTCCCGGATGAGTTCGACTTTGAGGAGCTTGTCTACTTCTTCGGCGATCGCTTTTTGCCTATCTGGGGTGTGGTGGCGCATCTTTTCTCTTATCGGCTGGTGCCTCGGATCGACGGCCAGCCGATGTTCGATGACCTCGACGTCGATCCCCGGCATATCCGCTGGGGTCTAGGCAAAGACGTCCGCGTTTCTTCTAAGGAAAGCGACGAGCTGCTCCCGAATCTCGACCACCAAGTTGGAGACGATCTGCACCACGTGCTCCGAGTTTCCGTCATTCAAGGGCACAGAGACGAGGTCCTCTGCAGGCTCGCCCCGCTCCTCAGTGAGGTCATCGCGGATGTCCAGTCCATCAACAAGATAAGGGTCGGACTGATCTCCCTTATGTAGGGCGATCGAGTAGCAATACCTCGTCAGAGCCTGGTCTCCTTTGACTTCTCCGACCTCGTGACTCATCGAAAACTTCATCTTCAAATAATAGATTGACACTACTGCCCGGAGTGCATTTAGATCAGGTCGGCCAAAGATCGCGTTATAGGTGGATGGGTCCTTACAACTAGGAAGTCGACCCGCGCTTTGGCCAGCTTTGGGCGTTGTCCTACCGTTATGGTCAATGTTATTATGCCTTCAATTGGTACGGCGTTGCCAGCGAATCCTACCAGCAGGGAATTCATAGGCCCCAAACGGTCGTCGAGCAGGGACATTTTTAAGAAGGCATCGTAAAACAACACATCGATCGAGCTTCCATTATCTACCAAAGTGCGGCGCACATCGTAGTCAGCAATGTTTAAAGAAATTACAACCACGTCATTGTGCGGGAATTGGATCCCCTAGCCGTCCACCTCGATAAAGGTCATGGATTCCATGGTCCTCTATCTCTTCACCGGTCCCTCGGGTTCGCTGGCCTCTCCTTGTTGAAGTCCCTCCGAGATAGTGTTGATGACGCCAAGGGGCAGCCGATTTTCTTGCTGGTTTTTTTCACTTGGCGGTAACGCTCTCAGCCGATCTTCCTTCTCCTCAGACCGTCTTCGCAGAAATCGGCTAAGTCTGCCTCACCTGACGAGCTCTTCGATCTTGTCCTGAAGTTGGATGCACTCCTCAGTGTCATGACCGTGGTCGCGATGGTAAAGGCAGAACTTATTGGGATTGCGCTTGCTAGGATGGGAACGCATTCTCTCCGATCTTGGAAGTCGCTCCTGGATCTCCATCAGTACTTGAGTCTTTGGGGCGTTAAGGGGGGTGTAGATGTGAATCGTCGTCGTCGGGGAGAACTTCGGCACTGGGGGGAACCTCGGCGTGCCCTTCCATCAGGGCTTCTCTGCCTCCGAGCTTGAGGGGGAGTTCGGGCTGGCTCGCGATCAGGGGGAGTCCGGGAACGCGGTCGAGCTTCAGTCTGCTTTCTTTCTTCGACGGGCCTGCCTGGCCCGTCGATTCGCCACTGGCTTCGTCGTCCTTAGCCTCGAAGGCCTCCTCTGTCCGGGCATAACTTTCGGCCCGAGCTAGCATGTCGGTAAAATCCCTGGGATACTTCTTTTTCAGGAAGAACAGTAAATCGTTCTTCTGAAGGCCGCCCTTGAGAGCGGCCATGGCGACTGACTGGTCTAGGTCCCGGACCTCCAGTGTAGCAGTATTAAACTGGATGACGTAAGCCCAGATGGGTTCCCCCTTCTTCTGCCTGATGGCCATTAAGAAATCCAAATCTCAATGTAGACGCCAACTACTGACGAAGTGGGCCACGAACTGTTGACTCATCTGATCAAACGATAAGATGGTACTCGGCTCGAGCGTCGAGTACCAGTTCCTAGCGGCCCCTTTAAGGGTAGAGGGGAAAGCCCAGCACAGGATAGCATTTGACGCACCATGGAGCAACATCATTGTTCGGAAGGCTTCCAAGTGGTCGATCGAATCGGTGGTCCCATCATAGCTCTTGAACTGCGGAAGCTTGAAGTTCGGCGGGATCGATTCCTGCATGATTTTCTACGAAAAAGGAAGGTCAGTGCAGATGTCATTACCGCATGAGGAGAGAGTGTGACGAAGTTCTTCGATTCGTCGGCTCATTTTTAAGAGCCTTTGATTCAGGAGATCTTTGCGGTCTCTGATCTCCAAGATTTTCTTGCAGAATGGGTGCGAAGCTTCACCCTGGGTCAAGCCGCGGTCCAAGCAGGGGATCTCCCTCCGTTGCCTTCCTCTTATGGGGATCGGAGGTCAGGTAGCCCATGTCGGTTGCCCCTGGACTAGACCACACGACTCTAGGGAATCCCACGCTGGTTGAGCTGGTACTAGGGCCTGC
Organism: Cocos nucifera; assembly: GCA_006176705.1. Classification (NCBI taxonomy): domain Eukaryota; kingdom Viridiplantae; phylum Streptophyta; class Magnoliopsida; order Arecales; family Arecaceae; genus Cocos; species Cocos nucifera. Next base: position 188,018 of record QRFJ01000575.1, read on the forward strand.
TGGTGCATGGCCTGTACCGCCTGTACTACCTCCGTGAGACCACGAACCTGCTGGACGAGCAGGTTGAACTGCTCCGCATCCACCGCGGCTACAGAGTGAACCTAGGTCACCGAGGTTGGAGCGGGAGTGGACGGATTCGAACGGGATCGAGTCGTGGAGGTCGCCGATCGCTGGGTCGAGGCTCTCCTAGGGGGCATTTTTTTTTTGGAAAAGAAATTCTAAAGAGGAAGAAGAGAGATCTCTGGAGTGGGAAGAGAGAAATCGTCGTCGAGCACTCCTTTAAGAACAAGGGAACCTTGGAGGTTCGGTCCCTTCCTCCAGTGCCAATTTATTGATGCAGAATCTGATCGTCATCGGAATCGATTGGAGCGGTGGTGGATGAGGTCGCCGTCGGAGACCTGCAAAACAAAATCTCATCCGGAGTCGGTGGGGGGTGGCTCCGGCTGGACCCTCCGACGATCAAGTCAGCTCTGGCCAACAGGAATGGAGTGCTCGAAAATGATTTCTGCAGAGCTTAGAGATGAAGAGAAGATCTTAGAGATCAGAGAGATTAGAGTTAGCGTATCTGGAGGGTCCTTTTTATAGCGGAGCTTGATGGTTATAGCTGTAGCTATGTGCTGGCGGGCCGCTCGAGATCCGGCGGAGTCAGTCTCATGGAAAGATGTCGTCTGCAGCAGGTTGATGGTGACAGCCATCGCCGCCTGATAGCGGATTCTGTCGCTTGCGGCGGACTGATGGTGATGACTGCAGCTGTCTTGATACTGAGCCGCTCGGGGCCGAATGAAGGGTTGAAGGGCTTCGACGTGTGCCCATTTTGGAGGAGTTTGGACTCCTGAAGAGGAAGCTCGGAAGGAGTTCGGCTCTCGTAGGCGTCTGGCTGGAGGTGCGCGGCTAAGGCTCGATCGCTGGGGAGTTCGGTAGGAGCTCGATCGGTGAGAAGTTCGATCGGAGGATGACTGCTGAGGAGTTCGACCGCTGGGAGTCCGAAGGAGCTCGGCCGGCTGAAGGGACGGCCGCTTGAGGAGTTCGACTGAGGGACGACCGCTGAGGAGCTCCGGTGCTGGAAAATTTCGTTAAAGCCCGACCGCTTGGAGTTCAAAAAGCTCGACCGCTAAGCAATTCGGCCGGCTGAAGGGGTTTGAAGGAGCTCGGCCGGCCGAAAGGGATGTCTGGGAGGAGTTCGGCTCCTGAAGAAGTCCGATCGAAGGAGATGTCTGGGAGGAGTCCGGCTCCTGAAGAGGTCTGGCCGAAGGGGAAGCTCGGAGGGAGTTCGGCTCTTGCAGGCGTCTGGCTAGAGGGACGCGGAGAGAGTTCGGCCCTCGTGGGAGTCCGACTGAAGCTCGGCCTCTGAGGAGTTCCGTGAAAGCCTGGCCGCTGGGAGTCCAAGGAGTTCGGCCGCTGGGAGTCCAAGGAGCTCGGCCGTTGGGAGTTTAAGGAACTCGGCCATTGGGAGTCCAAGGAGTTCGGCCGTGGCTACCGATTGTATTAGGCAGAGCATCGAATTAGAATTTGGCAGGAGCGGGGTTTATCCCCAACAGTTTTCATGACCCCGCGATGTTAGAAAATATTTGCTACTCTTGATGGGGAACCCATATGATGATCATTGATCACCAGGATCTCTGTGTTTTTTTTTTTTTTCTGCTTCAAAGTATTAGTTCTATTTAACTGTTGTATGTTTAAAGATTGGCTTAATTACTAAATTGATTCCTGAAGTTTAGGCTAAAAATTCTTTGGATCCCCAAGCTTTCTAAAGTTACAATACCATCCTTGATGTTACAAACCCGATTCATTTGATTCATTTAAGCCATTACCATTAATTTTTCATCGCTAATCAAATGGAAATGGATAGATGGTTATTTTTATTTTATTTTTTTTTAATGATGCGGCAAGAACAGGCTGCGTATAAAGGCAAAGACGTGGCAGAAAGAGACAATTGGGAGGAAAAATTACCACATTAGTGGATGATTATTGGGGGAAAATTCTGATCAAAATGAGAGAGAAAGGAGCTCTGGAATGCAGAAGGAAAAGAAAAAAATAAAAGAGAAAGTAGCTCTAGTTAGAGAAAGAACAAAGCAAATTGATTAAAAAAATAATAAAATTTAAAAATTTTAAAAATTCCTTTTGTTCTCGTTGCTTTCTTTTATTACAAAGTATCAAAGAAAACAAGTGAAAAGATGGGTGATTGACTCAGTCGAAATGCTGAAGTACTTCCATGGTATTTTTAGCTACATCCTTTGCTTCCGTTCTTGCTGAAGCAATCTTAATATCATGCGATTCGTTGGTCTCAGTGGAGCTCATGCAATAAACCCATGCAGCCATAGGTTTGTAGGAAATAGAAGAGACAAGATGAATAAGAAATCGTCGGACTTGTCTTACAAGTGCTTTCATTTCGGCAGTATATTTGTTGCTTATCTCACTAATAGATGCATGCATCTTCTTCTAAGAAGGATCCATGAAAGCAAAAGAGGAACGAAGAAGACTACTAGAATGAACCATTGTTGGAGACGCGCGATGATATTTTGCTACTGAAATGTTTGAACGCTTTGTTTGCTTAAAAAAAATTCTTTCCACTTTCATTTGGCTTAGAAAATTCTAGATGCATGGTTATCCAAAATTGCTTTGTTATTCTGAGCAGCATCTTCTAGTCCAGAGGGTTCATCCACTTGCAAGCCAAATGATCTTATAATATCACTAAAAACCCTCTTTTTGTTAATGCATCTGGACACTAAATTGGTAGTGTCCGCTAAAGTTTCTCTTCTTCAGATTTAGATTACCCCTAGATCATCTATCAAGCCAAATCTGCAATATTGGATCATAAAATAATGCAAAATATGTATCTTATACATTTTTGGAGACTTGACAATGCTCTTCACCTCATGTATTAAAACTAAGTCATTTTGAATTTTTTTTATTTCCTTTTTTTATCTTATCAACCAGTCCAAGCGCCCAAGTCTGATCCAAACTAAATTGAAACTTCAGCACGTACAGTTTAACATTAGCAAAAGCAAAATCTGGTAAACAATTGAACTAGTTTCACAATATGGGGGTGTAGGGGAAAACAAATTAAATAACTAACCTCCCAAAATTCCTTTTTTTTTTATTTCTTTGCAAAACAATGCTTCTTTCTCCCTTATTTTGGCGGGAATTTTCCCTCCAACAACTGGCAATTTTTCCTCCCAATCATCTCTCTTTGCCATGTGTTGGCATTGCAATCAGTCTCTTTTTGCTACATCATAAAAAAAAAAAAAAATGCTATTTATATAGTTCCGTTTGATTAATGACGGAAAAGTGATACTAATGGCTTAAATTAACCGGGTTTATAACATGTAACTTTTGAAAGGTAGGGGACTCGAATAATTTTTAGCCTAAACTTTAGGGATCAATTTAGTAATTAGGCCTCGAAAAGTTTAAACGATGTGATTGCAGTCAAAATCCCATGAGAAGTAATTGTAAAATTTTAAAGTCCAATGCACCTGAATAACTTTTTGAATGTTACAAGAAAATGTTGACTAAATATTAGGATTTTAGTATGAGATGCTTGTTAGAATTTAAACAGTTAGCTGTCATTTTACATCTGGATCATTTTGTTGCCGGTTTGCCTTATAACTTATCTTGAGACATGTCTCTTAAAAATTTCTTGAATACAAATTCACAACCACACGTTGATCAAGGTTTGGAAGATGAAAAACAGTCAATGGAATTTGAATTGATTTTACTGATTAGGTAAATAATTTGAACTTTTGCACAGTTTGATGGTAGTAGTTAAGAATGTGGCACTGGGCGTTGGATATATTTTTATTTTTTGATAAAAATTTTAAAGAATTTTAGAGAAAGGATTTTGGATCTTCAAATTTGTGGTTACAACCACATTCCCAACTCATCTACACTCAACTTATATGCATGCTCGGAGGAATGAAGTTGATTGAGGAACGTGGCTTAACTTACTTCAACATGCTGTCCATTAGATATCGGATTATATGCTGAATGCTGGTGAATCTAAAATTTTCTTTCTATGTATCTGTTTTTGTTAAAATAGGTCATTTGAGTATTCAAGTTAGACTTGTTCAATTCATTTTTTTGATGATTCAGTTCGATCTTAACATTAATCATATTTTAAGATGCAGAACAGAAAATATTGATGCTTGTTTGGATTGAATTTGACAAAAGAATTTAATCTCACTTTTTACCGCCAGTTTCTGGCTGCTCTTTTCCAAAATGCGACCATACAATATTCTGAAACCTGATTAAACTCGCTGTGTCCGTCACCCATCCGTCTTTGCTTGTCAGATTTGAGCAACCCACTAGTTTTTGCATGTCATGACCATCTAAATGGTTGGTTATTCATTTTGGCGTAATGTTGTGAAACCCAGTCAATTAGTCCGAGAGATGGCATGTCCTTCTGCAACCAATGGTCAATCATAGAGTTTTGCTAGAAAAATTGTGATGATTTAAATGGTTCGAGCTTTTCAACTTTTTGACAGTATTTCCAGCAAATTTGTACCCATGAATGCCGTCCAACTTGACGGCTAGATGGCTGACTCAAACATGGTTTTTTGCTAACCATTTTTAAAGATGCAACCATATATATCCATTGGAGTGTGACCCGTTTGACTTGTCATCCATTGCTAGTTGAGCTGAAAATGATCAAATACCAGTATATCCATATCTATATTTATGTTATTTACTAAATAGAGATAAAAATATGTATGTTAGTAAAATTCATGTCGATATTTGTTTTAAATGGATATGTATATGAATTGGATAATGAAACTATGAGTATAAATATAAATATAAATTGGATGATTATAACTTTATGATCATAAAATTAAAAATATTATTAAATAGATGATAAATTTAGTTAATAGTATATTAATATGATTATTTATTTTTTTAAAATTTATTAATGCTTTATAAAATGAAATAAGATTATAAATAAAATTAGATATTTGAATATGGATTATGTTGTTATCTATCCATATTCATTTTTCTTTAATGGATATATTAATTGGATGCTCAAATTTCTATCTATACCTAGATAGATTCAGATGTGAAAATTGATTTAAATAGATATTATCCGATCCACTTTCATCCTTAATCAGTAGTTTGGTTTGAGTGTTGGATTTAACTTCTTAATGTGGTCTAATTGTCACTTAGTCAGTTTTAACTCATTGGATCAAGTCCTGAATTAATTATGGTGAGCCAAATTAATTAAAGAGTTCTATTCCTGATAAGGCTTAGATTAGAATCTCTGCTCTAATCAGGATTAAGTTTTCTGATGGGATAAAATAAGTGCAGGTATAAATGGAGGTGGCTTGGTCCTTTTTTTCAACTCTTAGGAGAGCATGACGATTTTCATCAATCGTCCGTATAAAGATAGAGGATGAGGAGAGAGAAGATCAGTTGTCTGTGGAAGATGGATCTGACGCTCTACGGGCTATGTGATCATCGTATTAGTGAGATAATGATGCAAGGTATGTTTTATTTTGATTTTGCATGAATATTGAAGCACGATCTAGATATAAAAGTTTAAATTATCTAATATGTGGTATCAGAGCCCAAGATCCATACTTCGTATTCATGTAAAAATTTTTCGATAAATTTTAATTTATTTTTGAAAAATTAAAATCATGGTTTTATATTTTTTGAAATTGATTAAAATTTAGGAAATTAAATTAAAGTTTTATTAATTTCAAGAAAACTAAAAGAAAATTTTAAAAAAATTAGGGTCGGTCACGTCGTCCAGCGAATGGGCAGCAGCCATCGTTGTTGCTATGCCGGCGGCAGGCCAGAGCCGTGGCCACCGTTGCTCACGACGGTGGTGGTGCTACCCGTAGCTTTTGCGACCATAAGTGTCATGACGTTTGCTGCGGCGTATGTGAAGGAAAATCCTGATTTTCTGATCCAGGTTCGTTCAGATCTGATCAGATCAAGAGATATATTTCAAAAACTTTTTCTCTTGATTCCAATCAGATCTTGATATGTTTCAGATCTAATTCTTATTATTTTAATAAAATAATATTAAAAAGATAAATTAAATCAAATTTAATTTACCTGATCTGGGTAATCCTATTACCCTGTTGATGATCCTGTTTGCAGCGGAAGGTTCTGGATCTTAGCCACGCAAGCGCCTGGCCTCTACCGGTATCCACTCGGGTTGGATCTGGAGATCCTCTTCTTCTCTATCACACCTCCAAAAATCAGATCTAAATCTGATTTGAAGGATCTTCAAAACTCTTTTGAAGATGAGCAGTTGTCCTTTGCAGCTGCGCAGCCTTCTTATTTTTGATCGCCTTTCTTTGATCTGAATCGCACCAACCAGGGTCCAAAACCCCTTTTGGACGTAGAGAGCAAGGGGAGAAGAGACTATGGCATGGAGAAGGAGGGGAGAGGCAGCCTTGGGGCGTGGAGAAACTATGATCATATCATATCTCTGTATCTCATACAATCTGAGTTGGATACAGGGTCTTATTTATAGACTAGCTGTGATCCAACTCCTCTTCTTCCCAACCAATCACAACCCTTTGTGAAATCAGATCTAAATTTGATTGGTGGGAATAGAGTCCCCTGGATTCCTCCTTAGAGGGTGCCTAAGACCAGTCAAAGTTGGTTCTTAGAAGAACTCTAATTGGAATCCAAAAAGGAGATGGAGTCCTTGTCCAACAAGGACTCCTAGGCGCCTCCAACTTGGGCACACGCCTAGGGTGGCGTGCGCCCTTCTCCTTGCCAGGTTCTGGCAAGGGGACAGGCCCCCACCAGCTCTCCAATAGGTGCATGACATGTGGTCAAAAGTCAAAGTATCAACGGTCAACGTTTGACCAGTCAAAGGTAGACTTTTGACCAAAGTCAAAGAACAAGAAATGGCAGGTGACCAAAAATGGCGGGTAGTGTCTTACAAATAAGACAACCTTTTCTGACTTGGACAACCTCCTGTCAGACCACATGAAGGCCTCTGTTTGAGCACAAACTCCTTTGGCTCAGATAGGACAACTTATTTATGATAGCAAAAGAAGAACGTTAGGTTCAATCGAGTGCTAGCACGATTTTCTTGAACCTAATTGAATCTCATTCAGATCAATTGAACTAGATCAGTTCAATTGATGATCATCAGATTCAAACCTTTGTTTGTGTGACCCAGTTAGGTTCAGTTCTGTATGGTAATGGGATATGTCATGATCTCTATCATCGACATCATCGAAACTCCTTTCGATGGATCAGAACTCTTCTGATTCGAACAGCTAGAATGATCGATCATCTAAATCATTCTAATTGCTCCCAAAATCCATCAGTGACACCTAGCAGTATATGGTGGCAACCCATCAGAGCTGAATGCGAACCTCTTGGTGCAGCTACCTATGTGATTCAGTTCTTCTATCTTGAGCCCCGATCAGATTAGGGTTAAGGTGAACTCGTCAAACCCTAGTCTCTGTCATATGATGTAATCATTCGATTCGAGTCCAATGTGAAAATCTAAATAGAAACTCTTTCTATTATTTCACTCTACCATGGCCATGGATTTCTGGACTTGATTCTCATGATCATCATAAGGCTACTCCTCTACCACCGAGGTAGATAGATTCCATCTTGATGCAATCCAGTTCCTACAATGAACATGTCATAGCCAACATACACCTCAGGATTCCATATGGCTAGGAGACCGAGTAATGGTGTAGTCAAACTATAACACCCTCAAGGTGAACTGCCGATGCATCTCAGGTCAAAGAACCAGACACACTACTGCAGCATCGAGTCAGTCATTGACGAGAAGGTAGACTCCCTAATGACTACTCGAGGTGGTCACGCTCAGTGCCCTCGTTCTCTAACGAGTACCTATACTCTCGCTCCGGTGTCTCCACACCGTAGACTCAAGACTCATCTACTAAAGAGAAGCGATTGTACACCAACCTTCTGGATCAATCACCATCTTCGTGATGATCCTATGGTCAGGAGCAATTTATGAGTTAATAATGATTATTCATGTCTTAAATTTTCAACTTTTGAAAATATGAATTATCATTACCATTAACTCAAAGGATGTATCACAGACACTAAATACACATATGTGATAGAAAATAACCCATTTATTGATTTTAGTCAAAATTATAATTTTGCCCCTAGAAGTGTATTACAAGTGTCAACCAATTCTGGCTTCTAGGGCACATATATCTAACAGTATGGACGTGGCAACAGACGGATCGAGTGGGGATGGCAGCAGTTTGCGGTGGCGGCAGCACCGCTGCATGTTCTTTTGGGTCCGACTGCTTGGATAGTGGCTTTCATCATGATGGAGGGAGGTGGTGCCCGGTCCGTTGCCCTCCCTCTTGGCCTCTTCGGTGGCTGAGACAGCAAGGGGCGGCCATTCGACCGCCCGTTCGGCGCTAGGGGAGGCGACGGCTATGGGGGATTTGTAGCTTTTGATCGAAAGATTGGGGAAGAAGGAAGGGGTTTTGATTATTGGGTTTCAGATCCTAATAGATCCTGATCAAAACCTAATAAGAACCAAACTCATTTTAATTAATTTTTTTTTCATTTAAGCCCTTAAAAAATTTAAATTATGAAAAAGAACCTATAGGACAGTTTTGCAATTTAGTCCTTTATGATATTTTGCATTTTAGTACCTAAAAAGTGATAAATTATATTATAGTTCCTGTCAATTTTCTGAATAGTTTTTAAAGCTGTTGTTTTATAGAAAAGGCCCTATATTCCTGTTATTTATAGTTAAGTCCTTTAATTTTAAGATTTTTTGATAAAATTGCTATAATTTGATCATTTCTTATCCGATTTGAGCGATTTTTGAATCGTTGGACTTGTGATGATTTGAAAAATATTATGGTTAAGTTTTTCATATAAAATAAAATATTTAAATAATTAAATAATTTAATTTATAATTTTGCTCACTATTATACTATTCAAGTGTATTTTTGCGTAGTCCTAAAGGGCTCGGAGTACTCTATGGATCTTGGATAGTCGAGTTATAGAGGGCTAATAGTTTTCTCTTATTATAATTTTAAAATGACATAAAAATATATCTATTACAGTAAATCCAAAGGTGACTGTAATTTGATACAAAAATTAATAGTAAAATATTGACTAACTTGAATTATATAAAGATGAAAAGTTCTATACCTAAAAGTGGGAATAGCCTTGAATTTTTGTAATCATAGTTAGTTAAACCATGAAAGTGCAACTAATATGATAGATCATAGTTTAAACATAAATTTTGTATACATGACATAATTAATGTTCTTACTTACATACTTCATATTATTGTTAGTTATGATTTATGTAATGCATGTTTTGACATTGTTTATTATGTTTAAATTTATGATTAAAATTAGTTGTGACACTTATCATATGCTATGATTCTTATCCAAAGATATTTTATAGTTATATAATAAGTGTTATTAGCAAAATTGTATTATGAAATCTGCATCATGATGGTAATTGTAAGCATGTTTTGTTATTTACAGCCATGATCCATGCTTCACTCTTGTCGATCTATCTAACATTCTCACACTGAATGAATCAAATTATTCTGATTGACATAAGCAGCTTCTCATTGTCTTGGGATGCATAGATTTAGATTTGGCTCTTCGAAAGTCTCAGCTAGATCCACTTACCTCTACTAGTTTTTCTAATCATAAAAAAATATCTAAAAAGTAGAAGCATTCTAATATATTGTCTCTTATGATTATTAAAAGTTCTATAGCGAGAGATATTAGAAAATCTATTTCTGATAATGAATTAGCCTCTGAATATCTTTCCTCCGTAGAATAATAGTTTATTAGATCAAATAAAGCCTTAGTTGGTACTCTAATGAACAAATTAACCTCTATGAAATATGATAGATTTTCTAGAGTGCGAAAGTACATTATGAAAATGCTTGATATAGCTAGAAAATTAAATGATTTAGATTTGACGATATCTGAAAACTTTATTATCCAGTTTGTTCTCAATTCTCTTTCATCTCAGTTTATCCAATTTAAGATTTACTACAACACAAGAAATTATGGACAATGAATGAACTCATTTTTCAGTGTGTGCAAGAGGAAGAGAGATTGAAACAAGAAGGGGTTCCAGTTATTCATATAGTTTCACAAGAGCGTCCTAAGAGAAAGAAGGCAAAGAAAGGAAATATAAGATCCAACAATCCATCAACAAAAAGTTCTCATAAATTAAAATATTTTTTCTACAAGGAGGGACATATCAAGAAGGATTGTGAGAAAAGAAGAAAATGGTTCGGAAAGAAGGATATTTTTTTATTACTTGTTTGTTTCGAAATCAATTTTATTGATGTTTCCTTTAATACTTGATGGATTGATTTGGATGCTGTAATTCATGTTTTTAATTCAATGCAGAAATTTCTTTCAAGCCGAAAATCAAATGATAGAGAGTGGTGGATCTTTATAAAAAATTGGATGAAGTCCAAGGTCATTACAGTCAGAACCTATAGACTTGTTACAGACATCAGATTTTAATTAGATCTACATGACATTTTTTATGTTTCTTCAGTATCCAGGAATTTAATTTCTTTATCAAAACTTGATTTAGAAGGTTTTTCATTTACTTTTATAAATTTAAGTTTTAAATTAATAAAAAATTTTATTTTTGTTGGTACTAGAACATTATATAATGGATTCTATAAATTAAATTTGGGATTCTTCTTTTGAGCAATCTTTGCTTGTTTAAATATCAATATCGGAATAAAATGTGGTATTGTAAATGAGAGTTCTTCAATACTGTGGCATAAATGATTAGATCACATATCAAAAGAAAGGATCACTAGATTGGTTAAGAAAGATATTTTACCAAATCTAGATTTTAGTAATTTTGATATGTGCATCAATTGCATTAAAAAAATAAATTAAAAGTCATAAAAAGCATACCACTAGAAGTCGAGGACTCTTAGAATTGATACATACCGATATTTATGGCTATTTTATATCTTATTTTGGAGGGCAAAAGTATTTTATTATCTTTATTAATGATTTCTCACATTATGATTTTGTTTTCCTGTTGAATGAAAAGTTTGAAGCTTTGGAAGCCTTTAAGGTGTATAAAATTGAAGTAGAAAATTAGTTGGATAGAAAAATTAAGGTTGTGAGATCTAATAGGGATGGTGAATACTATGGCAGATATGATGAATTTGATCGTAATCCTGGATATTTTGTTAAATTTTTTGAACAGCATGGCATTATAGCATAGTATACTATGTCAAAAAATTTTTAATAAAATGGTGTGGCTGAAAGACGTAATCACACATTGATGGACATGATGAGGAGTATGGTTAGTAAATCCTCATTATCCTTGAATTTATGGGAAAAAGCCTTAAAAATTGCTATATATATTCTAAATCGGATACCTAGTAAGGTCGTTCCTAAAATTTCTTTTAAGTTATGGATGGGAAAATCAAGTTTAGGATATTTACATGTTTAGGATTGTCCAGTAGAGGCTCAATTATATAATCCATAAGAAAAGAAATTGGATCTCAGAACAGTTAGTTGTTATTTTATAGGATATCCAGAAAGATCAAAGAATTTTAGATTTTATTGTCCATCACACACCATTAGAATTGTTGAAATTGGAACTGCTAAGTTCATTAAGGATGGTAAAAATAGCGAAAATGATATACTATATAATGTGGTGCTACAGAAAATAAAAGAATCTCTTCCTATTACAGTAACACCTAGAGATATTCCACTTGAGCCTGCTCAATCTAAAACTATAGAACATCAACAGGTGATTGATACATCACTTTCTGAATAGACTGTCAATAAATCTGATTCAATTAAAAATAATCATAATAATGATATCGAAGCTAAAATATTATGGAGATCTATTAGAATTAGAAGATTGACTATTTTAGATGATTATGTTGTTTACTTATAAGAATATGACTATGATATTGGAATAAAAAATAATCTAGTTTCATTTAAGGATGCCATGAAAAACGATGATTTTGAACTTTGGTTAGATGCCATGAAAGATGAGATAAAATTTATGAATAAGAATGAAGTCTGAAAACTTATCAAATTACCTAAAGGATTTAAGCTTGTAGGTTGTAAATAAATTTTTAAAATAAAATGGAATTCTAAAGATAATATCAAGAGATATAAAGCTAGACTTATAGCAAAGAAATTTACTCAAAAGAAAGGCATTGATTATTATAAAATATTTTTTTCTATTTCTAGAAATGATTCATTCAGAATCATTATGATATTAGTAGTTTATTTTGATTTAGAGCTACATCAAATGAATGTCAAGACTACGTTCTTGAATGGAGATTTAAAGGAAGAGGTGTATATGAAACAGTCTAAAGAATTTTTTGTGCAAGAAAATAAAAGATTGATATGTAAATTAAAGAAATCTATATATGGTCTTAAACAAGCTTCCAAGTAATGATACTTAAACTTTAATCATATCATTATTTTCTTTGGATTTAAAAAAAATATTGCTGATCAATGTATATATCTGAAGGTGAATGGAAATAAGTTTATATTTTTGATACTATATGTAGATGATATCTTACTAGCCAGCAATGATTTGGGTCTCTTGCATGAAACTAAAATTTTTTTTTCCGAATATTTTGACATGAAATATATGAAAGATGCTTCTTATGTTTGTAGTATAGAAATCCATCATGATAGAAATAAGAGATTACTTGGTTTATCTTAGAGAAATTATATTACTAGGATTCTAGAAAGGTTTGGAATGTCAAGCTGCTCATCAAGTAAAGTGCCAATCGTTAAGGATGATAAACTCAATAAATTTTAGTATCCCAGGAACGAGATTGAGAGAAATCAGATGAATGATGTATCCTATGCATCTGTAGTGGGTAGTCTAATATATGCTCAAGTATGTACTTATCCTGATATCAGTTTTGCTTTGAAAATACTTGAAAGATATTAGAGTGATTCAGGTATGGATCACTAAAAAGCTGTCTAGAAGGTAATGCAATATCTTCAAAAAACTAAACACTACATGCTTATAAGATAACTGATCAGTTGGAGGTGATCGATTATTTAGATGCAGAATATATTGGTTGTCTTGATAGTAGAAAGTTCACATCTGATTTCATCTTCTTATTAGCTAGTGGAGCAATCTCATGGAGGAGCATAAAATAACGTATTATTGCCTGTTCTACTATGGAAGCTGAATATATAAGCTGCTATAAGGCTTCCTCACATGCTCTATGGTTGAGAAAATTCATCTCAGGACTCGGAGTTATGGATTCTATTTTCAAGCCACTTAGAATTTACTATGACAATTCTATTACAGTTTCTTTCTTTAACAGTAGTAAGATGATCAATGCAAACAAGCACATTGATATTAAATATCTTACTATAAATGAGAGAATTAGTAGTCATTAGGTGCCTATTGATTCTACCGGTACTGCTTGTATGATAGCTGACTCTTTGACGAAAGATTTAGTGCCCAAAATTTTTAAAGAGCATGTAAAAATTATGGGCATTTATTATTATGATATTTAATTAGTAACAGACACTTATTTTGAGATCTTTTAATGGTTTGATGACTGCTATTACTTCTGCTTAATTATTATTTATATACTTATAGTTGATTTTTATCAAAATTAAAGTAAACAGAAGTATCATTTATATGACATGATAGTAGGACCATTATTATAGGTATTATAATTTTTGATACCCTATGTATTTTAGCATATAAGATTGGGTTAAGTGAAAATTATTGATATCATGATATATGATAGAAAGTATGTCAGTTGAGATGTATAACCGCCATGATCTGCAACTCTCAGGAGGGCATGATAATTTTCATCAATCATCTGCATAAAGATGGAGGGTGAGGAGAGAGAAGATCAACTACCTATGGAAGATGGATATTATGCTCTATGGGTTACGTGATCATTGTGTTGGTGAGATGATGGTGCAAGGTATGTTTTATTTTGATTTTGCATGAATATTGAAGCACGATCCAGACATAAAAGTTTAAAATATCTAACATTGAGTATATACAAAATATTGTTAAATCTATTAAAAAATCTAGATGTTGTAAAATTGGGGGTGAAAGTGGATTGGATAGCATCCATCTCGATTTGTTTCTATATCCAAATTTATCTAGATATTAATAGAAATTTGAGCATTGACTAATATATGTATTTATATCCGTTAAAAAAAATAGATATAGATATGAATAGACAATTATCCGATTCGTAGCTAAATATCCGATTCTATTGGTAACTCTATTTATTTTTGCATAGTATTTATGAACTTTTAAAAGAAATATATAATTATATTTGTATGCTATTAATTTATTTTATTTGTTTAGTAATATTTTTAATTTTATAATCATAAAACTCAATTATCCAACTTACATCCATATTTATATTCATGCATTTAGTACTTGATTTGTATTTATATCCATTTATAACTTCCAAGACTAAATGTTGCTACACAAAATAGAGTCTACTAGAAAACAAATGAGATCATAGCATCTCTTGACATGTCATATTCTTCTTCTTAGATTAGGATTGTTTAATTAGCCTAAAGCTTAATCTTAGTTAACATGGACCCGCATATAACAATGAAAAAAATTATGTATTGGAGTTTGTGATGACACCAACACTTTCTCCTATTGCGAAGTTTATGCTAATTATGCCAAGCTTGTTATGTAAATTTTCAAATTGCTTGGCCGTCAATTTTTCACACCCATGTACAAATAATAGGAGACACACCATTAGATAAAGTTATTAAATCTCAGGGTAGACTTGGGTAAGATCGATTGGATTTGAGCTCAGATTTGGGCAGGTCAAAATTGGATAATAGAGGATTCTGCATCAATGATCCAAGCCGTTAAATGTGATCTACTATTTCAAAACTGCTTGTATACAAAAAATTATATGATTTGAAGACTCTCAGTCTATGCATAAAGTGATTAAAAAATATATCTAATGTAATTTTATTTAAGTTATTTAATTTTTGATTGCTTGCTACATAGGTTAGGGGTATTCAAATCATATGATTATTTGTGTACAAGTAGTTTTGAGGTAGTAGATTATAGTCAATAGCTTGGATCATTGATATAAGATCTCCATTATAGAATTTTGACTTGATCGGATCTGAGTTCAAATTCAGTCGACCTGATTCTAGATTGACTTATTAAATTTCATGTCTTATTCTTTTTTAAGAATTGAAATCTCTTTTTTCATGGCATCCTTCCAAACATCAATGGCCTTGATCTCATCATATGAGCTAATTAATAACAATCAAGGCATAACAATAAGCAATACAATAATAATTCCAATCTTTAAATCTATCAACTTGTTTTTCTTCTTACTTTGTAGCAATGATGATGGATCACCATAGGTTTTAGATTCATCTTTAAGTACCTTCATGTCTTCTTCTCTAATAATATATTTCTTTTTCTTAAAATTTGAGAAATCAACACCAAATTTGATGAACTTTTATAAGAATCTGAAGTAGGAAAAAATGAAGAAGTCTTTAGTTATAAAGCTAAAGAAGAAAAATAAGAAGGAGAAAAAGGTTCACTATTTTTCATAGAAGCAACATCCTTTTAAGACATATGGTGCTCCATAGAAATTGATCTAAATTTGCCAATCTAAAATCTATTATAAGACCATCACAAAAGCTCTCATCAAAACAACATCCCTGGAGATAAAAATCTTCATCATCTGCATCTCAAACTTTTCATAATCTCATCATCATCAAGAAATATGCATGTCGTATATCTACTTTATTAGAGAAGAAATCATAATTATATATGTTGGGGATAAATCCGCTTTTGCCAAAGTTCTGACATATGTCTGATCTCTGGGTGACCCCGCCTAGTGGTGACCGCATTGGCCAGGCTTTGATCGGTAAAGGCAATCAGGTTCCTCTACCATAAATGGATGAACTCCTCCGATCGCACTCCTTCTGGATGATCCTCTTCGGCCTAGTAGAATCTCAGACGAACTTGAACAGTGAGAGTAGTAGCTTGAGCAGTTGAAGCGCTGAGGTTTCACCCTCCGAGTAGTCTAGCCTGGCCAGTTTGAAAGCTGGCCGAACTTCTTTCCTATCGGATCTCCATCAAATCGAGTATCGCTATCACCATCGAATCTCATCTCGAGAGTCTCCGACTGATAGAACCTCTCTCGGACAAACTTCTATGCTTTATCTTGAACTCCTCCAAGACTTCTTCTTTCGTTGAACTTCTCCATCAGCCGAACTTCTTTCGAACTTTTTCTTCAGATGGACTTCTCCAACTATCGAATTTCTTCTGGACTTCCCCCCAGTTGCCTGAGGGGCTCCGCCCGATCGAGCTTCCTCTAAACTCTCTTAGTAGGATCCCTTTCATATCTCTTCCAGCTGTCTGAAAGAACCTCGGTACTTACTCTTGATATAGCAAATAATAGTCAAGGCATGGCCGATCTTGAGAACACCCAAACTCCTTTGGAACAATAGTAACTATGAGCTCTTCACCGCCTGTAGTTATCCTATCCGAACCTCGATTGTTAAGTTCCAACAAACTGGCATGTCACGACAACGGACACCATCCTCCATAATAAATCCCATGTGGCTTTGAACGGCCCACTACTAGATGGTTACAGCTATCATCATTAGTTTTTTATAGGCTCCATCTACATAAAAGACCCTCCATATACGCTTTCGTTCCTAAGCTCTCATCTTCTACCTCAAAACTCTGCTAAAAATCTCTCCAAATACTCTATTTCTGTTGGCCAAAAGAGCTGACTTGATTCTTGAAAGATCTTACTAGAGCCACCACCTCCGACTTCGGACGAGACTTATTTTGTAGGTCACCGATGGCAACCTCATCTTCTCCAACTCCAGCCTCAAATTTGACGTCAATCAGATTTTGCACCAATAGAATTGACATTAGAGGAGGGGTCGCATCTATTGATCCCTTGTTCTTAAAAGAGTATTCAGCGGAAGTTCCTCTTTTTCTCCTTCAAAGCCTTTCTTCTTTGATTGTTCTTAGAAAGATGCCTCCCAAGAAAGCTTCGACTCAATGATCAACCACCTCTGCGGTCAGATCTCATCCAGATCTGCCCACCCTTGTTTCATCTTCGACATCTCGAACTTCGTCGGTAGTGATAGTGGATGCAGAATAGTTCAACTTGCTGGTCCAGCAGATCAGGAGCCTTATTGAAGCAGTGCAGTCCATGCAGCAGTAGCCTCCCGCACCGGTCCGATCGAAGTGGCTCTCATCGAAAAACCAGGATCCAGTCTTTAAGAGACCAACTTGGGTAAGTCAGCCTGCAACTTCTGAAAAAGGGAAGCAGAGGGCGGAGAGCCCTTGCTCTGATCATGATTCAACCCATGAGGGGACTTCGTCCCCATTCTATCAAAAGGCTTTGGAGATCCGCGATCGTGAGGATCTCTTGGATAAAAAATTTTAGGAGATGAGTCGATGGATCGAGGAACTCCGTCATGCTCTCCCCTCCCACAGCAATGATATCTGTACAGACCCTCCTTTCTTCCAGTAGATCATGTAGGAGCCAATCCTGCTAAACTTCAAACTCTCTAAATTTGAGAGCTACGATGGAACTGCTAATTCGATTGACCATCTGGAGGCCTTCTAAATAATGATGCTGCTCCATGGTGTGCCAGACATTATTATATGTTGAGCTTTCCCATCCACCCTGAAAGGGGCAGTCAGAAACTGGTACTCGACCTTCAAGCTGGGTTCTATCTTTTTTTTGATTAGATGAGCCATCAATTTGCGACTCATTTCATCAGCAACTGAAACCCCCGATGAGGCTCAGACTGAAGGAAAATCCTAATTTTTCGATCTAGGTTCGTTCAGATCTGATCAGATCAAGAGATATATTTCAAAATTTTTTTCTTTGATCTATATCAGATCTGGGATGTTTCAGATCTGATTAATATTATTTTAATAAATAAAATAAATAAAAATAAATTAAATCAAATTTAATTTATCTAATTTGGGTAAGCCTATTACCCTGTTGATGATCTTGTATGCAGCGGAAGGTTCTGGATCTAGCCATGCAAGCACCTAGCCTCTATCGATATCCACTCGGATTGGATCTGAAGATTTTCTTCTTCTCTATCACGTCTCCAAAAATCAGATCTGAATTTGATCTGGAGGATCTTTAAAACTCCTTTTGAAGATCAACAGTCGTCCTTTGCAGCAGCGTAGCCTTCTTGCTTTTGATCGCCTTTCTCTTGCTTGAACCAACAAAAATCCAAAACTCCTTTTGGACGTGGAGAGAAGGGGAGAAGGTGGTTTGGCATGGAGAAGGAGGGGAGAGGCAGCCTTGGGGCGTATGGAAACTCTTAGCCTCTTTGAGTTGGGTACAGGATCTTATTTATAGACTAACTGTGATCCAACTCCTCTTCTTTCCAACCAATCACAACCCTTTATGAAATCAGATCCAAATCTGATTGGTGGGAATAGAATCCCCTGGATTCCTCCTTAGAGGGCACCTAAGACTAGTCAAACTGGATTCTTAGAAGAACTCTAATTGGAATCCAAAAGGGAGGTGGAGTCCTTGTCCAACAAGGACTCCTAGGCGCCTCCAACTTGGGCACACGCCTAGGGTGGCGTGCGCCCTTCTCCTTGCCAGATTCTGGTAGGAAAATAGGCCCCCACCAGCTCTCTAATAGGTGCGTGACATGTGATCAAAGGTCAAAGTGTCAATGGTCAACGTTTGACCAGTCAAAGGTAGACTTTTGACCAAAGTCAAAGAACAAGAAATGACAGGTGATCAAAAATGGTAGGTAATCTTACAAAATAAGACAGCCTTTTCTGACTTGGACATCCTCCAGTCTGACCATATGAAGGCCTCTGATTGAGCACAAACTTCTTTGGCTCAGATAGGACAACTTATTTATGATAGCAAAAGAAGAATGTTAGGTTCAATCGAGTGCTAGCATGATTTCTTTGAACCTAATTGAATCTCATTCAGATCAATTGAACTAGATCAGTTCAATTGATGATCACTAGATTCAAACCCTTGTTTGTGTGACCCAGTTAGGTTCAGTTCTGTATGGTAATGGGATATGTCATGATCTCTATCATCGACATCATCGAAACTTCTTTCGATAGATCAGAACTCTTCTAATTCGAACAGCTATAATGATTGATCATCTAAATCATTCTAATTGCTCCCAAAATCCACCAGTGAAACCTAACAGTATATGGTGGCAATCCATCAGAGCTGAATGCAAACCTCTTGGTGCAGCTATCTGTGTGATTCAGTTCTTCTATCTTGAGCCCCGATCAGATTAGGGTTAAGGTAAACTCATCAAACCCTAGTTTCTGTCATATGATGTAATCATTCGATTCGAGTCTAATGTAAAAATCTAAATAGAAACTCTTTCTATTATTTCACTCTGCCATGGCCATGGACTTCTGAACTTGATTCTCATGATTATCATAGGGTTGCTCCTCTACCACCGAGGTAGATAGATTCCATCTTGATGCCATCCAGTTCCTACAATGAACATGCTATAGCCAACATACACCTCAGGGTTCCATATGGCTAGGAGATCGAGTAATGGTCAAACTATGACATCCTCAAGGTGAACTGCTGATGCACCTCAGGTCAAAGAATCAAACACACTACTGCAGCATCGAGTCAGTCATTGACGAGAAGGTAGACTCCCTAATGACTACTCGAGGTGGTCACGCTCAGTGCCCTCGTTCTCTAATGAGTACCTGTACTCTCGCTCTGGTGTCTCCACACCGTAGACTCAAAACTCATCTACTAAAGAAAAGCGATTGTACACCAACCTTCCGGATCAATGACCATCCTCGTGATGATCCTATGGTTGGGAGCAATTTATGAGTTAATAATGATTATTCATGTCTTAAATTTTCAACTCTTGAAAATATGAATTATCATTGCCATTAACTCAAAGGATATATCACAGACACTAAATACACATATGTGATAGAAAATAACCCATTTATTGATTTTAGTCAAAATTATAATTTTGCCCCTAGAAATGTATTACAAGTGTCAGCCAATTCTGGCTTCTAGGGCACATATATCTAACACAGACTCCCTCATCAATATCAAGCAGAAGAAAGAAGAGTCCATCTGGGCTATGTCACCTGGTTCAATGCTGCTGCTCTGGAGGTCTAAAATTTGGACCAATCGATTACAATGGCCACACTGAAGGATGGCCTTCAAAAGAACGATCTGCTATTCTTCTTTGAGAAGAAGTATCTCAAAAATTTTGCTGATATGCTGACTTGGGCTGATGGTTATGCTCGGATAGAAGAGGCCTTTAAGGCCAAGGATAGTGAAGCCATGGGAGAGTGGCGTGCAGGTGGATCAAGTATGCCCGCTATTGAAAAAAGCCCAGTGGAGCTCAGCCCTGCTCCTAAGCTCCTCTTGAGTGCAAGCAAGTTCAAACTCCTCCTCAGGCCTGAAAGCAAAGAAGTTCTAATAGGAGGGCTCGGTAGGGCTCCCCCCCTCAGAAGGTTTCATAATTATGCCCTCCCTCAATGCTCCAAAAACTCAGATACTGATGAAGATCAAGGAGCAGCTACCAAGGTCGGAGAGGATGTGCACTTATCCTGATAAGTGCAATCTAAATAAGTACTATCTTTACCATCATAATCAGGGTCACGATACCGAAGAATGTATTCAGCTCCACGATGAGATCAAGGAGCTCATTAGGTGAGGTCGGCTGGGTTGATTTCTACGATGCCGACTCGAGGCAAGAGAAGATTGGCCAAGAGCACTACTGCAACCTAAACGATTGAGGAGGGTGGAGTAACCAGAAGATCGACCATCTCTCAGCATCATCAACACCATCTCTAGGAAACTCCGATGGGGAGAAGCCAGCAGGTTGGTAGAGCCTACGAAGAGGTGGAGGACTGAGGAGTCCATAGCTTTTACCAATGAAGATGCCTAAGGAGTTTAATTTTCGCATGACGAGATGGTTGTAATCTCTTTAAACATTGCTGACTATGATGTATGCCACATTTTAGTAGATAATGATAGTTTTACTGATGTCTTATTTTATGATGCTTTCTCTAAAATGTCTATACCTAATAACAGCCTAGAACCTATGAATTTCTCATTGGTGGGCTTCACTGGCGATGCTGTGCCAATTGAAGGGTTAATAACATTGATTGTGGCTGCAGGGCAACACCCAAAATGGGCTCGAGCATAAGTCAACTTTGTGGTAGTAAAAGCTCCATCAACCTACAATGCAATTCTTAGCCGACCTAGTCTAAATGCACTCCGAGCTGTGGTATTGATCTATTATTTAAAAATAGAGTTTTCAACAAGCAATGAAATTGGAAAAATTAGAAAAGATCAAGCCTTGGCAAGATACTGCTATTCCATTACTTTGCAGAAGAGTGGCCAATCCGACCCTTGCCCAGTTGACAGGATGGATGTCCACGATGATCTTATCGAAGAGTGGGGCGAATCCATGAAAGTTGTTATGGCTGTCCCTCTGAATGATGGGGATGTAGAGCATACGGTGCAAATCGGCTCCAACTTGAGAGATGAAGTTCGAGAATAACTCATCACTTTCCTATGGAGGAATGTCGACGTCTTTGCTTGGGTTCTAGCAAATATGCTGGGAATTGATGTCGAGGTTATAGAATATCGACTGACTATTAACCCCAAGTACAGACCAGTGAAGAAAAAAATTTAGAGCTATGCACCAGGAAGGCAGAAGATAATAGTAGGAAAGTAGACAAGCTCCTTAAAGCTGGATTTATTCAAAAAGTCAACTATCTAACTTGGATCTCCAATGTATCCTGGTCAAGAAGGCCAATGGCAAGTGGAGAATGTGCATTGATTTTAAGAAGCTGAACAAAGTCTATCAAAGGATAGCTATCTCCTGTCCAGAATCGATCAACTAGTAGATGCAATCTCAGGCCATGAGCTCCTCATCTTTATGGATGCCTTCTCCGATTATAACAAAATTTGGATGGCACCAAAGGATGAGGAGAAAACTACTTTTATTACTGACCGTGATCTTTATTGTTACAGAATAATGCTTTTTGAACTTAAAAATGCAGGCACAATCTATCAACATATGATCAATAAAATCTTCAAAGAGCAGATCGACCGCAACATGGAGGTCTATGTGGATGACATGCTTATCAAGATCCGAACTTCAATCAATCATGTTGCCAACCTTGAGGAGATCTTCGATGCTCTCTGAAAGTATAAAATGAAGCTAAATCTGACCAAATGCGCCTTTGGGGTAATCTTATGAAAATTCTTGAGATTCATGATATCAAGGTGCGGCATCGAAGCTAACCCGGAGAAGATTCAAGTCATACAGGAGATGACTGTCTCAAGATCAATAAAAGAAGTTCAATGCCTAACTAGAAAGATGGTGTCTTTGAACTGCTTTATCTCAAAGTTGACCAAGCGATGCATGCCCTTCTTCTAGGTCCTTAAACAATCAAAGAACTTTTGTTGAATTACTAAAAGTCAGCAAGCATTTGAAGAACTTAAGAACTACCTCAGCTCGCCTCTCCTGTTGGCTAAGTCCGAACCTGGAGAAGAGTCATTCCTCTACCTAGTGGTCTCTCCGACGGTGCTAGCAGCTATCCTAGTCAAGGAAGAGGCTAAAGCGCAACAATCAATCTACTACATAAGTCGAGTCTTGAGAGATGCGGAGATTAGGTACACTAAATTAAAAAAAAATAACTTACGCTCTTCTGATTGCAGCTAGGAGACTTTGGCCTTACTTCTAGGGGCATACCGTAATGCTTCTTATAGACTAGCCAATCATGGTAGTCCTTCATCGAATTGACGCCTCTGAGAGAATTGCAAAGTGGGCAATTGAGCTCATAGAGTTCGACATCAACTACCAACCCCGATCATCAATCAAGATTTAGATACTGGCTGACTTCATAGTTGAGTGCACAATTTCTGATGATGTCGAATCTGAGTAGAATGAAGCCAGCATTCCATGGTTGTAATCGGACCCTCCTGAAGAAAGAGTGGATCTTCCCGAAGATTTCTAGGCCTTGTATGTGGATGGCTCTTCCAATGCTTTAGGCATAGGTGCTGGGTTGGTCCTGATCAATCCGAAAGGCATCGTCATCGAGTATGCACTACACTTTGAGTTTCCGACAACAAACAATGGGATCGAATATGAAGCTCTGATAGTAGGACTAAGGATAGCCAAGGAGTTAGAAGCAGATCTTCTCCAAGTGTATAGTGAATCCCAACTGATAGTTTAACAAGTTAGTGATAGTTATGAAGCTCGGGAGGAAAGTATGATAAAGTATCTCAAGAAAGTAAAGGATTTAATTTCGGCCTTCAAGAGTTTCAACATCTAATGAATTTCGAGAGCAGAAAACATCAGAGTCGACCTTCTTTTTAAATTGGTCACACTGGCTCCAGTTGAACTACCTAAGGAGGTTTTCTTCGAAGTCCTGAAATGCCCGACTTCGAAAGAACCGCAGTCTGTGATGTAGGTTGAGCACGAGTTGAGCTGGATTGATCCACTAGTCACTTACCTCAAAGATGGAACCCTACCTCATGATCCAAAAGAAGCCCAAAAATTAAGGTATCTGGCCTCCCAGTATGTTCTCTATGAGGGCAAATTATATAAAAGATCATATTCACTACCATTTTTAAGATGCCTTCGATCCTCCGAGGTTGATTTTGTATTATGAAAGGTACATGAAGAAATTTATGGAAGCCATCTGGATGCCAGATCTCTATCTCATATGCTGCTTCGGTAAGGCTATTACTAGCCAATCTTGTATTGGGATTCTCTGGACTATGTTAGAAGGAGCAACCATTGTTAGAGAAATGCTAGTATTCAGAGACGGCCGACCTCCGAGCTTATCCCCTTGAGTGCCTCTTGGATATTTGCACAATGGGGGATGAATATACTCGGCCCCTTCTCAGTGGCATTCGGATAGTGAAAGTTTCTCTTGGTTGTAATTGACTACTTTACCAAATGGGTTGAGGCCAAACCCCTGGCTAAAATTACTAAAGCAAAAGTGCAGGACTTCATTTGAAAGTCAATTATATGCAGGTTCGGCTTACCTCAGACCATCATAACAGATAATGTGCGGTAGTTTGCTGGAGCAAATTTCGTCGAGTTCTGTGAAAACTTGAATATCTCTCATAATTTTACATCAGTATCTCATTCACAGAAAAATGATGAGGTCGAAGTAACTAACAGAACTCTGCTATAAGGAATCAAAGCAAGACTTGAGAAGGCAAAAGAAACTTGGGTAGATGAACTTTATCATGTACTCTGGGTATACCGATCTATCCAAAGATTGTCCATTGAGAAGACTCCATTCACCTTGGCTTTTGGGACAGAGGCGGTCATCCCAATAGAACTAAAACTTTGATCAGCATAAGTCATGGCTTTCAATGAGCAACAAAACTCATAGGATCTTAGGGCCAACCTTGACTTGTTGGAAGAAAAAAGAGAAGTAGCTCAAGTTTGGATGGTGGCTTACAAGCAAAAAATAGCTCGCTACTACAACTCAAGGATCAGAGGCAAAGCATTCAAAGTGGGAGACTTGGTACTTCGACGAGTAGTCGTCTCACAACCTGAGAACTAAGGAAAGCTCGCTTTGAATTGGAAAGGCCCATATGAAGTCAAAAAGATCGTCCAGCCCAAAACTTTTATTTGAAGAAGCTCAGAGGAGCGATACTCTTACACCCCTGAAATTTGAAGAATCTACGAATGTATTACCAGTAATCTTACTTCAATAAAACTCTCTCTTTTTTCGACACCTCTATTCTTTGGTCCAAAATTGTATATTGACAGGAAATAACTCAACTAAACTTCGTTTGAAAATAAAGCAAAGGCCTTGTTAATCTAAGATGAGATGAGGGGAGAGGCCCTTCCAACGGCCCTTATGCGCTCCTACTATCCTATTAGGAATAGGAGGAGAACCTCATCCTAACTTGAGCAAAACAAAGATCTCGTTAATCCAAGATGAGATGAGGAAAGAGGTCCTTTCAATGGTCCCTATGCACCCCTACTTTTCTGTTAGGAATAGGAGGAGAACCTCGTCCTAACTTGAGCAAAGCGAAGGCCTTGTTACTCTAAGATAAGATGAGGAAAGAGGCCCTTCCAATGGCTCTTATGCACTCCTACTGTCCTATTAGGAATAGAAGGAGAACCTCATCCTAACTTGAGCAAAGCGTAGGCCTCATTAATCTAAAATAAGATGAGGGGGGAGGCCCTTCCAACGGTCTTTATGCGTTTCTACTATCTTGTTAGAAATAGAAGGAGAATCTTGTCCTAATTTGAGCAAAGCGAAGGCCTCATTAATCCGAGACGAGGTGAGGAGAGAGGCTGCTATCAATAGCCCCATCGAACCCCTAACGTACTGATGGAAATAGGAGAAGAACTCCATTCTGATGTAAATAAAGACCTCCAATTAACCAAGACGAGTGGAAGACTCTGCCTTAGCAAAAGTAGAAACCTACCTCATCAGAAACAAGAGGAGGAGCTCGTCCTGATGAGGGGGCAAAGTAAAGGCCAATATTGTCAGGAGTAGAGGAGGGCCTCGTCTTGACAATGGGTCCAAGAAAAACCAACTAAGTTGGAAATAGAAAGATAACCTCAACCAAGCGTGGATAAAGATCTCTGGTTATGTAAAGATGGGAGAAAAATCAATCTTCAACAACCATTTTAACAGAAAGCAATATGGAGAAAATAGAGAAACCAATGGATATCAAATTAATCCAAGCAGAATGAAAAAGATGATTGAAGAAAGCATTCCTTTATTGATGTCGAGATCCTTTACAAAGCCGAGGTCCATAAGACCACCCAAAAAAAAAATGAAACTATCCATAGATATTCGATTCACGTAGGGCAAAAATGAGAAAATATATCATTTCATTAAAGTCAAAGTCAAGTATAAAATAAAGATCTGCGAGATCGATTACAAAAGAAAGAAAAAAAAGTCAAAGATCTAAGAGGGATCTGATTCCTCAGACTTTGAACCACTGGTCATCACCAAGGATTCTTTTAGACTAAGAATTTCTTCCTCGAGCTCCTTTCTTCTTATCAGGTTATCATGGAACATCTTGTCAGCTCTTTGGTAGTTCTCTTCTGATGCTCACAGTCTTTTCCTCAGAACCTTAGATTCAGCCTTGGCATCTTTGATGGCTCACTATTCGCAAATCAGTTGGAGCTTCAATTGCTGAACTTCAGCCTTCTCGATCCCAATTGACTCTAAAAGTTTGCCTGCGATCCTCTTCAAGGAGGCAATGTCTTTTGACTCCCTACTTGTGCCAGATCGATGACTGTCGGTGAGCTATTGTTGAAATTGAGTCACCTTGCTATTGGTAGCTCGAAGCTGTTGCTTAAGTTTAGATATTCTTCCACACTTGCCGAACCGATAGGTCTCGTAGGTAGACTCGACATCAAATAGCTGCTTTTGAAGTATAGAGAACCTTTGAGACCAATCCCATTCGTACTGGACTTTGTCGAAGGATCATGGCGAACTCTCCTCCAACAGCTGAATCTTCTCTCTTGTTGCCTTGAGTTCAACTTCGAGGGAGCCGATCTTCGCAGACAATGCCCAAGACTTATTACTGACGATTTTCCTAAGCTCGGTTAGCTCTTTCTCAAAATTGCCTTTTGTAATGTTGAAGCTCACAGAATCCTTCATGTGTAGCTTGTGAAGGTGAGTGACCTCAATCATCATCTCTGAAGCATTCTTCCTGGATCTTTGAAGTTCATCTTCCATCTTCTTCAATTTTTTCTTTAGGTGATAAATCTTCCTTTTTAAACTTTTGATTATGAGTTTTAGAGGGATGCCTTGAGGTAATGGCTCGGTGTCATTTGGAGATGACTGGCCTTGACTGTGATTACTGGAAGGGTTCTGAATAACATTCACCATGACATAAGTGTACGGGAAAGAAAGTTCATTTTCATTTCTTAAAATATTTGAGTACACCAAAAAGAAAAGAAAGAAAAGTATAAGTAATTAGAGATTTTCGACCTTGATCAGTTTAGCAGTAGGTGAGGTCGGTGTATTCCCTATGGCCTTAGACTCGACTGCAGGTCCTAGAGCTTCAGGAATGGGTTTGGTACCAGGAGAGGTGGCCCTAGAATTAGAAGGACCGGCCTCTTCACTGGGCTTGTCTGTCAGAAGGTCGAGATCCACCTTTGAAAAGTTCTTCGCAACCCTTCCCATGCAGATCTTGAATCTCTCCAGAAAAGCCTCCTGGGCGAAGGCAATCTTAATGTCTTCTATTGCTTTGGAGGACTTGAAGGCCTCGACAGCCCGATCCTTCTTAGTGCCGACCTCCTCTTCAGCCTTCTTTCTTTTATCCTCCAAAAGAGTCAAGGTCGCCCTCAGCTCCGTAGAAACCTCCTCTTCTCTTTTCAACACTTCTTGAAGGTGATCGTTCTCCACAGTTTGTTCCTCCGAGGCCGCCTTCAAATGATCAACCTTGGCCTGAACCCTTTCTATCTCCACCTGAGCCTCATAGAGAACCTTGGAGAACTTGACTTGGCGGAGATTGGCTGCCTTCAAATGGACAAACAAGTAATGCCCTAGCTGCCAGATAGAAGAAAATTAAGTCAGAGCTCTAGGAGTACATCCCACATTCGATCAAGTTTGAAAGTATTAATTATCTCAAGGAAGGCAGTGAAGGACTCATCAAATCTTTCAGCATCCTTCTTCTCAATCATTTTATCAATAATGTGTGGGAGGATGCTACCCTTCATTAAGGATTGGACAACCTTCCGATCATCCAAGGAAGCTCGCTCCTAACCGGAGCCCTCACCACTCGAGTTTTCGACCATCCTCTTTATCCTTTTTCCAATGGCATTCTTTTTCTTCTTCTTCTTATCGATGACCTCATGCTGCTCAAGAGGTGCGGGGGTCACACCCTCTTAGGGCAAGGTTGGAGTTGGTGCTGCCACATTGGTCTTTGGGATGGGTGCTGTCTGAATTAGCATGATCGGGATCGGCTCATCAGTGTGAGCCTTCTTCGATGTTTTCCTGATGGAGCTGCCCTTTCTCTTGAAGGACTTGATCCTCTTTGCCAAGCAGTTTCATTCTTCCGGGGTTATCTTTGTGAAAAAGAGAGAGAAAGGAGAAAGGAAGCAGAGTCAAGACTAGGAGGAAAGACACCACGTGACTAACTGGCTAAGGAGAGCTACCTACTGGATTAAGCATACTAAGTCCGAAGTTGAACAAGATTTGCTCATCTAAAAGCTTAGATATCAGAGGGGCATTAAAGTTCTTCAATTTATCGATTGAGCCCTGATCCTCGCTCTCCAGTTCGAGAGCTCGACGGACTAAGTCCCTTATCTCCCCCCATAAAGAAAGTCCTAATTCTAGGGAGGGACATGAGATAAAGATAAATTTTTTCTTCCAGTTGTGAATGAAAGAAGGGGCATCCTTAAGCAATTCCTTCTTTTCAAACTAGAGGAAAACATACCACCAATCCTTGGCAGTGGGATGATGTTTGAAGATAAAAAAGATGTGGAATAGAAAAATGGTAGGTCGGACACCTACCATGACACATAGAGAAAGAAATCCTATGATGAATCTAAAGAAGTTCGGCATCATTGCGGTAAAGAAAATGTTAAGAAACTTGAACAGACTAACTACAAAGAGAGTCAAGGGCAGCCTAAGTCCTGCACGGAGGGTTTTGAGGTACAGACATGCTCGGCTCGGAGGAGGGGTATAGGCTCAATCATTAGGACCAAAAAGTTCAAGCTTGAATTCGAGAGGAATTTCGAACTGGACTCTGACTAAGGAGAGATCGCCAGGCTAAAGTTTGCAAGAAATAGTGGCGAGCACAAACAGCGGCTGGGGCATGTCTACGGGCTTGGTATCCCTAAGGGTTGGGTCCATCAAAGCCAGACGGGCTGAACTCCTAGAACAAGTCGATCAGGACTCTTCGGTGGACATTTGGATCAAAGCAAACTTAGAAAAACCTCCCAAAAAATCAAGAAAAACAACACACTAGACTTCTCTGAAGAAATTGAAAGGGCGAGATGAAGAAAACATAGGAACAATCCAAAAAGAGATTTCAAGACTAGCCTAGTGTGACTAAGAAGGGTGGAGAGACGACGACACCATGTAGATTGAATGGAAAGGTGCCTGAAATCGGGGAGGACGATAGGAGGAATCGGAGCTCTCAAGTGGAAAGAAAGCTAGAGCTTGTGAAAGAAGAAGGAGATTCAAGTGAGGTGAAAAACAAAGATGAGTAGAAGTCCTTAAATAGCCTGAGAAATCTCGAGGCGGTTATGATTACAGATCCCTCCTGACTGACCTTCATGCGACGCATGTCCCATTCATCATGATCGAACTTCGAACTTGAGATTTGGGGGACTTGTGTTGGGGATAAACCCATTTTTGCCAAAGTTCTAACGTATGTCTGATCTCTAGGTGACCCCATCCAGTGGCGATCGCCATGGCTGGGCTTCGATTGGTAAAGGCAATCAAGTTCCTCCATCATAAATGGACGAACTCCTCTAATCGCACTCCTTTCAGACGATTCTCTCTGATCAAGCATAACCTCAAATGAACTTGAATAGTGAGAGCAGTAGCTTGAGCAGTTGAAGTGCTGAGATTTCGCCCCCCGAGTAGTCTAGCCTGGCTAGCTTGGAAGCTGGCCAAACTTCTTTCCTACCGAATCTCCTTCAAATCAAGTATCACTGTCACCATCGAATCTCATCTCGAGAGTCTCTGACTGATAAAACCTCCTCTGGACAAACTTCTATGCTTTATCTCAAACTCCTCCAAGACTTCTTCTTTCGTCGAACTTCTTCATCAACCAAACTTCTTTCAGACTTCTCCTTCAGATGGACTTCTCCAACTATTGAATTTCTTCTGGACTTCCCCCTAGTTGCCTGAGGGGCTCCGCCTGGTCGAGCTTCCTTTAAACTCTCTCAATAGGATCCCTTCCGTACCCCTTCTAGCTATCCGAAAGAACCTTGGTATTTACTCTTGATATAGCAAATAACAGTCAAGGCATGGTCCATCTTGAGAACACCCAAACTCCTCTGGAATAATAGTAACTATGAGCTCTTCACCGCCTGTAGCTATTCCATCCAAACCTCGACTATTAAGTCCCAACAAACTAGCACGTCACAATAATGGACACCATCCTCCATAACAAATCCCACATGGCCTCAAACGGTCCACTACTAGATGGTTATAGCTGTCATCATCAGTTTGTTATAGGCTCCGTCTATATAAGAGATCCTCTAGATATACTTTCATTTCTAAGCTCTCATCTTATACCTCGAAACTCTGCTAAAAACTCTCTAAATACTCCATTTCTATTGATCGAAAGAGCTGACTTGATCGTCTGAGGATCTTATCGGAGCCACCACCTCCGACTCTGGATGAGACTTATTTTGCAGATCACCGGTGGCAACCTTGTCTTCTCTGATTCCAGTCTCAAATCCGACGTCAACCAAATTTCGCACCAACAATATATAAAGCAAATACATCCCAATACACAAAGATAAGAAATATATGAGTACTTTCTGAATAATTTTTCAAACGAAGTCATATTGTCAATACTTTTTCAAAGATATCCTATTAACAACATATATTGTTGTCTCCATTCACTCTACCTAAAATTCATGTTTCACATTCTATCTAAATCATATTGTGGATAATCTCAAATAGATGCCTATTCTTTTTTTTTGTTATATTGTTTTATTCAGAAATACTTAGGCAAGTAAATAGCCTATATTTGCCATAATTAATTAGATAGTTAGACAATTTTTTTGGAATATATTCACCACCTTTGTCATTCCTTAAGCAACCAATGTTTAATTTAAAGAGATTTTCCAACAAATTTTAAATTGGCAAAAATTTTCAAATATTTTTAATTTTTCTCTAACAAAATAAACTTAAGTCTATCTGAAGAAATCATTAATAAGGTAACTTTATACATTAAATTGGTGAAAGATGGAATATTAATTATCCCAATAAGTTCTGAATGTATTAAATATAGTGGCTGAGAAAAATCTTATTTTGCTCTCTTTAAAAGATAGTTTATGCACCTTTTCATTACTGCTGGTATTTACCTTCACTTTGGAAAGCCTATTAACTAGTGTTCTACTCTATATAAAATTTATTATAATTTATATAAGCTAATTTAACATGTCATAAATCAATTGTATCATTCTTTAGAGTTCATCCACATAACAATTATTAGCAGACATAATATAAAGTTTATTCATTTTTCTATTTTGAATAATAAGCTTTTCAAAAGTTTTAACATTAGTATAAATTTTTGAAGTATCATGTCCAAATAAAATAGAATGCCCTTTGTTCGTGATTTGTGAAATAGAAATAATTTTTTTTTTCATGCGATGCGTATAATAAGCATTATTCAAAGAAATAAAAAATCAATAAATGATGTGAGAGATAAATTACCAATACTTTTGATAGGATAAATAAATCATCAGCAGTAGCCATAGTATTAGAACTAGTATAACCACGTAAAGAATCAAATGCCTCTCTAGAATCAACATGATAATTAGAAATTCTATAATCAACCATTCAATTATGAGCACAATTAATATCAGACATATGAGAAAAAGTAGAAATATACTTATCAAGATAATTGGAATCAATAATAATATTAGTGAGTGTACCATTAATTTTTTCTCTCTTCCATGCTCTGGTGTAAAGGATATAACATTAGATTAATTGAGCTTCATTCTATAATTTTAAATTTTATAGCCAAATTTTTCGCATCTGTGACAATTTTTCTTTTGATTAGGATTTATCCTTCTCAAATTTTCAACTAGTCTTTTTCTAAAATTTTTAAATTTATTATTTTATTTCTTAATTTTATTATTACTACTAGAAAATGAGGTTTTTTTTAGGAGATATAGTCAAATCACACATTTGAGTATTAAGTATTTTTTAATTAATAAGTATATTTTTTAACTTTATTGATGTAGGTTGTTTAGTCCGTCCAAGAATAGCAAATATATAAGCATTATATTTTTTATTCAAACCATGAACCAACAATTTATGCTATTTATTTTTGTCATAAGAAAATTTGAACCACATGTACCAAACCCATCTAATAACTTTTTAGAAAATTACAACAATACCTCTTGAACTTTGATCCATTTATACTTAGACCTAAAAAAAGTCTTCAAACAAATCCTAAAACTTTAAAAATGTTGCAAAGAGCCCCAACTATCTGTCTCCCTGAGATTACGTTATGATGTGAGGGTCATGTGAGAGTTTAAATTTTATGAAATACCATGAATATCCTTTTCAAAGTTTCTTAGGTTTGGCGTGAAGTAGAGTGGAAGAAAAGAAGAGTCATGTGACTCTCATGTGACTATCATCTTTTTTTCTTTTTGGCCATACTCTTTGTTTTCCATCTATTATAGAGAAGTAGAAAAGAAAAGGGAGAGAAGGAAGGAGCATAGATCAGATGAAAAAAAGAGGGACTATACAAAAGATAGAAAGGAGAGAATAGATTGAAGAGAAAGAAGAATCTGGATCGTAATTGCTTCGACCACTGGCAACCATGCTTCCACCCAACATTTTAGTTAAAACACCATGACGTATTATGACTGTGGGTTGATGGCATCCATGAAGAATATATGGATTATGGCTAATTTTGGTCAAAGATTTTTTGGTTGCTTCATTTTTAGATAATGAGCCTCCTAATTTCTCTTTGATTTTCCGTCACCTATAGCTCATACATTTCTTCAATTTCTTAATACACGAAAGAAGAGGATGTGGGCTATTTCAATGGTATGATCCCCCACCCTCATCACGTATAAGAGACCTCATGAACAAATTGGTCCAAAAAAATAAAATCTTGGAGGTTAAGCTCCATGTCCACATAGGGAGAAAAACCCGTTTGGCATGGTGTTTGTTTGTTTCATGAGTATTCGCTAGTGCTTTGTTGGCATTGAAGTAGAGTGCTGGGGATAGGGGTTTAAAACTTTTGGATCCTAGTGTTCTTTTTGGTAACTTTTGGTGGCTTAATGTCTATAATCAAAATTTTTATGATCTTTATGTACTGAGTTTTATTATGTCATGAATGGACATATTTATTGTTCAATGCCTTCAAATATATTCTTTTCATGGTTAATAATGACATATTATAATATGTTTGAACAGATATCATAACAGTGAATAATTTGTCTATATATAGAAAAAATGTACATATTAATACAATCACATATATCAAGTATTTATCCATACACATGTATATATATGTTGGAAAATATGTCATAAAACCAATTATATTATTGTAAACAATTGTGCTCATGTATATGAATTATTAATAAATAAAAATTATTTTTAGCAGTTCATCATAATTCACATCTTCTTTTCATAGAATTCTTATAGTTATGATGAAGTTCTTAGAACTATAAAATTATCGATAAAGAAGATTTTATTGAATAGTTTTTAAACCATGTTTGTGATAAAATGATATATTACTAATGAGACGATAATGTTTATCGAGTATAGATTATTGTGTGTCATATAGATTGATTATCCTCTTAATCAAGGAGTATGAAGATACTAGTATGGCATACAGATGAGATGTAGGAGTATATCATCATCGAATAGTGACTTACCTGTGGAGCGCTCTGCTGTCAAGAGCAGCTTGCGAAGGATATGGGCATAAGTATCTCTCTAACCTAAGATCACTATGGTGACTTGTAAGCAACTCACTTTGCTTCGATGCTGGACTATTCATACTTCTAATATAATGATAAAAGGCTACTAGGTACAGTCAAGTACTTGCAAAGTAGGTGTGTGAGTCAAGATGGGATTGATCCTTACGGATTATAGAAGTTTATGCATCACTATATTTTAATTTAGTAAAACCTTGGTTGGGGTAATCCTTATGATCTATCATAGGATTTAAAAGATTGAAATACAACATGGATGACTAATCTAAGGTTGCCAATTTAACCCTAGGTCATTTTAAGCATTAAGGATCAAAGGGATGAATTATATGGTAACCATATGCCTAGGTCTTTGAATATTGCTTTATAATTATTCGACCTACCGGATGTCGAGTATCATTGCTAGATGATCATTTTGATTAGTATATAAAATTAATTTCTATACTATCAATTTAGTGTTCGAACCTATGAAATTATGCACACAAGTCAAGTAACATAGGAAAGAACTGACCTAATATCTATGTGTTTAACTAGTCGAAGACTTGCATGTTGTGCAGAGTGAATAATTATGACCTATAATTTTTAAAATTTTTTAATAATAAATATTCATAATAAGTATTCTTTAGTTTTTTTAATATTTTATTTATTTATTTATTATATATATATTATATTTTTTATTATTTTATAAAATAATATTTTATTATTTTTTCTTCATTCTTGTTCTCATACCTTCTCTGCTATCGTCAGTGCCAGCCCATCCCCTGCTGCCACACCATGGCTCCCCTTCTCTTTCGATAAATGCCGATCTCAATTGTACCTCCGCCCCATCTCTTCTTCTCATACCTTTTTCATGCCCGCCGATGCCTCCCAACCCCTTGCTGCCTCACCACCACTTCTCTTTTCTCTTGACAAATGCCGATTTTGATTGCACCCCCCAGTGCCCCAACCAGTACCGTCGCCCTCGACGCCACCATTGCCCCTCCTTTCTCCTCCCTTGCCTTCTGTCCCCCTTCCTGCTACCGCTAATATCTCCCATCTTGGCCATCCCTCCTTTGCCCAGCCTCCTGAGTTTAACATATATGCAGATATGGAAATACTGACATACGATAGTTTAAACGATCTAATCATTGACCAATAGAAAAAGAAAAGCTCATCCTATAGAAGCAATAGGAAATTTATTTCCAATGGAATGGTTATAAGAAACACCAAATATTTATATAGACCATTGGAGCAATCATCTCTGCTCGGGCCCCATCAAAGTCATCACCTTTATGCCAATCAAGTCAATCAAAACCATCATAAAGATGAAAGAGTTCTTTTGAAATGCCAAATCTTAACTCAACATCCAATCTTCAGAAAAAAAATCTTATAGCCCTAAAAAGAGAACACCTACAAATTAAGTGACACACAGAGTATTGTTTTATATATAATAAAAATGGGAGGAAAAGATAGCATAAAAGTATTGAGAATCAAGATGATAAATAATAGAAAAAAATCTATAGGACCTATATGTCAAAATTAATTAGATTTTAATCAATAATAACTTCATAAATAAATCCTCCTACCCCTCTCTCCCTTCCTCCTCTATATTATACATAAACCCACCTTCTATGACCTCATCTCCTCTCCTTCCTGTATTTCTCTTGGGTCTCTATTCCTTTGTTCTTGTGGCCTTGTTTGGGATTGAGATCGAGTAGGAAGGAGATGGCAAAGGATCGGGCAAGCAGATTGGAGGGAGTGCCATTGGTGGTGTCGTTTGGGGAGATGATGATCGATTTCGTGCTGGATGTTGTTGGGGTGTCATTGGCGAAGTCCGGTGGATCATGAAGGCACCAGGTGGCACTCCGGCCAATGTCACCATCGCCATCACCAAGCTCGGTGGTTGCTCCGCCTTTGTCGACAAGGTAAACATCTCTCCCCTCCCTCAAAACTCAAAAGATCTGATCTGCCTCCACCCCAACCTCTGCGTTCTTCTCTCTCTTGCTCTCACCATCGTAGTTTTTCATTTTTTTTTCTTTGACAGATGAACCGATAGGAATGGCACCTTCCGGCATTAGGTGTTAAGCATTTTTTTTAAGATACACATGGCACAACAAAATTTATTTGAGGAGTTGAGTTAGCAACACGATAATACTCCTCCATAGAGTATTGTTTTATTTGAGCGACAAGAGTCAGCTATCGGTGGGGCTCCCACCAATCATCTTGTGGCCATCGAGACCATTCACTACAACCCTTCCAACCTCACCACTTGGATCAACTACATACTCTTTGAGCTCACCTCTTTTTGTCGGCCATCGGGGTCCCTTCCAACCTCTTCAATAGCCGAAACATGGTCGGATCGACACCCTAACACATATCTGATCGGACTTCATTGAAAGAGGGTTTTGGTGGATTTTGGATCGGATGCAAATGCTGAAGGAAAATTTTGATTTCTCGATCCAGGTTCGTTCAGATCTGATCAGATCAAGAGATATATTTCAAAAATTTTTATTCCTTGATCCATATCAAATCTGGGATGTTTCAGATCTGATTATTATTATTTTAAAAATTAAAATAAATTTAGATAAATTAAATTAGATTTAATTTACCTTGAAGTGGATAATTCTATTATCCATTGATGATTCCGTAAGCAGCGGAAGATTCTAGATCTAGCCATGCAAGTGCCTGGCCTCTATCGATATCCACTCGGACTGGATCTAGAGATCCTCTTCTTCTCTATCACGTCTCCAAAAATCAAATCTAGATCTGATATGAAGGATCTTCAAAACTTCTTTTGAGGATTAGCAGTTGTCCTTTACAATAGTGCAGTCTTCTAGCTTTCAGTCATCTTTCTCTCATCTAGATCACACCAACCAAGGTCCAAAACTCCTTTTGGATATGGAGAGGAGAGGGAGAAGGTGGGTTTGGCATGGAGGAGGAGAGGAGAAGCAGCCTTGGGGCGTGGAGAATTGTGATGCACTTTGAGTTGGGCGTAGGATCTTATTTATAGACTAAGCGTGATCCAACTCCTCTTCTTCCCAACCAATCACAACCCTTTGTGAAATCAGATCTAAATCTGATTGGTGGAAATAGAGTCTCCTAGATTTCTCCTTAGAGGGTGCCTAAGACCAATCAAAGTTGGTTCTTAGGAGAACTCTAATTGAAATCCAAAAAGGAGATGGAGTCCCTGTCCAACAGGGACTCCTGGGTGCCTCCAGCTTGGGCACACGCCAAGGGTGGCGTGCGCCCTCCTCCTTGCCAGGTTCTGGCAGGAGGACAGGCCCCCACCAGCTCTCCAATAGGTGCATGACACATGGACAAAAGTCAAAGTATCAATGGTCAATATTTGACCAGTCAAAGGTCAACTTTTGACCAAAGTCAAAGGATGAAAAATGGCAGGTGACCAAAAATGGTAGGTAATGTCTTACAAAATAAGACAATATTTTCTGACTTGGACAAGCTCCAGTCAGACAAAGTGAAGGCCTCTAAATGAGCACAAACTTTTTTGGCTCAGTCAGGACAACTATTTATGATAGTAAAAGAAGAACGTTAGGTTCAATCGAGTGCTAGCACGATTTCCTTGAACCTAATTGAATCTCATTCAGATCAATTGAACTGGATCAGTTCAATTGATGATCACCAGATTCAAACCCTTATTTGTGTGACCCAGTTAGGTTCAGTTCTGTATGGTAATGGGATATGTCATGATCTCTATCATCGACATCATCGAAACTCCTTTCGATGGATCAGAACTCTTCTGATTCGAACAGCTAGAATGATCGATCATCTAAATCATTCTAATTGCTCCCAAAATCCACCAGTGACAC
Organism: Cocos nucifera; assembly: GCA_006176705.1. Lineage (NCBI taxonomy): Eukaryota > Viridiplantae > Streptophyta > Magnoliopsida > Arecales > Arecaceae > Cocos > Cocos nucifera. The sequence goes on from QRFJ01000575.1 coordinate 225,408, forward strand.
CTAGCAGTATATGGTGGCAACCCATCAGAGCTGAATGTGAACCTCTTGGTGCAGCTACCTGTGTGATTAAGTTCTTCTATCTTGAGCCCCGATCAGATTAGGGTTAAGGTGAACTCGTCAAACCCTAGTCTCTGTCATATGATGTAATCATTCGATTTCAAGTCCAATGTGAAAACCTAAATAGAAACTCTTTCTATTATTTCACTCTGCCATGGCCATGGGCTTCTGGACTTGATTCTCATGATCATCATAGGGCTGCTCCTCTACCACCGAGGTAGATAGATTCCATCTTGATGCAATCCAGTTCCTACAATGAACATGCTATAGCCAACATACACCTCAGGGATTCCGTATGGCTAGGAGACCGAGTAATGGTGTAGTCAAACTATAACACCCTCAAGGTGAACTACCGATGCATCTCAGGTCAAAGAACCAGACACACTACTACAGCATCGAGTCAGTCATTGACGAGAAGGTAGACTTCCTAATGACTACTCGAGGATGGTCACGCTCAGTGCCCTTGTTCTCTAATGAGTACCTGTACTCTCGCTCCGGTGTCTCCACACCGTAGACTCAAGACTCATCTACTAAAGGAGAAGTGATTGTACACCAACCTTTCGGATCAATCACCATCCTCATGATGATCCTATGGTCGGGAGCATTTTATGAGTTAATAATGATTATTCATGTCTTAAATTTTCAACTCTTGAAAATATGAATTATCATTACCATTAACTCAAAGGATGTATCACAGACACTAAATACACATATGTGATAGAAAATAACCCATTTTATTGATATTAGTCAAAATTATAATTTTGCCCCTAGAAGTGTATTACAAGTGTCAGCCAATTTTGGCTTCTAGGGCACATATATCTAACAATCTCCACTTGTCCTAAAGCCAATTGGCTACAAGTCTAAGTCCCATCTTCTCAAGGTGGGCTTCGATCTTCTGCTGGCCCAACGGCTTTGTAAGTGGGTCTACCACATTATCTGTGGAGTTGACTCTCTTGACCTCGACATAATCCTTCTTGAGGTAATCGTGGATGAGGTGGTATCACGCTCAATATGCTTGGATTTTTGGTGAGACCTTAGCTCCTTAGCAAGGGCTATGGCGCCATTGTTGTCGCAGTACAGAGGAATGGCATCTGATGGCATTACTCTAATTTTTGCAGCAAACTTCTTGTACCAGAATGCTTCCTTCGCAGCCTCTGATGCAGCGATATATTCTGCTTCCATGGTGGAATCTGCTATCACAGTTTGCTTGAAACTCTTTCAGCTGACAGCACCACCATTGCACACAAACAGACTCCAGATGTCGACTTTCGATCATCTATATCAGACATGAAATCCGAGTCTGTGTATCCCTGGACTTGGAGTTCTCCGTTACCAAAGACCAACATCATATCCTTAGTTCTTCTCAAGTACTTAAGGATACATTTCATAGAAGTCCAGTGTTCTTCACCTGGATTTGACTGATATCTGCTTGTGACACTCACAGCATGGGCTATATCAGGTCGTGTACATAGCATGGCATACATGAGGCTCCCTATTGCAGAAGCATAAGGGATCTTGCTCATGCATTCTATTTTCTTAGGTGTGCTAGGGCACATCTTCTTGGAAAGATGAATACCATGTCTGAAGGGTATTAATCCCCTCTTAGAGTTTTCCATACTAAACCTCTTTAGTACTTTCTCTATGTACATCTTCTGTGAAAGTCCTAGCATCCTATTCGGTCTATCCCTATAGACCTTAATTCCTAGAATAAAGGATGCTTCACCTAGGTCTTTCATGGAGAATTCTTTGGACAACCATAATTTGACTGTTGTCATCATGGGAATATCATTCCCAATAAGGAGGATGTCATCCACGTACAATACGAGGAAAGACAACAGCGCTCCCACTGACCTTTTTGAAGACACACGATTTCTCTTCATTTTTGATGAAACCAAACGTTTTGATCACATCATTGAAACGAGTGTTCCAGCTCCGAGATGCTTGCTTAAGTCCATATATGGACCTTTGCAGCTTGCAAACCTTATGATCAGTATCACTGGATGTGAAATCTAGCGGACTGTTCCATATAGATATCTTCCTCAAGATATCCATTCAAGAACATCATTTTTACGTCCATTTGCCATATTTCATAATCGAAATAGGCTGCAACGGCAAGCAATGTGCGGATGGATTTTAGCATAGCCACTGGAGAAAAGGTATTCTGATAGTCAATGCCTTCACGTTGACTATAACCTTTTGCCACTAGTCTAGCCTTGAATGTCTCCACATTTCCCATCTGCACCAATCTTTCTCTTGAAGATCCATTTACACCCAATAGGTACTATACCTTCTGGTGGATCTACCAAGGTCCAGACTTGGTTTGAGTGCATCGAGTCAATTTCTGACTGCATTGCCTCTAGCCATTTTTCGAAGTCGATATCTGATATCGTCTCATTGTAGATTTTGGGATCATCACCATGAGCACCATTACCTATGAGGAAATATTTTCTCTACTTTCTCTGAAATAATACCTAAGTATCTTTCAGGAGGATGAAAAACTCTTTCCGATCTACGAGGTGGAGGAGGTAGTGTTCTTATTGGCTCAACCTGATTTGGTTCCAATTGGTCCTTAGCTCATTGTACTTGTGAGACTTTCTCATCAAGCTTAATCTGCTTTCCAATGCCGCTATCTTGAATAAACTATTTTTCAAGAAAGATGGCATGTCGACTCACAATCACATTATGGTCTTTTGGAATGTAGAAATAGTATCCTAATGACTCTTTAGGATATCCTATGAATCGAGCTCTAAAGGACCTAAACTCTAACTTGTCCGCTTGTTGTCTTTTGACATGAGCCGGACAACCCCAAATTTCTGAGATGACTCAGACTTGGTTTTCTTACCGTATGCCATATCTCATACGGTGTGGTAGGAACGGTCTTAGAAGGAACCCTATTCAGTAGATAAATTGAAGTTAACAATGAATGTCCCCAAAGAAAATCAGGGAGGTCTGTGAAGCTCATCATGGATCGGACCATATCCAATAGAGTCCGATTTCTCCATTCTGAAACTCCGTTGAGTTGAGGTGTTCCTGGTGGAGTCCATTGAGAGACTATGCCATTTTTCCTTGAGATAGTCTAGGAAATTTTGGCTAAGGTATTCACCTCCTCGATCTGATCGAAGAACCTTAATGGATTTTTCCAGTTTGTTTTTCTACTTCATGTCTGAATTCTTTGAACTTTTCAAAAGCTTCAGACTTGTGTCTCATAAGATACACATACCCATACCTAGACAGATCATCGGTAAAGGTAATGAAGTAGACAAAATTGCCTCTAGTCGGCACATCAAATGGGCCGCACACATCAGTATGTACTAGGGCAAGGAGATCTGTGGCCCTCTCCCCATGTCCAACAAAAGGGAGTTTAGTCATTTTGCCTTGGAAGACAAGATTCACAAGTTGGATATGACTCGAAAGTCAATGGACTCAATAGCCCATTTTTCTCCAATTTGTTGATCCTATCTTCTGCTATATGACCTAATCTCAGGTGCCATAGATATCTATCATTTGGACTATCCCTAGGTCATTTGGCATTCACGTTTTGCTCGATAGTTAGAATAGGTACATCAATATGTAGCTGATAAAGATCATTAATAAGAAAACCATTTGCAATTTTATTTCTTTCATAAAGAATGTTACAATGGTCCTTAAAGAAGGTAATCACATAGCCTTCTTAGTGCTAAGCATGAAATAGAAATCAAATTCCTGCTAGCTGCAGGCACATAATAACAGTCTTTCAAAACTAAGTCTAAACCAGATGGTAATCGAAGAGGGTATGTTCCCATGGCTACTGCAGCAACTCTTGCTCCATTACCGATGCATAGGATCATGTCTCCATCCCTCAGCCTCCTGCTATCCTCAAGATCCTACATGAAAGTGCACAGATGAGCACTAGAACCAGAGTCAAGCACCCAACTGGATGCAGAAGAAACCATAAGGTTAGACTCAATAACGAGCATACCTCCAGAAGGACCTTCCTTCTTGTTCTTCAGGGTGGCCAGGTAAGTAGGGCAGTTCCGCTTCCAATGGCCATCGCTGTTGCAATGGAAACACTTTCCTTTGACATCGATCTTTTTCTTCGGCTCTGCCTTCTTCTTCTTTGTTCCTTCCACCTTCTGCTTTTTCATAGACTTTTTTTTCTTTCCATAAGACTTTCTTTTGGAAGAAGTCCATTCCATAGCAAGAACTGAGCCTTTAGAACCTTTCATAGAAAGCTCAGCGGTGACCAGCATATTCATTAATTCGGCCAAGGAATTTTGAAGTTTATGCATGTGGTAATTCATGATGAATTGCCCATATGCATCAGTCAAGGATTGCAGAATAATATCGTTCTGTAGATCCAAGTCTAACTTCACACCGAGCTTCTCAAGCTCTTCCATGTCCTTGATCATCATCAGACAGTGATCTTGGACTGACTGCCCATCATGCATCTTAGCCTTAAAAAGTCATTTCGTGACTTGATACTTGGCTGTGCGACTCTGTTCACCAAACATCTCCTCTAGGTGAGCCAACATTTGGCGAGCAGTCCCGATATCTTCATGTTGGCGCTGGAGCTCATCAGACATCGAGCCCAACATGTAATATCTGGCCTTATTATCTTCGTCTATCCATTTTTTAGAGACGCTCTCTGTTCAGTGGATGGATGGGCTGGTAAGGTGGGAAGGATCCTGGATCCAATACATGGGTTAACTTCTCAAAACCCAAAATAATTTTGTAGTTCCTGAGCCAATCTTTATAATTGGGTCCGGTCAGTCTATGTGTGTCCAGGATACGTGCTAATGGATTGGACGCAGACATTTTTCTATAGAGAGTCAAAGATTCTAGTTAGATACTATAATTATGACTTGACCAATTTATTTAAGAATTTTATTTTTAAACAAATTAGCTCTCACTATTTTCTCGGATCCCTACACTTCCTCTGTAGAGATGCAAAAATCTCCATGATTAATGATTTCTAGTGGGTGGTGCGGTCTCACCAACTGACTCATCACCTCACCTAACAGTTATTGGTGATGGGTTAGCCAATGAGTGAACAACTCTTGTTCAATGATTCTCTAATCATGGTGCACCCAAACTTGATCTCTAATTCATGAATCTCACCGTATCCAAAATATTGATCCACTCCTTAGTTAAGTCAGACCCACCATTTGCACAGACTGGATTCCTAATTGAGTCTCTCACCGTATCCTGAAATATTGAGCCCAACTCATCCTCCAGCCCATAGCATCCAATGCCTAATAGACATGGTTGCATCTTTCCTGGTGCAACTGAGCCACTGTATCCAGTTGAGAACAATCAACCCCAAAAAGGGCCCGCACATCTACAATGGTGGAAGACCTCAGACTTAATCTTTTCTTAGGGAGAATTGATTCAGGTCTCATTAAACTAGACTTGTCATAGTCATAACAATTATGACTAACCTAGTGGCATGGGTTAGCTCGGATTATTGACCACCTCAGATCAGAACTGTGTCAACAGATATGGCCAGGTAAGTGAGACCGATGGAAGGAATATGCCATTAACTCGTACAAGAACGCATTCAGGTCGAGTAGCTTCCAATTAAAAACCAGTCGGTCGTATGTGCCAAACTTACCTTAGACACCAAATTGTTGAGCCAGAACCAATTGGGTTAGCCTACAATCCAGACTCTAACCTCTGAGCCTAATTAGGTCTTGCTTGATCGTGACTCGATCTTGACCCAGACTTAATCCTATTAGGCTGGTCAATTTAAGCATTGTTGATCCCATCTAACCAACTCTTGATTCGGTTTGATCAACCGCTTAGACCTAATTGAGCTACCCAAGCCCGAACCCAGTATTATGAATATGTCTTAGATCTGAAATTCTCAATTTTAGACCTAATTAATATTCCATAATCTTAATTTTTAATTAAGTAGGATTCATAAACAAAATATGCACAATAAATCCTAGGGTTTCAGGATCTAGGATTTTGCAGAAAGTAAGTTTTGGATTTTTGATTAAGGACGAACACGCAGCACCCCTACACATCATAAGAACATCCCATCGAATGGGAAGAGAGGGCCTTTAAACCCTTCTTCGTTCTTATGATCGGACGGCCAAGAGGAATGCCTTAATCAGGAACATGCAATACTACAAAACAGTTTTAGATCTATATCATATATCTCATATATACAAATTAGATCTAATCATGGCATATTTTGCATACATCTCATGTATCGAATCATGCATCATTTTTCAGATCTAAATTATCTCATAATAATCTAAAAAATTAGATTTAAATTGATCTAATCAAAATAAACTCTAATCTAGATAACTATGTAGAACTATTCTACAACTAGTCTAGACATGCATCAATCATATCTCATATGATGTTAAAATTAAATAATTTTTATTTACTATTTTTTAGATGTTATTATAATAATTATAATATCAAAAAATAGTAAATAAATAGATCTAAAATATGATTTAATCAAATTAAATTGAAAACATGCAAGACTATTCTATAGAACTATTCTATTTTAGAACTAGTCATGCATATTTTCTAATCTTAGATCCAAATCATTTAATTTTAATTTTTTCTGATTTCAGATCTGATCACATCTCATGTGATATTTAAAATTATTTATTTTTTAATTAAAATAAATTTAAAATTAGATCTAAATACTTTTAGAACCTTGGCTCTGATACCAGTTGAAGGAAAATCCTGATTTTTCGGTCCAGATTCGTTCAGATCTGATCAGATCAAGAGATATATTTCAAAAATTTTACTCTTTGATCCATATAAAATCTAAGATGTTTTAGATTTAATTATTATTATTTTAATAATTAAAATAAATTTAGATAAATTAAATTAGATTTAATTTATCTTGAAGTGGGTAATCCTATTATCTGTTGATGATCTTGTAAGCAGCGGAAGGTTCTGGATCTAGCCACGCAAGTGCCTAGCCTCTACTGGTATCCACTCAGACTAGATCTGGAGATCCTCTTCTTCTCTACCATGGTCATGGGCTTTTGGACTTGATTCTCATGATCATCATAGGGCTGCTCATCTACCACCGAGGTAGATAGATTCCATCTTGATGCTATCCAGTTCCTACAATGAACATGCTATAACCAACATACACCTCAGGGTTCCGTATGGCTAGAAGACCGAGTAATGATGTAGTCAAACTATAACACCCTCAAGGTGAACTGTCAATGCATCTTAGGTCAAAGATCCAGACACACTACTGCAGCATCGAGTCAGTCATTGACGAGAAGGTAGACTTCCTAATGACTAGTCAAGATGGTCACGCTCAGTGCCCTCATTCTCTAACGAGTATCTGTACTCTTGCTCTGGTGTCTTCACACCGTAGACTCAAGACTCATCTACTAAAGAGAAGCGATTGTACACCAACCTTTCGGATCAATACCATCCTCGTGATGATCCTATGGTCGGAAGCATTTTATGAGTTAATAATGATTATTCATGTCTTAAATTTTTAACTCATGAAAATATGAATTATCATTATCATTAACTCAAAGGATGTATCATAGAGACTAAATACACGTATGTGATAGAAAATAACTCATTTTATTGATATTAGTTAAAATTATAATTTTGCCCCTAGAAGTGTATTACAAGTGTCAGCCATTTCTGATTGCTAGGGCACATATATCTAACAAATGCCACTCTATTCAATGCCCGGCATATAAATCCATCTGGAAGGAATAAGACTTGATTTTTCTTCAAAAAAAAAAAAAAATCGATTCCATGGGTGACCATGGTAAACAAAACTAGGGACGTCAACCCATCCACTATACTCTTGAATCCACCAATTCCTTTAATTCCCGCTGTACTATTGTTTATTTTGAACACCCTCTGCATCCAATGGGCTCTCCCCCACCATCTCCGATCTTGATTGTTGCGTATCTCTCTCATGATGGCGAGTAAGGGGAGGATGTTGTGGGGCTTGGCAAGGGCCAAGGTTGAGCTTTTGCTCATGTTCTTATACTGCACTCTCTTCTTTCTTGCTGGGTTCTATGGATCACTTCTCTTCTCCCCGACGAATTTTCTTATCATCTCCATATTTGCTTTTAGATATCTTCTTCTTCATCATCCTTGGAAATTTGATTGTGACTTTTTTCTTGGCTTGTAAGGTTTATCGGATGGCTGCATGCCTTTGGGAAGGCTACTGGAAGTGCAAAAGGAAGCATTGGATTTGCCCGAGATGCCCTATGGAGAGATCGGAGAGTCTCTCCCTCCTCAGCCACATTAGATGGCTATCATCACCTCCAGGTGGTGGGAGGAAGAGGAGGACTCCACCATCCGGTTAGTTCATCTCCTCATGAGCTGCACCGATGTCGTCGAGTGCAGCGACTCCAACGTGGTGGGGACCATTACCAAGGAGATGTGGATCGTACTCATGTGAGGTTGGCCTCCACCTCGCTGAGCTCATGCGCTCGGTTCACATCTGATTTGCCTTCCATGGGGTTGTTATTGGGAATTTTGTTCTAAAGTCAATCATCAGTCCGTTGACGATTGAGCTTATTGAAGGAAGCAGTGCAGGATTTGCAGTGCTACTTTCAAAAAATTTTTCTGAAATAGCTAAAATATAGTAAAAAATTAATTAATTTAATTAATTAATTTTTGATCATATCAAAATATTAAGCTCTACACCAATGATTTCAACACAATATGCATGCATTCATATAGATCTGAAAATAAAATTATGTAGCAAACTCTTCACAACATCTATCTATTTAGAATACAATACCTTTTCATGGATAGCTGATCACCGTAATTTGAATCCATCAGATAATGCTCTAGTATCGCACTACAGCCACACACATGTCCGACCTCTATGGTGTTAGATATATTTGCCCTAGAAGCCAGAATTGACTGACACTTGTAATACACTTCTAGGGGCAAAATTATAATTTTGACTAACATAAATAAAATGGGTTATATTCTATCACATATGTGTATTTAGTGTCTGTGATACATCCTTTGAGTTAATGGTAATGATAATTCATATTTTCAAGAGTTGAAAATTTAAGAAATAAATAATCATTATTAACTCATAAAATGCTCCCGACCATAGGATCATCATGAGGATGGTGATTGATCCAGAAGGTTGGTGTACAATCGCTTCTCTTTAGTAGATGAGTCTTGAGTCTATGGTGTGGAGACATCGGAGCGAGAGTACAGATACTCGTTAGAGAATGAGGGCACTGAGCGTGACCACCTCGAGTAGTCATTAGGAAGTCTACCTTCTCGTCAATGACTGACTCGATGCTGCAGTGGTGTGTCTGGTTCTTTGACCTGAGGATGCATCGGTAGTTCACCTTGAGGGTGTTATAGTTTGACTACACCATTAACTCGATCTCCTAGCCATATGGAATCCTGAGGTGTATGTTGGCTATAGCATGTTCATTGTAGGAACTGGATTGCATCAAGATGGAATCTATCTACCTCGGTGGTAGAGGAGCAGCCCTATGATGATCATGAGAATCAAGTCCAGAAGCCCATGGCCATGGTAGAGTGAAATAATAGAAAGAGTTTCTATTTAGGTTTTCACATTGGACTTGAATCGAATGATTACATCATATGATAGAGACTAGGGTTTGACGAGTTCACCTTAACCCTAATCTGATCGGGCTCAAGATAGAAGAACTTAATCACACAGGTAGCTGCACCAAGAGGTTCGCATTCAGCTCTGATGGGTTGCCACCATATACTGCTAGGTGTCACTGGTGGATTTTGGGAGCAATTAGAATGATTTAGATGATCGATCATTCTAGCTGTTCGAATCAGAAGAGTTCTGATCCATCGAAAGGAGTTTCGATGATGTCGATGATAGAGATCATGACATATCCCATTACCATATACAGAACTGAACCTAACTGGGTCACACAAACAAGGGTTTGAATTTGGTGATCATCAATTGAACTGATCCAGTTCAATTGATCTGAATGAGATTCAATTAGGTTCTAGAAAATCGTGCTAGCACTCGATTGAACCTAACGTTCTTCTTTTACTATCATAAATAGTTATCCTGACTGAGCCAAAGAAGTTTGTACTCGATCAGAGGCCTTCATTTTATCTGACTGGAGCTTATCCAAGTCAGAAAGGATTGTCTATTTTGTAAGATAATACCTGCCATTTTTGGTCACCTACCATTTCTCATCCTTTGACTTTGGTCAAAAGTTGACCTTTGACTGGTGAAACGTTGACCATTGATACTTTGACTTCTATCCACGTGTCACGCACCTATTGGAGAGCTGGTGGAGGCCTGTTCCCCTTCCAGAACCTGGCAAGGAGGAGGGTGCACGCCGCCCTTGGCGTGTGCCCAAGTTGGAGGCGCCCAAAGTCCCTGTTGGATAGAGACTCCATCTTCGTTTTGGATTCTAATTAGAGTTCTCCTAAGAACCAACTTTGACTGGTCCTAGGTGCAATCTAAGGAGGTATCCAAGGGACTCTATTTTTATCAATCAGATTTAGATCTGATTTCACAAAGGATTGTGATTGGTTGGAAAGAAGAGGAGTTGGATCATACTTAGTCTATAAATAAGACCCTGCACCCAACTCAAATAATGATTGAAAAAGCAATTGAGATTTCCACACCCCAAGGCTACCTCTCCTCTCCTCCTCCATGCTAAAGCATCTTCTCCCTCTCCTCTCTATGTCCAAAAGTGTTTTGGCTCCATGGTTGGTGCAATCCAGGCGAGAGAAAGGAGACTGAAAGCTAGAAGACTGCGCTGCTGCATAGGACAACTACTATTCTTCGAAAGGAGTTTTGAAGATCCTCCAGATCAGATCTAGATCTAATTTTTGGAGACATGATAGAGAAAAAGAGAATCTTCAGATTCAGCCCGAGTGGATATCGGTAGAGGCCAGGCACTTGCGTGGCTAGATCCAAAACCTTCCGCTGCTTACAGGATCATCAACGGGTAATAGGATTACCCTACATCAAGGTAAATTAAATTTGATTTAATTTATTTAGATTTTATTTTTATTATTAAAATAATAAGAATTAGATCTAAAATATCCTAGATCTGATTAGGATCAAAATTTTTTTTTTTGAAATATATCTCTTGACCCGATCAGATCTGAACGAACCTGGTCCGAAAAATCAGGATTTTCCTTCAACTGGTATCAGAGCCAAGGTTCTAAAAGTATTTAAATCTAATTTTAAATTTATTTTAATTAAAAAATAAGTGATTTTCAGATATCACATGAGAT
>QRFJ01000575.1:237666-434657 GCA_006176705.1 Cocos nucifera
GCTTGTTGCAGCCTATTTCGATTATGAAATATGGCAAATGGACGTGAAAAGGTCTCACGGATATCTTGAAGAAGATATCTATATGGAACGTCGCTAGGTTTCACATCCAATGATACTGATCACAGGTTTGCAAGCTGTAAAGGTCCATATATGGACTTAAGCAAGCATCTCGGAGCTGGAACACTCGTTTCAATGATGTGATCAAAAAGTTTGGTTTCATCAAAAATGAAGAGGAACCATGTGTTTCAAAAGGTCAGTGGGAGCGCTGTTGTCTTCCTCGTATTGTACGTGGATGACATCTTCCTTATTGGGAATGATATTCCCATGATGACAATAGTCAAATTGTCTCCATGAAAGACCTAGGTGAAGCATCCTTTATTCTAGGAATTAAGGTCTATAGGGATTGACCGAATAGGATGCTAGAATTTTCACAGAAGATGTATATAGAGGAAGTCTAAAGAGGTTTAGTATGAGAAACTCTAAGAGGGGATTAATACCCTTCAGACATGGTATTCATCTTTCCAAAAAGATGTGCCCTAGCACACCTGAGGAAATGGAATGCATGAGCAAGATCCCTTATGCTTCTGCAATAGGGAGCCTTATGTATGCCATGCTATGTACACGACCTGATATAGCCCATGCTGTGAGTGTCAGAAGCAGATATCAGTCAAATCCAGGTGAAGAACACTAGACTTGTATGAAATATATCCTTAAGTACTTGAGAAGAACTAAGGATATGATGTTGGTCTTTGCTAACAGAGAACTCCAAGTCCAGATACACAGACTCATTTCATGTCCGAATGTAGATGATCGAAAGTCGACATCTGGAGTCTATGTGGCAATTGGTGGTGTGTCAGCTTAAAAGTTCAAGCAAATCATGATAGCAGATTCCACCATGGAAGCAGAATATATCGCTGTATCAGAGGCTATGAAGGAAGCATTCTGGTACAAGAAGTTTGCTACAGAAATTGGAGTAATGCCATCAGATGCCATTCCTCTATACTGCGGCAATAATGGCGCCATAGCCCTTGCTAAGGAGTTGAGGTCTCACCAAAAATTCAAGCACATTAGGTGGCGATACCACCTCATCCGTGATTACCTCGAGAAGGGTTACGTTGAGGTCAAGAGAGTTGACTCCTCAAACAATGTGGCAGAGCCGCTTACAAAGCCGTTGGGCCAGCAGGAGATCGAAGCCCACCTTGAGAAGATTAGACTTAGACCTGTAGCCAATTAGCTTTAGGGCAAGTGGGAGATTGTTAGATATATGTGCCCTAGAAGCCAGAATTGGCTGACGCTTGTAATATACTTCTAGGGGCAAAATTATAATTTTGACTAAAATAAATAAAATGGGTTATTTTCTATCATATATGTGTATTTAGTGTCTGTGATACATCCTTTGAGTTAATGATAATGATAATTCATATTTTCAAGAGTTAAAAATTTAAGACATGAATAATCATTATTAACTCATAAAATGCTTCCGACCATAGGATCATCACGAGGATGGTGATTGATCCGGAAGGTTGGTGTACAATCGCTTCTCTTTAGTAGATGAGTCTTGAGTCTATGTTGTGGAGACACTGGAGCGAGAGTACAGGTACTCGTTAGAGAATGAGGGCACTGAGCGTGACCACCTCGAGTAGTCATTAGGAAGTCTACCTTCTCGTCAATGACTGACTCGATGCTATAGTAGTGTGTCTGGTTCTTTGACCTGAGATGCATCGACAGTTCACCTTGAGGGTGTTATAGTTTGACTATACCATAACTCGGTCTCCTAGCCATACGGAATTCTGAGGAGTATGTTGGCTATAGCATGTTCATTGTAGGAACTGGATAGCATCAAGATGGAATCTATCTACCTCGGTGGTAGAGGAGCAGCCCTATGATGATCATGAGAATCAGGTCTAGAAGTCCATAGCCATGGTAGAGTGAAATAATAGAAAGAGTTTCTATTTAGGTTTTCACATTGGACTTGAATCGAATGATTACATCATATGACAGAGACTAGGGTTTGAATAGTTCACCTTAACCCTAATCTGATCGGGGCTCAAGATGGAAGAACTTAATCACACAGGTAGCTGCACCAAGAGGTTCGCATTCAGCTCTGATGGGTTTCCACCATATACTGCTAGGTGTCACTATTAGATTTTGGGAGCAATTAGAATGATTTAGATGATCCATCATTCTAGCTGTTCGAATTAGAAGAGTTCTGATCCATCGAAAGGAGTTTCAATGATGTCGATGATGGAGATCATGACATATCCCATTACCATATAGAATTGAACCTAACTGGGTCACACAAATAAGGGTTTGAATCTGGTGATCATCAATTGAACTGAATGAGATTCAATTAGGTTCAAGGAAATCGTGCGAGCACTCGATTGAACCTAACGTTCTTCTTTTACTATCATAAATAGTTATCCTGACTGAGCCATAGGAGTTTGTGCTGGATCAAAGGCCTTCACTTTGTCTGATTGGAGCTTGTCTAAGTCAGAAAGGATTGTCTTATTTTGTAAGAAATATCTGCCATTTTTGGTCACCTGCCATGTCTCATCCTTTGACTTTGGTCAAAAATTGACCTTTGATTGATCAAACATTGACCATTGACACTTTGACTTCTGTCCACATGTCATGCACCTATTGAAGAGCTGGTGGGGGCCTGTCCTCCTACCAGAACCTGGCAAGAAGGAGGACGCACGCCACCCTTGGCGTGTGCCCAAGTTGGAGGCACCCAGGAGTCCTTATTGGACAGGGACTCCATCTCCTTTTTGGATTCCGATTAGAGTTCTCCTAAGAATCAACTTTGACTGATCTTAGGCGCCATCTAAGGAGGAATTCAAGGGACTCTATTTCCACCAATCAGATTTAGATATGATTTCATAAAGGGTTGTGATTGGTTGGGAAGAAGAGGAGTTGGATCATGCTTAGTCTATAAATAAGACCCTACGCCCAACTCAAATAATGATTGGAAAAGCAATTGAGATTTTCATGCCCCAAGGCTGCCTCTTCTCTCCTCCTCCATACCAAAGCATCTTCTCCCTCTCCTCTCCACGTCCAAAAGTATTTTGGGTCCTTGGTTGGTGCAATCCAGATGAGAGAAAGGCGACTGAAAGCTTGAAGGTTGCGCTGCTGCATAGGACAACTGCTGATCTTCGAAAAAAGTTTTGAAGATCCTCCAGATCAGATCTAGATCTGATTTTTGGAGGCGTGATAGAGAAGAAGAGGATCTCTAGATCCAGCCCAAATAGATACCGATAGAGGCCAGGCACTTGCATGGCTAGATCCAGAACCTTCCACTGCTTATAGGATCATCAATGGATAATAGGATTATCCTACATCAAGATAAATTAAATTTGATTTAATTTATTTAGATTTTATTTTTATTATTAGAATAATAAGGATCAAATCTGAAACATCTTAAATCTGATTAGGATCAAAAAATATTTTTTAAAAATATATCTCTTGATCTGATCAGATCTGAACAAACCTAGTTCGAAAAATCAGGATTTTTCTTCATATGGTTGGTCCATACGGTGCTCCTGATCCCGATCAGCCCTACTGGAGTGTAGCTCATCATCGGAGCTTTTAATGGCTGATCATGATTGATTCGATCGATCATATACTTTTTGATTTTCCAAACACTCCAAAAAATTAGAGCACAAATACTAAAAGATGATGAAGAGGTGTTTCAAATTTGGTGGTGATCCAATGCTCACAACACTCGATCTCTCCATCCGAACCCAGATTCCCAAATCTAGGGTTTCACTCTACCCAAAAAAACCTGACACACTGAAAATCCTATCATGCCCTCTTTGTGTGGATTTATTCTATGAAACAAGTTTTTATAGAAAGATGACTTTCAGATCTATAGACCCTATTTAGATCATATCTAAAAATTGGGTATCCTTAAAGATGAAAATCAGAAGAGAAGAGAGGCATGAAGAAAAAATAAAGTGTTGCAGGACCCTGCTCACCTTCACTCCGAGATTTTTTGCACCCAAAACTAATGCCCAATCACATTAAAATTTTTACCACAGAATGCTAACCCTTTGTCTTGCATGCATAAAAGTTCTCATAATTTATTGATGTGAATACCATCGAAAAGGCACATGGAAAGTGATAAGGGTCAGAGGTTAAACTTGTTTCAACCTCCCAACTAACATGAAATTCAAAAACCTTCTTATCCACATCCAACGCCCATACCAGAGTATTTGATGCATAGAAGGACTCTCCTTCTACGTGTCCACTCGAAGAATGCACAAAAAATTGCATGAAGTAAAATCAAAGTGGACGTGGGAAAAGGATAAGAACGAGAGGGAGTTAAGAAGTTTCAACTTCTACATTGAATTCAAAATTCAAATTATTTTGACCAGTCCAACCATTGGACCAGGTCAAAGGTAGAAGAGATATGGGGTGTAGAAGGTATATGGGTGTGAGAAAAAATTCACATAAAATAAAGAGGGGCATGGGTCAAAGGTTGGTTAAATATTGTAGGCACAGGGTGTTGAAAGTTCAAACCTCCTTTGACTTTTCAAAATTGGTTTCAACTAAACCAATTATTCCAGACCCAATAAGACTAGGTCAAATCTAACTAAATTAGGCTTAACTCAACTTATTAAATTTTTAATCAAATTAGAAATTAATTTGATCCAGTTCCTGATTAAATTAGGATCAATCTTTCACAGTGATTAGGTCAACTCATAACCTAATCGGGTCAAACCCAATTGAATCCAATTTGATCAAACTTGATCAAATCCCCATCGCTCAATCAAATTAAGTTAATCAATAATCAAATTGCTAATTAATCCTCCAATAAATATAGAATCCCAATTGGGTGGATGTCTGGACAACAGAGTCCATCAATTTGAAACTTTTGAAGAGTCTCAAACCAGTGGGACTCTTGAACTCAGTATCCCAAATGAATCAAACTCATGATCATAGAGTCCCAGACCAGTGAGAATCTTGATCAGAGAGTCTTAGATGAGTAGGACTCAGAGTCCCAGTCCAGTGAGACTCTTGGTCATAGAGTCCCAGTCTAGTGGGACTCTTGACCATAGTGTCTTAGGTCCTCAGGACTCATAATCAGCCATCAGATCAGGTAGAAACTCCTTATGTGTGTTACCCATAGGTTTGAATCCTAGGTCGATAGCATTAGAACCAATTTTCTATACCAATCGATATGACCATCTAGTAATGGTACCCGACATTCGGATAGGTCAAAAAGTCGTAACACAATAATGATGAACCTATGGAATATGGTTATCATATAATTCATCCCCTTAATCTCGATGCTCAAAGGATGATTTAGGATTTACCGTCAATCCTAAAATTCATCCACAGTATATTTCAATATTTAGCATCCCTTATATGGATTACCCCAACCAAGGATTTGCTAAATTGAAATACAGCGATGCACTTGCTTCAATACTTGGGGAGGGTCGATCCTATCTTGATTCACACATCGACAAGTCAAGTACTTGACTGCACCCAATAGCCTTCCATCACTGAATTAAAAATTCAGCTAGTCCGGTACCTAAGTACAGTGAGTTGCTTGCAAGTCATCATGGTGGTCTCAGATCTAAGGGACACTTATACCCATATCCTTCGAAGCTAATCTTGATAGGAGAAAAGCTCTAAAGTTGATCACGTTCAGTGCAGATGTATCCATACATCTCACTTGCATGCCATACTAGTATCTCAACATCCCTTAGTTATGAGGACAACCAACCTATATGGCACACAATGATCTATACTCGATAAACGTTGTCATCTTAAGTAACAACGTATTTTTTGGTCGTGAACAATTTAAGGACTAAATGATAAATCTTTCTTTATCGAATCTAGATAGTCCTAAAATCTTCATCACAACATAGAAATTCATTAGAAGACAATATATTTTATGATGAAAAATGTCAAAATAATTTTTATTAGTTTATGACTCATATATAATTATAAATGTATAGTCCAACCATCAACAGACTGACGATTGGCTTTAGAACATATTCCTAACAATCTCCCACTTGGACTAAAGCCAATCGATGTAGTATCTAATACCTGTCTTCGACTTGAAATCATTGAACTCCTTCATCATAATAGCTTTAGTGAATGGGTCGGCCAGGTTCTTCTTTTCGTCGATCTTCTGAAGGTCGACATCACCTCGATTATAATTTCTCGGACAAGATGGAAGCAGCGTAGAATATGCTTCGTCTGCTGGTGTGCCTTAAGTTTCTTTGCCTGAATAATAGCTCAAGAGCTATCACATAGAACAGAACTAGACCATCAAGAGAGGATGCTACTCCAAGCTCGATGATGAATTTTTTCAACCACACCGCTTCTTTGGCAGCATTTGATGCAGCGATATACTCTGCCTCACAAACTGAATCGGCCATAGTGTACTGCTTAAAATTCTTCCAGTAGACGGCCCTACCATTAAGGATGAATATATATCCTGACACACTCTTGCTATCATCATGATCAGACTGAAAACTGGAGTCAATGAACCCCATAAGTTTCAAATCTGTTTCACCATATACAAGCCACTGGTCCTTAGTATTTCTTAAATACTTCAGGATGATTTTAATAATCTTCCAATGGTTCTCTCTTGGATCAGATTGGTATCTACTCACTACCCCTAGTGAGTATGCCACATCTGATCGTGTACATATCATGGCGTACATGATAGAACCCACTGTTGAAGCATATGGTATTCTACTCATACACTCTTTCTAGAGGTGTTGTCGGACAATCCCTCTTTAAAAAAAAAATTTCATAGCCTATTAGTAGATAGCCTTTCTTGAAATTCTCCATGCTGAACCATTTCAGCACAGTATCAATATATGTAGACTGAGATAATTCAAGCAACCTTTTAGATCTATCTCTATAGATCTTCATCCTTAGGATGTAGGAAGCTTCTCCCAGATCTTTCATGAAGAACTGTGATGACAGCCAGATCTTTATTTCTTGCAATGTAGGGACATCATTTCTGATTAAGAGAATATCATCCACATATAATATTAGGAATACTATTGCTGAACCATTAGCCCATTTGTATATGCTGGGCTCCTCTTCGTTCTTAACGAAGTCATACATTTTGATTATTTTATCAAATCATATATTCATGCTCCGAGATGCCTGCTTCAGTCCATAAATGGATCTTTGAAGCTTACACACTTTAGACTCATCTATAGATGTGAATCCTTTAGGCTGTATCATATACACCTCTTCATCCAGCTCTCCATTTAGGAAAGTCATTTTCACATTCATCTGCCAGATTTCATAATCTAGATGGGTAGCGACAGCAAGCATAATCCAAATGGATTTGAGCATTACCACAGGAGAAAATATCTCGTCATAGACAATACCATAATGTTGATGATACCCCTTGGCAACCAGACGGGCTTGCTTTATAGATCTCCACCTTTCCATCTATGCCCCTTTCTCTTTTGAAGACCCACTTACACCCTATGGGTTTTACCCCTTCAGATGGGTCAACCAATCTCCATATATTTTTGACCTTCATGAATTCCATTTTGAATTTCATGACTTCAAGCCATTTCTCAGAGTCAGATCTCTACATTGCATCCATATAGGTGATCAGATTCTGATCGTTCTCATCGAGTTTGATAGGATCCCCATCCTGGACCAAGAAACCATAGTATCTGTTCAATTGACATGGTAATCTACCAGATTGCCTTAAGGATGCATCTCCAATGGGTTCTAGATTTGATCTAATCAGATCCAGCTCAAGTTCTACAACTTATGTCTATTCTTCCACCTATCGTACTTTATCAAGTTCTATCTTAGAGGCATTAGTTCCTTCATCAAGGAACTCCTTTTCTAAAAAGACTGCCTTAAGACTGATAAACACTTTTTGCTCATCAGCAAGGTAGAAGTAATACCCTTTGATTTTTTTTGGGTAACCTATAAAACTACACTTATCAGACCTAGGTTCAAGCTTGTCTGTCATCAAACATTTAGCATAAGTCGGACATCCCCAAATCCTAATGTGTGAAAGTACTGGCTTACATCCTGTCCATATCCCCAAATCCATATACAAATTGATCTAATCAAAATAAATTCTAATCTAGACAATTATGCAGAACTATTCTACAACTAGTCTAGACATGCATCAATCATATCTCATATGATATTCAAAAATTAAATAATTTTTATTTACTATTTTTTAGATGTTATTATAACACTTATAATATCAAAAAATAGTAAATAAAAAGATCTAAAATATCATTTAATCGGATTAAATCAAAAATATGCAAGAATATTCTATAGAACTATTCTATTCTAGAACTAGTCATGCATATCTTCTAATCTTAGATCCAAATTATTTAATTTTAATTTTTTCTGATTTTAGATCTGATCACATCTCATGTGACATCTAAAATCACTTATTTTCTAATTAAAATAAATTTAAAAATTAGATCTAAATACTTTTAGAACCTTGGCTCTGATACCAGTTGAAGGGAAAATCCTGATTTCCCGGTCCAGGTTCGTTCAGATCTGATCAGATCAAGAGATATATTTCAAAAATTTTTTCTTTTGATCTAATCAGATCTTGATATATTTTAGATCTGAATTCTTATTATTTTAATAAAATAAAATAAAATTAGATAAATTAAATCAAATTTAATTTACCTTGATATGGGTAATCCTATTACCCGTTGATGATCCTGTATGCAGCGGAAGGTTCTGGATCTAGCCACGCAAGTGCCTGGCCTCTACCGGTATCCACTCAGGCTTGGATCTAGAGATCCTCTTCTTCTCTATCACATCTCCAAAAATTAGATCTGGATCTGATCTGGAGGATCTTCAAAACTCTTTTGAAGATCAGCAGTCGTCCTTTGCAGCAGCGCAGCCTTCTAGCTTCAGTCGCCTTTCTTTGATCTGGATCGCACCAACCAAGGTCCAAAACTCCTTTTGGACGTGGAGAGGAGAGGGGAGAAGAGACTTTGGCATGGAGGAGAGGGAGAGGCAGCCTTGGGGCATGGGGAAACTTATGATTCATCATATCTTTATTCTTGAGTTGGGCGCAGGGTCTTATTTATAGACTAAGCTGTGATCCAACTCCTCTTCTTCCCAACCAATCACAACTCTTTGTGAAATCAGATCTAAATCTGATTGGTGGGAATAGAGTCCCCTGGATTCCTCCTTAGAGGGCGCCTAAGACCAGTCAAAGTTGGTTCTTAGGAGAACTCTAATTGGAATCCAAAAAGGAGATGGAGTCCCTGTCCAACAAGGACTCCTAGGCGCCCTCCAACTTGGGCACACGCCAAGGGTGGCGTGCGCCCTCCTCCTTGCCAGGTTCTGGCAGGGGGACAGGCCCCCACCAGCTCTCCAATAGGTGCATGACATGTGGTCAAAAGTCAAAGTGTCAATGGTCAACATTTGACCAGTCAAAGGTAGACTTTTGACCAAAGTCAAAGAACAAGAAATGGCAGGTGACCAAAAATGGCAGGTAATGTGTCTTACAAAATAAGACAACCTTTTCTGACTTGGACAACCTCCAGTCAGACCATATGAAGGCCTCTGATTGAGCACAAACTCCTTTGGCTCAGTCAGGACAACTTATTTATGATAGCAAAAGAAGAACGTTAGGTTCAATCGAGTGCTAGCACGATTTTCTTTGAACCTAATTGAATCTCATTCAGATCAATTGAACTAGATCAGTTCAATTGATGATCACCAGATTCAAACCCTTGTTTGTGTGACCTAGTTAGGTTCAGTTCTGTATGGTAATGGGATATGTCATGATCTCTATCATCGACATCATCGAAACTCCTTTCGATGGATCAGAACTCTTCTGATTCGAACAGCTAGAATGATCGATCATCTAAATCATTCTAATTGCTCCCAAAATCCATGACCAGTGACAGTATATGGTGGCAACCCATCAGAGCTGAATGCGAACCTCTTGGTGCAGCTACCTGTGTGATTAAGTTCTTCTATCTTGAGCCCCGATCAGATTAGGGTTAAGGTGAAACTCGTCAAACCCTAGTCTCTGTCATATGATGTAATCATTCGATTCGAAGTCCAATGTGAAAATCTAAATAGAAACTCTTTCTATTATTTCACTCTGCCATGGCCATGGACTTCTGGACTTGATTCTCATGATCATCATAGGGCTGCTCCTCTACCACCGAGGTAGATAGATTCCATCTTGATGCAATCCAGTTCCTACAATGAACATGCTATAGCCAACATACACCTCAGGGTTCCATATGGCTAGGAGATCGAGTAATGGTGTAGTCAAACTATAACACCCTCAAGGTGAACTGCCGATGCATCTCAGGTCAAAGAACCAGACACACTACTGCAGCATCGAGTCAGTCATTGACGAGAAGGTAGACTCCCTAATGACTACTCGAGGTGGTCACGCTCAGTGCCCTCGTTCTCTAACGAGTACCTATACTCTCGCTCTGGTGTCTCCACACCGTAGACTCAAGACTCATCTACTAAAGAGAAGCGATTGTACACCAACCTTCCGGATCAATCACCATCCTCGTGATGATCCTATGGTCAGGAGCAATTTATGAGTTAATAATGATTATTCAT
Source organism: Cocos nucifera (assembly GCA_006176705.1). Taxonomy (NCBI): domain Eukaryota; kingdom Viridiplantae; phylum Streptophyta; class Magnoliopsida; order Arecales; family Arecaceae; genus Cocos; species Cocos nucifera. The sequence continues at coordinate 248,233 of QRFJ01000575.1, forward strand.
GTCTTAAATTTTTAACTCTTAAAAATATGAATTATCATTACCATTAACTCAAAGAATGTATCACATACACTAAATACACATATGTGATAGAAAATAACCCATTTATTGCTTTTAGTCAAAATTACAATTTTGTCCCTTGAAGTGTATTACAAGTGTCAGCCAATTCTGGCTTCTAGGGCACATATATCTAACAATTCCATCATGGATCGAACCATGTCTGATAGGGTCTGATTTCTCCTTTCAAATACACCATTATGTTATGGTGTTCCAGGAGGGGTCTATTGGGAGAGAATCCCATTCTCTCCAAGATATGTCAGAAACTCATTAGAAAGATGTTCACCCTCTCGGTTAGACTGAAGAGTTTTAATGCTCTTTTCAGTTTGCTTTTCTACCTCATTTTAAAATAGTTTGAATATTTTAAATGACTCCGACTTATGCTTCATTAAATAGACATACCCATATCTCGATAGATCATCTGTGAAAGTTATGAAGTAGAAGTATCCATCTCTGGCACTTGAGCTCATGGGTCCACATACATCCAAATGAACTAGACTTAGGAGTTCAATGGCTCATTCATCTTTTTCAGTAAAAGATAACTTGGTCATCTTACCAAGAAGATAGGACTCATAGGTTGGAAGTGATTCATAATCACTAACCTCAAGAATTTTTTTTTGAGTTAACCTATTAATTCTATTCTTGTTAATATGACCTAGCCTACAATGCCAAAGGTATACATCAAACACATCACTAATTCTAGGACATTTATCGAAAGATTAAACCACGTTAACAAGCATAGAAAGTAAATAAATTTTATTATTTAATTATCCAATAAAAATTATAACACCATTCAAAATGATATTATAAAATTTTTTTTATTGATATTTCAAAACTATTCATGGCCAAAAGGCCTACAGAAATGACATTCAATAAGAAAGTTGGACAAAAATGGCATTCATGAAGAATAACTTTATTTGAATTGATTACAACATTCATGATTTCTAAAGCTAGAATTGGAACTTATCTTCCATCTCCAACATTTAGGAACCTCTCACCTTGATTAAATCTCCTACTGACCTACAAGCCCTACATAGAATTACAAATATGATAAGGGCTTCTAGTATTTAATACCCAGGCAGTAGAATCAAATAAGAAAAAATTGTAAGGTGTTATCATATAATTACCTTGCCTAGCAATCACTTGCTTCCTTCTTGGCCTGTTTGGGTCTAGGGAGGAAATGTACAGAGGATAGTTTCTCTTTCAGTGCCCCTACTTCTTGTAGAAGAAGCACTCTGCCTGACTCTGATTAGGCTTGCGCTTCTTAGTCCGACCCTATGCAGTCGTCCCGGCATTTGGCTGCACCCTCTTGTTCTTCTTTTTCTTGTTCTTCTTCGCTTTCTTAAAGGGTCAACGACTAGAAGAAGACCCTCCCACTATATTCACCATCTCTTTGTGGAGTTGGTGATTCTTCTTAAAGTTTTGTAGTAACCCCAACAATTCATGGTAGTTGACTGTAGGCTTTGTCATTCTGAAATGAATTAGGAAGGGGAGGAAGGACTTGGGTAAGGAATTAAGGAATGCATCCTTACCGAGCTGCTCATGTAGGAAAAAGCCCAGCTTGCTAAGGTGCTCGATCATCTCGATCATGTACAATACATGATCGGTGACTGAGGCCCCGCCCCTTATCTGAGCATTGAAAATAGCATAACTTATTTTGTGCCTTTCAATGTTGTCAGGCGTGCCAAAGGAGTTGTTCAACATTTGAAGCATCTCTTATGGCTGGCCATTTTCAAACCTATGGCTGAACTCATTGTTCATTGCCACCAGCATTATACACCAAATGGTGGTGTGATCATTGAGCCACTTTTGATAAGTAACTCGAACCATTCCTCTAGCGTTCGGAGCTGGCTCCTCAGGTTCAGGATCCGTTATGACATAAAAGATCTGCTTATGCTTCAGGATGATTTTCAACTTACGATACAAGCTATCATAGTTGAATTTCATTAATTTATCATTGTCTAATAATGACCAGAGCGACAGGTTAGTGGCCATTTTTTCATAATAAGGAAAACCATGAAGGAACCAGATCTAGGGATTCACAGGTAGATCTTGAAAATTTTCAAGATCTTGCAGCGAAAGACTTAAATAAATCTAAAATTTATTTAAATAATCATGTAAATACCTAGATCTTAGATCTATCATATGATTAAGGTATGATATTAAATCAAAAATTAAAATCAAATAAGAAAGAAAAAGGTTGATCAAATCAACCTAGATCTATACTACATCAAATACAGGTATGAAGTTTATAGATCAGATCTATTACCTGAGCAAGTTTAGATGTTCTAACTTACTGATCTGGGCATGAGGATGAAGTCATGAGTTGCATATGAATCTGGCCTCTAGAAGTCATCCACACGAGTCTACGATCTCTGATCTGAAGTTCGATGTAGGAAATCAGCACAGCATGCTAGTACTGTGCTGATCCTTCTTCGATGGTCGATTCGATGCTCCTTTCTTCAAAATTTAGACTCTCCAAAATATGAGAAGGAAGATGAGAGTTTACTGATTTGAGACTCTCTTAGAAAAACTCAAAAGAAAGGAAGAGAGATTGAAAATAAAACAACCCTAAAAGAAGACCCTCTTCTTCTTCTCTTTTCTCTCACCTAGACACCTAGTTTGGTGCCTATGAAACCCCCACGCCCAAGGACCATCTTCCTTTGATTTTTGCACACCCCAAATCTCTTCCAAAGCTCTATATTTTATGAAATAATTAAAATAAAATTAATCCAATAAATAGAAAAAGGAAGAGTCCAAGTTAGGTCAAATTTCTTAACTAGGATATCCAAACATGGGAAGTTGTTGGGGCGCCCAACTCTTGGGCGCCTCCTCCATAATTTTTGGCACGGACTATCAAGGGAGGGTGCATAAAAAAGGAGATTATTTTCATAAAATAATAGATAAATTAATTAAAAGAGGGGGCGACACTCAAGGAAAGATGTTTTGGTCAACAAGGATTCTATCTCATAGAATCCTAAGCAAAACCAATTCCTCCTTTGACTTGGTCTTCCACCTATCTTCCAAATATAACTTGGAGGGAGAGAGGGGGTGTGAAAATAAGGAAGAAAGGGATTTTCCATGAAAAATATCTAAAAAATAGGTATGGGGGGCATTGGGACTATTGGGGATAAACCCCGCTTCCACCGAAGTCCAATCAGATGCTTAGTCGATAATGCAACCAATAGTCATGGGAAAGCTTCAGTGGATGAGCCTTAGCCGAGCTCTTTAGCAGTTGAGCTCCTTGCGGACTCCTCCAGTGGCCAGGCTTCTATGAAAGCCGAGCTTCTTGCAGACTCTAGCGGTCGGACTTCTGCAAAAGCCGAGCTCCTTGCGGACTCCTCCAGCGGTCGGGCTTCTACGGAAGCCGAACTTCTTGCAGACTTCTCCAGCGGTCGAGCTTCTACGAAAGTCGAGCTCCTTGCAGACTCCTCCAGCGATCGGGCTTCTATGGAAGTTGAGCTCCTTGCGGACTCCTCCAGCGGTCGGGCTTCTACGGAAGCCAAACTCCTTACGGACTCCTTCGGTGGTCGGGCTTCTACGGAAGTCGGACTCCTTGCGGACTCCTCCAACGGTCGAACTCCTTAATGGCCGAACTTCTATGGAAGCCGAACTTCTTACAGACTATCGATGGATTGCTGTAGGCGATCCCACTACTAAACGGTTACATGATAATAACGATCGATATTTTTCAAGTCAATAACGATCGGCATTTTTCAAGTCAATAATGATCGACATTGATCAGGACAGTTACGACAATCATTAATCAAGACAGTTACAACAAGCTCCACCTATAAAAAGGACCATCCAGATACGCTTAGGCCAGGTTCTAAAACTCTTCTCTCCTTCTTGAAACTCTGCCAAACTCCACACTGAGCACTCCATTTCTGTTGGCTAGAGCTAACTTGAGCGTCAGAGGATCCTACCGGAGCCACCCCCATCGACTCTGGATGGGACGTTGTTTTGCAGGTCATCAGTGGTGACCTCATCCTCCTCCACTCCAATTCAATCTGAAGTCAACCAATTTTTGCACCAATAGATTTGGCGCTAGAAGGAGGGCTCCTCTGTTCTTGAGGTTCCCTCGATCTAAAAGGAGTGCTCAACGATAATCTCTCTTCAGAGATCTCCCTCCCTCCTCTCTAGAGTTCTTTCCTAAGAGAAGATGCCTCCCAGGAGAGCTTCGACCCGATGATCAATGGCCTCCATGACCAGATCCCGCTTAGATCCGTCTGCTCCCACTCCAGCTTCGGCAACCCAAGTTCCATTTGTAGCTGCGATGGATGCGGAGCAGTTCAACCTGCTCGTCCAGTAGGTTCATGGCCTCATGGAGGCGATGTAGGCGGTGCAAGCCATACACCAGTAGGCCCCGACACTGGCTCAACCAACACGGGATTCTTCAGAGCCCGATGGTCTAGGCCAGGAATGGCCGACTTGGGCTACCCAGCCTCCGATCCTCAGAAGGGAGAAGCAGAGGAGGGAAGGCCCCTGCTCGGATCACGACTCGATCGAGGGGAAAACTTCGCACCCATCCTACCAGAAAACCTTGGAGATCAAAGATCGTGAAGATCTCTTGGATCAAAGGCTCTTAGAAATGAGCTGATGGATCGAAGAACTCCATCACAATCTCTCCTCTCATGGTAATGATATTTGTGCTGACCCTCCCTTTTCACAGAAAATTATACAGAAATCGATCCCATCGAACTTCAAGCTCCCACAGTTCGAGAGTTATGATTGGACCACCGATCCAGTCGACCATCTGGAAGCCTTTCGGATAATGATGTTGCTCCATGGTGCATCAGATGCTATTTTATGCTAGACTTTTCCCTCGACCCTTAAGGAAGCTGCCAGGAACTGGTACTTAGCACTTAAGCCGAGTACCATCTTATCGTTTGATCAGATGAGCCAGCAGTTCGTAGTCCACTTCGTCAGTAGTTGGCATCCATGCCGAAGTTTGGATTCCTTGATGAATGTCAAGCAGAAGCAAGGGGAATCGATCTGGGCTTATGTCACCTGGTTTAATGCTATGGCATTGGAGGTCCGAAACCTGGACCAGTCCATTGCGATGGCCGTGCTCAAGGACGGCCTTCAAAAGAATGACTTGCTGTTCTCCCTGAAAAAAAAATATTTCAGAAATTTTGCTGACATGCTAGCTCGGGCTGAAGGTTATGCCCGGGCTGAGGAGGCCTTCAAGACCAAGGATGATGAAGCCGAAGGCGAGCAGCAAGTTGATGAGCCCGGTAAGCCCGTAGAAGCAGGAAAGCCAAGTAAAGTTTGGCCGCATTCCCGAACTCTTTCTGGGTGCAGACGAGCCCGAACTCCCCCTCGGGCCTAGAGGCGGGAAAGCTCCGATGGAAGGACACGCCGAGGTTCTCTCCAATGGAGATTTCACAACTATGCCCCCCTTAACTCTCCAAAGATGCAAGTGCTGATGGAAATCAGGAAACAACTTCCAAGACCTGAGAGGATGCATTCCCATCCTAGCAAATGCAATCCTAATAAGTATTGCCTTTATCATCGTGACCACGACCACGACACTGAGGAGTGCATCCAACTCCAGGGTGAGATCGAAGAGCTCGTCAGGTGGGGTAGACTCGATTGATTCTTACAGAGACAGCCTAAAGGGCGTGAGGATTGGCTGAGAGCACTACCACCGAGGGAGGAGGACCAAGAAGATCGGCCGTCTCTTGGTGTCATCAATACAATCTTGGGGGGACTTCAACAAGAAGAGGTCAATGGATCTGAAGGATCGATGAAGAAATAGAGGATCGAGGAACCTATGACCTTTACCAAGGCGAATGCCCAGGGGGTCCAATTTTTGCACAACGATGCGGTTGTAATCTCTTTGAACATTACCGATTATGATGTACGCTACATTTTAGTAGACAATGAAAGTTCAATTGATGTGTTTTATGATGCCTTCTCAAAAATGTCCTTACTCGATGGCCACTTGGGACCTAAGAACTCTCCATTGATAGGATTCACCGACAACACCGCACCAATTGAGGGCATAATAACTTTGGTTGTGACAGCAGGGCAATGCCCAAAACTGGCCAAAGCACAAGTTGATTTTCTTGTCATAAGAACTCCGTCCGCCTACAATGCCATTCTTGGTCGACCTGGTCTAAATGCACTTTGGGCAGTGGTATCGACCTATTATTTAAGGATGACATTTCCGATAAATCACGAGATTGGAGAGGTCAAGGGAGACCAAGCTTTGGCGAGGCACTGCTACTCGATCATCCTACATAAGGGAGAGCAGTCTGACTCTTATCTTGTTGATGAATTGGATGTCCGAGATGACCTCACTGAAGAATGGGGCGAGCCTATGGAGGACCTCATCTCTATGCCCTTAGATGATGGGAACGTCGAGCATGCGGTACAGATCGGCTCCAACTTGGCAGGCGAAGTTCGAAAGCAACTCGTTACCTTCCTCAGAAGAAATGCAGACGTCTTTGCCCAAACTCCAGCAGATATGCCAGGGATTGACATCGAGGTCATGGAGCATCGATTCGCCGTCGACCCGATGCATCGGCCAATAAAAGAAAAGATACGCCACCATGCCCCGGAGAGGAAGAAAACCATCATTGAAGAAGTAGACGAGCTCCTCAAAGCTGGATTCATCCGAGAGGTTAATTATCCGACCTAGGTCTCAAATTTGGTCCTCGTCAAAAAGGCGAACAACAAATGGAGAATGTGCATTGACTTCAAAAAGCTGAACAAGGCCTACCCGAAAGACAGTTATCCTCTACCAAGGATTGATCAACTAGTCGATGCGACTTCGGGCTACGAGCTCCTCACCTTCATGGACGCCTTCTCTAGTTATAATCAGATCCGGATGGCACCTATGGATGAAGAGAAGACCGCTTTCATTACTGACCATGATCTTTATTGTTATAGGATCATGCCCTTTAGGCTAAAAAATGCAGGGACAATGTACCAGCATTTGATTAATAAGATCTTCAAGGAGTAGATCGACCACAACATGGAGGTGTATGTGGATCATATGCTCATCAAAAGTTGAGCTTCAGCATACCACCTCGCCGACCTTGAAGAGACCTTCGATGCACTCAAGAAGCACAAGATGAAACTGAATCCGACCAAGTGCGCCTTTGGCGTGACCTTAGGGAAGTTTCTGGGGTTCATGGTGTCAAGACGTGGGATTGAAGCAAACCCTGAGAAAATCTAAGCCATTCAGGAGATGATCACCCCAAAAATGATCAAAGAAGTTCAGTGCCTGATCGAAAAGATGGCATCCCTAAATCATTTTGTCTCAAGGTCGGCCGAACGATGTGTGCTCTTCTTCCAAGTTCTTAGGCAACCAAAGAACTTCTGCTGGATAGTAGAGTGCCAATAGGCATTCAAGGAACTTAAAAACTACCTTGGCTCATCCCCATTGCTGGCAAAGCCCAAACCTGGAGAGAAATTATTCTTATACCTGGCTGTCTCCTCAGTGCCCTTGGCGGCAGTCCTGGTCAAAGAGGAAGCAAAGATGCAGCGACCGGTCTACTATGTGAGTCGGGTCTTGAGGAATGCGGAGATCAGGTACTCAAGGTTAGAAAAATTGATTTAGTCTCTTCTAATTACTGTCTGAAAACTCTGACCTTTTTTTCAGGAGCATAACATTACGGTCCTCACGGACCAACCAATAAAAGCAGTCCTGCACCGAGCAGATGCTTCTGGGAGAATCGCAAAATGGGCAATCGAGCTTACAGAATTTGACATCAACTACCGACCCAGGACATCGATCAAGGCCAAGATATTGGCGGATTTTGTGTTAGAATATACCATTCCAATCGAATCCGAGCTTGAATAGAATGAGATTGGCATCCTACTATCGCAGCCAAACTTTTCCGAGGAAAGTGCTGACCTTCCCAAAGGCTTTTAGGCTCTGCATGTGGATGGCTCATCCAATTCCATCGAAGCTGGTGCGGGGCTGGTCTTAATTATCCCTGAGGGCATCGTCATTGAGTACGCACTGCGCTTCGAGTTTCCTACGACCAACAATGGGACTGAATATGAAGCACTGATCGTCGAATTAAAAATAGCGAAGGAATTAAAAGTAGATCGGCTTCAAGTCTTTAGCGATTTTCAGCTGGTGGTATGCCAAGTTAATGGCAGCTATGAGGCATGGAAGAATAGTATGATGACATACCTTAGGAAGGTGAGGGATTTGACCTCGGCCTTTGATAGTTTCGACATTCGATAAATTCTGAGGGCAAAAAATATCAGAACCGATCTTCTCTCCAAGTTGGCCACTTTAGCCCCGATCGAGCTTCCCAAAGAAGTATTCTTGGAGGTTCTGAAGTGCCCAACCATAGAGGAACCCCAGGTCATTCTACACATAAAATTTGAGCCAAGCTGGATGTTAGATATATGTGCCCTAGAAGCCAGAATTGGCTGACACTTATAATATACTTCTAGGGGCAAAATTATAATTATGACTATAATAAATAAAATGAGTTATTTTCTATCACATATGTGTATTTAGTGTCTGTGATACATTCTTTGAGTTAATGGTAATGATAATTCATATTTTTAAGAGTTGAAAATTTAAGACCTGAATAATCATTATTAACTCATAAAATGCTTCCGACCAGAGGATCATCACGAGGATGGTGATTGATCCGGAAGGTTGGTGTACAATCGCTTCTCTTTAGTAGATGAGTCTTGAGTCTACGGTGTGGAGACACCAAAGCGAGAGTACAGGTACTCGTTAGAGAACGAGGGCACTGAGCGTGACCACCTCGAGTAGTCATTAGGGAGTCTACCTTCTCGTCAATGACTGACTCGATGCTGCAGTAGTGTGTCTGGTTCTTTGACCTGAGGTGCATCGATAGTTCACCTTGAGGGTGTTATAGTTTGACTACACCATTACTCGGTCTCCTAGCCATATGGAACCCTGAGGTGTATGTTGGCTATAGCATGTTCATTGTAGGAACTGGATTGCATCAAGATGGAATCTATCTACCTCGGTGGTAGAGGAGCAGCCCTATGATAATCATGAGAATCAAGTCCAGAAGTCCATGGCCATGGCAGAGTGAAATAATAGAAAGAGTTTCTATTTAGATTTTCACATCGGACTCGAATCGAATGATTACATCATATGACAGAAACTAGGGTTTGACGAGTTTACCTTAACCCTAATCTGATCGGGGCTCAAGATAGAAGAACTTAATCACACAGGTAGCTGCACCAAGAGGTTCGCATTCAGCTCTGATGGGTTGCCACCATATACTGCTAGGTGTCACTGGTGGATTTTGGGAGCAATTAGAATGATTTAGATGATCGATCATTCTAGCTGTTCGAATCAGAAGAGTTCTGATCCATCGAAAGGAGTTTCGATGATGTCGATGATAGAGATCATGACATATCCCATTACCATACAGAACTGAACCTAACTGGGTCACACAAACAAGGGTTTGAATCTGGTGATCATCAATTGAACTGATCTAGTTCAATTGATCTGAATGAGATTCAATTAGGTTCAAGGAAATCGTGCTAGCACTCGATTGAACCTAACGTTCTTCTTTTGCTATCATAAATAAGTTGTCCTGACTGAGCCAAAGGAGTTTGTGCTCAATCAGAGGCCTTCATATGGTCTGACTGGAGGTTGTCCAAGTCAGAAAAGGTTGTCTTATTTTGTAAGACATTACCTGCCACATTTTTGGTCACCTGCCATTTATTGCTGGTGGGGGTTGTCCCCCTACCTGAACCTGCAAGAAGAGGGCCGGGAAAATATTTTTGAAATATATCTCTTGATCTGATCAGATCTGAACGAACCTGGTCCGAAAAATCAGGATTTTCCTTCAACTGGTATCAGAGCCAAGGTTCTAAAAGTGTTTAGATCTAATTTTAAATTTATTTTAATTAGAAAAATAAATAATTTTAGATGTCACATGAGATGTGATCAGATCTGAAAATCAGAAAAAATTAAAATTAAATGATTTGGATCTAAGATTAGAAAATATGCATGACTAGTTCTAAAATAGAATAGTTCTATAGAATAGTCTTGCATGTTTTTGAATTTAATCTTGATTAAATCATATTTTAGATCTATTTATTTACTATTTTTTGATATTATAATGTTATAATAACATCTAAAAAATAGTAAATAAAAATTATTTAATTTTAAATATCATATGAGATATGATTGATGCATGTCTAGACTAGTTGTAGAATAGTTCTACATAATTATCTAGATTAGAATTTATTTTGATTAGATCAATTTAAATCTAATTTTTTAGATTATTATGAGATAATTTAGATCTAAAAATATGCATGATTCGATACATGAGATGTATGCAAAATATGCCATGATTAGATCTAATTTGTATATGAGATATATGATATAGATCTAAAAACTATTTTTTGTAGTATTGCATGTTCCTGATTAAGGCGTTCCTCTTGGCCGTCCGGTCATAAGAATGAAGAAGGATTTAAAGGCCCTCTCTTCCATTCGATGGGGTGTTCTTATGATGTGTAGGGGTGCTGCGTGTTCGTCCTTAATCAGAAACCCAAAACTTACTTTCTGCAAAATCCTAGATCCTGAAACCCTAGGATTTATTGTGCATATTTTGTTTATGAACCCTACTTAATTAAAAATTAAGATTATGGAATATTAATTAGGTCTAAAATTGAGAATTTCAGATCTAAGACATATTCATAATACTGGGTTCGGGCTTGGGTAGCTCAATTAGGTCTAAGCGGTTGATCAAACCGAATCAAGAGTTGGTTAGATGGGATCAACAATGCTTAAATTGACCAGCCTAATAGGATTAAGTCTGGGTCAAGATCGAGTCACGATCAAGCAAGACCTAATTAGGCTCAGAGGTTAGAGTCTGGATTGTAGGCTAACCCAATTGGTTCTGGCTCAATAATTTGGTGTCTAAGGTAAGTTTGGCACATACGACCGACTGGTTTTTAATTGGAAGCTACTCGACCTGAATGCGTTCTTGTACGAGTTAATGGCATATTCCTTCCACCGATCTCACTTACCTGGCCATATCTGTTGACACAGTTCTGATCTGAGGTGGTCAATAATCCGAGCTAACCCATGCCACTAGGTTAGTCATAATTGTTATGACTATGACAAGTCTAGTTTAATGAGACCTGAATCAATTCTCCCTAAGAAAAGATTAAGTCTGAGGTCTTCCACCATTGTAGATGTGCGGGCCCTTCCCGGGGTTGATTGTTCTCGGCTGGATACAGTGGCTCAGTTGCACCGGAAAGATGCAACCATGTCTATTAGGCATTGGATGCTATGGGCTGGAGGATGAGTTGGGCTCAATATTTCGGATACGGTGAGAGACTCAATTAGGAACCCAGTCTATGCAAATGGTGGGTCTGACTTAACTAAGGAGTGGATCAATATTCCGGATACGGTGAGATTCATGAATTAGAGACCAAGTTTGGGTGCACCATGATTAGAGAATCATTGAACAAGAGTTGTTCACTCATTGGCTAACCCATCACCAATAACTGTTAGGTGAGGTGATGAGTCAGTTGGTGAGACCGCACCACCCACTAGAAATCATTAATCATGGAGATTTTTGCATCTCTACAGAGGGAGTGTAGGGATCCGAGAAAATAGTGGGAGCTAATTTGTTTAAAAATAAAATCTTAAATAAAATTGGTCAAGTCATAATTACAGTATCTAACTAGAATCTTTGACTCTCTACAGAAAAATGTCTGCGTCCAACCCATTGGCACGTATCCTGGACACACATAGACTGACCGGACCCAATTATAAAGATTGGCTCAGGAACTACAAAATAGTTTTGGGTTTCGAGAAGTTAACCCATGTACTGGACCAGGACCCTCCCACCTTACCAGCCCGTCCATCTATTGAACAGAGAGCATCTCTCTGGAAAAATGGATAGACGAAGATAATAAGGCCAGATATTACATGTTGGGCTCGATGTCTGATGAGCTCCAGCGCCAACATGAAGATATCGGGACTGCTCGCCAAATGTTGGCTCACCTGCAGGAGATGTTTGGTGAACAGAGTCGCGCAGCCAAATATCAAGTCACGAAATGACTTTTTAAGGCTAAGATGCGTGATGGGCAGTCAGTCCAAGATCACTGTCTGACAATGATCAAGGACATGGAAGAGCTTGAGAAGCTCGGTGTGAAGTTAGACTTGGACCTGCAGAACGATATTATTCTGCAATCCTTGACTGATGCATATGGGCAATTCATCATGAATTACCACATGCATAAACTTCAAAATTCCTTGGCCGAATTAATGAATATGCTGGTTACCGCTGAGCTTTCTATGAAAGGTTCTAAAGGCTCAGTTCTTGCTATGGAACGGACTTCTTCCAAAAGAAAAGTCTTATGAAAAGAAAAAGAAGTCTGTGAAAAAGCAGAAGGTGGAAGGAACAAAGAAGAAGAAGGCAGAGCCGAAGAAAAGGGCCGATGTCAAAGGAAAGTGTTTCCATTGCAACAGCGACGGCCATTGGAAGCGGAACTGCCCTACTTACCTGGCCACCCTGAAGAACAAGAAGGAAGGTCCTTCTGGAGGTATGCTCGTTATTGAGTCTAACCTTACGGTTTCTTCTGCATCCAGTTGGGTGCTTGACTCTGGTTCTAGTGCTCATCTGTGCACTTCCATGCAGGGTCTTGAGGATAGCAGGAGGCTGAGGGATGGAGACATGATCCTACGCATCGGTAATGGAGCAAGAGTTGCTGCAGTAGCCGTGGGAACATACCCTCTTCGATTACCATCTGGTTTAGACTTAGTTTTGAAAGACTGTTATTATGTGCCTGCAGCTAGCAGGAATTTGATTTCTGTTTCATGCTTAGCACAAGAAGGCTATGTGATTACCTTCTTTAAGGACCATTGTAACATTCTTTATGAAAGAAATAAAATTGCAAATGGTTTCCTTATTAATGGTCTTTATCAGCTACATATTGATGTGTACCTATTCTAACTATCGAGCAAAACGTGAATGCCAAACGACCTAGGGATAGTCCAAATGATAGATATCTATGGCACCTGAGATTAGGTCATATAGCAGAAGATAGGATCAACAAATTGGAGAAAAATGGGCTATTGAGTCCATTGACTTTCGAGTCATATCCAACTTGTGAATCTTGTCTTCAAGGCAAAATGACTAAACTCCCTTTTGTTGGACATGGGGAGAGGGCCACAGATCTCCTTGCCCTAGTACATACTGATGTGTGCGGCCCATTTGATGTGCCGGCTAGAGGCAATTTTGTCTACTTCATTACCTTTACCGATGATCTGTCTAGGTATGGGTATGTGTATCTTATGAGACACAAGTCTGAAGCTTTTGAAAAGTTCAAAGAATTCAGACATGAAGTAGAAAAACAAACTGAAAAACCCATTAAGGTTCTTCGATCAGATCGAGGAGGTGAATACCTTAGCCGAAAAATTCCTAGACTATCTCAAGGAAAATGGCATAGTCTCTCAATGGACTCCACCAGGAACACCTCAACTCAACGGGAATTTCAGAATGGAGAAATCGGACTCTATTGGATATGGTTCGATCCATGATGAGCTTCACAGACCTCCCTGATTTCTTTTGGGGACACTCATTGTTAACTTCAATTTATCTACTGAATAGGGTTCCCTCTAAAACCGTTCCTACCACACCGTATGAGATATGGCACGGTAAGAAACCAAGTCTGAGTCATCTCAGAATTTGGGGTTGTCCGGCTCATGTCAAAAGACAACAAGCGGACAAGTTAGAGTTTAGGTCCTTTAGAGCTCGATTCATAGGATATCCTAAAGAGTCATTAGGATACTATTTCTACATTCCAGAAGACCACAATGTGATTGTGAGTCGACATGCCATCTTTCTTGAAAAATAGTTTATTCAAGATAGCGGCATTGGAAAGCAGATTAAGCTTGATGAGAAAGTCTCACAAGTACAACGAGCTAAGGACCAATTGGAACCAAATCAGGTTGAGCCAATAAGAACACTACCTCCTCCACCTCGTAGATCGGAAAGAGTTTTCCATCCCCCTGAAAGATACTTAGGTATTATTTCAGAGGAAGTAGAGAAAATGTTCCTCGTAGGTAATGGTGCTCATGGTGATGATCCCAAAACCTACAACGAGGCGATATCAGATATCGACTCCGAGAAATGGCTAGAGGCAATGCAGTCAGAAATTGACTCGATGCACTCAAACCAAGTCTGGACCTTGGTAGATCCACCAGAAGGTATAGTACCTATTGGGTGTAAATGGATCTTCAAGAGAAAGATTGGTGCAGATGGGAATGTGGAGACATTCAAGGCTAGACTAGTGGCAAAAGGTTATAGTCAATGCGAAGGCATTGACTATCAGGATACCTTTTCCCCAGTGGCTATGCTAAAATCCATCCGCACATTGCTTGCCGTTGCAGCCTATTTCGATTATGAAATATGGCAAATGGACGTGAAAACGGCATTCTTAAATGGATATCTTGAGGAAGATATCTATATGGAACAGCCGCTAGGTTTCACATCCAGTGATACTGATCACAAGGTTTGCAAGCTGCAAAGGTCCATATATGGACTTAAGCAAGCATCTCGGAGCTGGAACACTCATTTCAATGATGTGATCAAAATGTTTGGTTTCATCAAAAATGAAGAGGAACCATGTGTTTTCAAAAAGGTCAGTGGGAGCGCTGTTGTCTTCCTCGTATTGTACGTGGATGACATCCTCCTTATTGGGAATGATATTCCCATGTTGACAACAGTCAAAATTATGGTTGTCCAAGGAATTCTCCATGAAAGACCTAGGTGAAGCATCCTTTATTCTAGGAATTAAGGTCTATAGGGATAGACCGAATAGGATGCTAGGACTTTCACAGAAGATGTACATAGAGAAAGTACTAAAGAGGTTTAGTATGGAAAACTCTAAGAGGGGATTAATACCCTTCAGACATGGTATTCATCTTTCCAAGAAGATGTGCCCTAGCACACCTGAGGAAATAGAATGCATGAGCAAGATCCCTTATGCTTCTACAATAGGAGCCTCATGTATGCCATGCTATGTACACGACCTGATATAGCCCATGCTGTGAGTGTCACAAGCAGATATCAGTCAAATCCAGGTGAAGAACACTGGACTTCTGTGAAATGTATCCTTAAGTACTTGAGAAGAACTAAGGATATGATGTTGGTCTTTGGTAATGGAGAACTCCAAGTCCAGGGATACACAGACTCGGATTTCATGTCCGATATAGATGATCGAAAGTCGACATCTGGGAGTCTGTTTGTGTGCAATGGTGGTGCTGTCAGCTGGAAGAGTTCCAAGCAAACGGTGATGATAGCAGATTCCACCATGGAAGCAGAATATATCGCTGCATCAGAGGCTGCGAAGGAAGCATTCTGGTACAAGAAGTTTGCTGCAGAAATAGGAGTAATGCCATCAGATGCCATTCCTCTATACTGCGACAACAATGGCGCCATAGCCCTTGCTAAGGAGCCGAGGTCTCACAAAAAATCCAAGCATATTGAGCGGCGATACCACCTCATCCGCGATTACCTCGAGAAGGGTTACGTCGAGGTCAAGAGAGTCAACTCCACAGATAATGTGGCAGACCCACTTACAAAGCCGTTGGGCCAGCAGAAGATCGAAGCCCACCTTGAGAAGATGGGACTTAGACTTGTAGCCAATTGGCTTTAGGACAAGTGGGAGATTGTTAGATATATGTGCCCTAGAAGCCAGAATTGGCTGACACTTGTAATACACTTCTAGGGGCAAAATTATAATTTTGACTATAATCAATAAAATGGGTTATTTTCTATCACATATGTGTATTTAGTGTCTGTGATACATCCTTTGAGTTAATGGTAATGATAATTCATATTTTCAAGAGTTGAAAATTTAAGACATGAATAATCATTATTAACTCATAAAATGCTCCCGACCATAGGATCATCACGAGGATGGTGATTGATCCGAAAGGTTGGTGTACAATCGCTTCTCTTTAGTAGATGAGTCTTGAGTCTACGGTGTGGAGACACCGGAGCGAGAGTACAGGTACTCGTTAGAGAACGAGGGCACTGAGCGTGACCACCTCGAGTAGTCATTAGGGAGTCTACCTTCTCGTCAATGACTGACTCGATGCTGCAGTAGTGTGTCTGGTTCTTTGACCTGAGGTGCATCGGTAGTTCACCTTGAGGGTGTTATAGTTTGACTACACCATTACTCGATCTCCTAGCCATATGGAACCCTGAGGTGTATGTTGGCTATAGCATGTTCATTGTAGGAACTGGATGGCATCAAGATGGAATCTATCTACCTCGGTGGTAGAGGAGCAGCCCTATGATGAATCATGAGAATCAAGTCCAGAAGTCCATGGCCATGGCAGAGTGAAATAATAGAAAGAGTTTCTATTTAGATTTTCACATCGGACTTGAATCGAATGATTACATCATATGACAGAAACTAGGGTTTGACGAGTTCACCTTAACCCTAATCTGATCGGGGCTCAAGATAGAAGAACTTAATCACACAGGTAGCTGCACCAAGAGGTTCGCATTCAGCTCTGATGGGTTGCCACCATATACTGCTAGGTGTCACTGGTGGATTTTGGGAGCAATTAGAATGATTTAGATGATCGATCATTCTAGCTGTTCGAATCAGAAGAGTTCTGATCCATCGAAAGGAGTTTCGATGATGTCGATGATAGAGATCATGACATATCCCATTACCATACAGAACTGAACCTAACTGGGTCACACAAACAAGGGTTTGAATCTGGTGATCATCAATTGAACTGATCTAGTTCAATTGATCTGAATGAGATTCAATTAGGTTCAAGAAAATCGTGCTAGCACTCGATTGAACCTAACGTTCTTCTTTTACTATCATAAATAAGTTGTCCTGACTGAGCCAAAGGAGTTTGTGCTCAATCAGAGGCCTTCATATGGTCTGACTGGAGGTTGTCCAAGTCAGAAAAGGTTGTCTTATTTTGTAAGACATTACCTGCCATTTTTGGTCACCTGCCATTTCTTGTTCTTTGACTTTGGTCAAAAGTCTACCTTTGACTGGTCAAATGTTGACCATTGACACTTTGACTTTTGACCACATGTCATGCACCTATTGGAGAGCTGGTGGGGGCCTGTCCCCCTACCAGAACCTGGCAAGGAAGAGGGCGCACGCCACCCTTGGCGTGTGCCCAAGTTGGAGGCGCCTAGGAGTCCCTGTTGGACAAGGGACTCCATCTCCTTTTTGGATTCCAATTAGAGTTCTCCTAAGAACCAACTTTGACTGGTCTTAGGCACCCTCTAAGGAGGAATCCAGGGGACTCTATTCCCACCAATCAGATTTAGATCTGATTTCACAAAGAGTTGTGATTGGTTGGGAAGAAGAGAAGTTGGATCACAGACAGTCTATAAATAAGACCCTGCGCCCAACCCAGATTGTGATTGGAAGTGATTGAAAGGAATCATAATTCCCCATGCCCCAAGGCTGCCTCTCCCCTCTTCCTCCATGCCAAACCACCTTCTCCCTCTCCTCTCCACATCCAAAAGGAGTTTTGGATTTTTGGTTGGTGCAATCCAGATCAAAGAAAGGCGACTGAAAGCTAGAAGGCTGCACTGCTGCAAAGGACGACTGCTGATCTTCAAAAGAAGTTTTGAAGATCCTCCAGATCAGATCCAGATCTAATTTTTGGAGACGTGATAGAGAAGAAGAGGATCTCCAGATCCAGTCCGAGTGGATACTGATAGAGGCTAGGCACTTGCGTGGCTAGATCCAGAACCTTCCGCTGCATACAGGATCATCAATGGGTAATAGGATTACACATATCAAGATAAATTAAATTTAATTTAATTTATCTAGATTTTATTTAATTTCTAAAATTAAAATAATCAGATTTAAAACATCTTAGATCTGATCTAGATCAAAATTTTTTTTTTTGAAATATATCTCTTGATCTGATCAGATCTGAACGAACCTGATCCGAAAAATTAGGATTTTCCTTCACTGGATTGACCCATGGATTGCCTACCTCAAGGAGGGGGTCCTTCCTCATGATCCGAAAGAAGCTTGAAAGCTTAGAAATCAAGCCTCCCACTATATTTTATATGAAGGCAAGTTATATAAGAGATCATACTCTCTCCCGCTACTGAGATGTCTCCTACCTTCAGAGGCCGACCTCGCACTCTGGAAGGTGCATGAAGGACTCTACGAAAGTCACGTAGGAGCCAGGTCCCTATCGCAAAGACTACTTTGGCAAGGATACTATTGGCCAACCTTGTTTCGCGATTCTGTGGAGTATGTGAAAAAGTGCAATCACTGTCAGAAGAATGCAAACGTACAAAGACAGCCGGCCTCCGAGTTTGCTCTACTAATTGCACCTTGGCCATTTGTGCAATGGGGAATGGACATACTTGGCCCCTTCTTGACGGTGTCTGGGCAGTGGAAGTTCCTCCTAGTCACGATCAACTGTTTCACCAAATGGGTCGAAGCCGAACCACTAGCAAAGATTACTGAGATCAAGGTGCAGGACTTTGTCTGGAAGTCACTTGTCTGTCGATTCAGTCTACCCCAAATCCTTATAACCGACAATAGGTGATAGTTTGCTGGGGCGAGATTCATTGAGTTCTACGAAGGACTAAACATCTCCCACTACTTCACATTGGTGGCTCACCCACAGGCCAATGGGGAAGCTGAGGTGACCAACCAAACTTTATTGCAAGGCATCAAGACAAGGCTCGATAGTGCAAAGGGGGCTTGGGTGGATGAACTCTATCACATCCTCTAGGCATACCGAACTACACAAAGGGTGCCGACTGGGAAAACACCTTTCACCTTGGCCTTTGGCATGGAGGCAGTTATCCCGATCGAACTTAATCTCCCATCTGCACGAGTCGTGGGCTTCAACAAGCAGCTCAACCCCCAGGACCTCAGAGTTAACCTCGACCTGCTGAAAGAAAAAAGGGAGGAAGCCCGCATCCGGATGGCTGCCTACAGATGGAAGGTCGCCCAGTACTACAACTCCAGAGTTAGAGATAAGACATTCAGAGTGGGAGACCTAGTACTTCGGTGAGCCACCATCTCACAGCCTCAGAGCTAAGGGAAGCTCACCCCAAATTGGGAATATCCGTATGAAGTGGTGGAGGTCGTCCGGCCCAGAACTTATTGCCTGAAGGAGCTTGGAGGAATAATGCTTCCCCGACCTTGGAACTCAGAAAAGCTGAGGATGTATTACCAGTAAACTATCTTTAATAAGACTCCTTCATTTAGCATTATTATTTTTTGGTGCAAGAATTACATGATGACAGGAGAGAAATGAGCGAAAGTGGCCCATTAGAAATAGGAGGAGAACCTCATCCTAATACGAGCAAAGTCGAAGGCCTCGTTCACTTTAGACAAGATGGAGGGAGAGGCCCTGACAATGGCCCTTGCATGCCCCCACAGCCTGTTAGAAATAGGAGGAGAATATTGTCCTAATGCGAGCAAAGTCGAAGGCCTTGTTCACTTTAGACGAGATGGGGGGAGAGGCCCTGACAATGGCCCTTGCGTACCCCCACAGTCCGTTAGGAACAAGAGAAGAACCTCATCCTAATGCGAGCAAAGTCAAAGGCCTCATTCACTTTTAGATGAGATGGGGGAGAGGCTCTGACAATGGCCCTTGCGTGCCCCCACAGCCCATTAGGAATAGGAGGAGAACCTCATCCTGAATGCGAGCAAAGTCGAAGGCCTCGTTCACTTTAGACGAGATGAGGGAAGAAGCCCTGACAACGGCCCTTGCGTGCCCCCACAGTCTGTTAGGAATAGGAGGAGAACCTCATCCTAATGCAAGCAATGTCGAAGGCCTCGTTCACTATAGACAAGATGGGGGGAGAGGCCCTGATAGTGGCCCTTACGTTCCCCCATAGCCTATTAGGAATAGGAGGAGAATCTCATCCTAACACGAGCAAAGTCCAAGTTCGAAGTCTACAGGAGATAGGATCTCCATCAACTTCAGCTGCAAGATGAGATTTCCCTCGAGGTAACCTCTGGTGCAGGAGATATGATCCCCCGAACTTCAACTTCAATGGGTGCGGAGCCTGGGAAAGGACTTCGGCAATCGCCTATTTTGGTACTCCCTTCCTTCGAATTTCAAACTCAAAAGTGGAGGGACTATTGTTGGGGATAAACTCCGCTTCCACCAAAGTTCAATCAGATGCTCAGCCGATAATGCAATTGGTAGTCATGGAAAAGCTTCAACAGACAAGCTTTAGCTGAGCTCTTTAGTGACCGAGCTCCTTGTGGACTCCTCCAGCGGTCGGGCTTCTACGGAAGCCGAGCTCCTTGTGGACTCCTCCAGCTGTCGGGCTTCTATGGAAGCCGGACTCCTTGCGGACTCCTCCAGCGACCAGGCTTCAAAGGAAGTCGGACTCCTTGCGGACTCCTCCAGCGGTCGGGCTTCTATGGAAGCCGAGCTCCTTACGGACTCCTGCAGCGGTTGGGCTTCTACGAAAGCCAGACTCCTTGCGGACTCCTCCAGCGGCTGGACTTCTATGGAAGCCAGACTCCTTGTGGACTCCTCTAGCGGCCAAGCTTGTATGGAAGTCAAACTCCTTACGGACT
The DNA here is from genome assembly GCA_006176705.1 of Cocos nucifera. Classification (NCBI taxonomy): domain Eukaryota; kingdom Viridiplantae; phylum Streptophyta; class Magnoliopsida; order Arecales; family Arecaceae; genus Cocos; species Cocos nucifera. The sequence continues at coordinate 268,825 of QRFJ01000575.1, forward strand.
CCTCCAGCGGTCGAACTCCTCAGTCATCGAACTTCTATGAAAGTCAAACTTTTTGCAGACTATCGTTGGATTTCTGCAGGTGATCCCACTACTAAACGATTACATGACAATAACGATCGACATTTATCAAGTCAATAACGATCAGCATTTATCAAGTCAATAACGATCGGCATTGATCAGGATAGTTACGACAATCATTAATCAAGGCAGTTACAACAAGCTCCACCTATAAAAAGAACCCTCCAGATATGCTTAGGCCAAGTTTTAAAACTCTTCTCTCCTCCTTGAAACTCTGCCGAACTCCACACTGAGCACTCCATTTCTGTTGGTCAGAGCTAACTTGAGCGTCGGAGGGTCCTACCGGAGCCACCCCCACCGGCTCTGAATGGGACGTTATTTTGCAGGTCATCGATGGCGACCTCATCCTCCTCCACTCTAGTTCAATCCGGCGTCAACCAGTTTCTGCACCAACAGGGACCAAGGTGGCGTAAGGAGATAGGGAGTCCTTGTCACACTAGGACTCCTATTTTGACTTGATCAAATAAGATCTTTTAACCAAATAAAATTAAGATTAAACCAATCCAATTAAATAAGGCCCTAACCCATTTAAGAACTTAATTAAATTAGATTAAATTATATTTAATTTTAATTTATTTTCTAATCAAATTAGAAAATTGGGTTAATCCGAGTCCTAGTTAGACTAGGACTAGTTATTTCTTGCACTTGGCTTATCCAATAAACCAATTGAACTTGATCCAATCAAACCGAAGCTAAATTTAATTAAATTATATTTAATTAGACTTAATCTCAGTCTATTGTCTTAATCAAATTAAGCAAATTAGCAATCCGATTGCTAATCGATCCTCCTGCAATACTTGCATTAGGTTAAACACCAATTGTATTGATTATTTAACCCTAGAACGATTCTTAATCATTGATTAACCATTCGATCAGATCGTAAGCTCTAATGTGTGTGATCTCATAGGTCCAAACCTAAGCCGATAGCTCAGAAATAAATTTTTGTACCAATCAAAGTGACCATCTAGCAATGATATCCAACGATCGGATAGGTCGAAGGTGTAGAACACCATCCTTAGAATCCATGTAGATATAGTTTCCATATAATTCATCCCCTTGACCATAATGTTCGTAGGACACATCAGAGTTCAACTATCAACTCTGATCAGGTTGTCCATATTGTATTTCAAAATATCAAATCCATCTGACGGATTACCCTGGCTAAGGTTTTGCTATATTGAAATACAGTAATACATTCTTCTCCAACTCTTGGAGTGGTCAATTCCATCTTGATCACACTCCAACTTTGCAAGTACTTGACTATGCCCAAAAGCCTTCCATTGCTGAATTAGAAATTCAGTTAGTCCGATACCAAAGTATAGTGAGTTGCTTGCAAGTCACTGAGGTGATCTCAGGTCTAAGGGATACTTATACCTATATCCCATCAGAGATATTCTCGACATTCGAATGCTCTGAAGTTGGTCACGTTCAATGATGATGTACCCATACATCTCACCTATATGCCATATCAATGTCTCCACACTCTTTGGTTAAGAGGACAATCAACCTATATGGCATATAGCGACCTATGCTCGATAGATGCTGTTGTCCTAATTAACAACCTATCATTTGGTCATTAACCCATTTAAGGACTAATCGATAAATCCTCTCTTTATCGAAACTAAACAGTTCTAAGAACTTCATCACAATAATAGAGTTTATTAGAAGATGTAAACTTATGATGAAAAAGATGCCAAAATATTTTTTATTAATTAATAAATTAATTACAATATCTCAACCATCAACAAGCTGATGATTGACTTTGGAACCCAATTTCCAACAACTCCCACTTATCCTAAAGCCACTCGGTACAGTATCTAATACCCATCTTCGACTTATGGTTATCGAACTCCTTGATTGCCTGGGCTTTAGAGAAGGGGTCGCTAGGTTTTCCTTTCCATCGATCTTCTAAAGTTCGACATCACCACGATCCATGATTTCATGAACTAAGTGGAAGCGACGTAGAATGTACTTTGTTCGCTGGTATGCCTTCGGTTCCTTTACCTGAGCTATGGCACCAGTGCTGTCACAATAGAGCAGGACTGGACCATCAATGGAGGGTGTTACTCCTAGCTCGGTGATGAACTTTCTCAGCCATACAGCTTTCTTTGCTACATCTAGCGCTGCCATGTACTCTACTTCGCAAACAGAGTTAGCCACTATATGCTGCTTGGAACTTTTTCAGCAGATGACTCCATCATTTAGAGTAAAGATATATCCCGACACACTTTTACTGTCATCATGATCAGATTGAAAGCTGGAGTCTATAAACCCCACATGCTTTAGATCTGACTCATCGTAAATCAACTATTGGTCCTTACTATTTCTCAAATACTTAAGGATGGTTTTAACTACCTTCCAATGATTTTCTCCAAAGTCAGACTGGTATCTACTCACTACTCTTAGTGAGTATGCCACATCTGATCTCGTCTATGTCATTATATACATAATAGATCCTACTATCGAAGTATATAAAATTCTACTCATACGCTCTCTCTCTTCAGGAGTTGTCGGACAATCATTCTTAGAGAGAAATTTTTTGGCCTATCGGAAGATAGTCTTTTTTGAAATTCTCCATGCCGAAACTCTTCAGCATAGTTTCTATGTACGTGGATTAGGATATACCAAGCATCCTTTTAGATTTATCCCTATACATCTTCATCCCTAGGATGTAGGATGCTTCACCCAAGTTCTTCATGGAGAACTATGATGACAATCAGACTTTTATTCCTTATAGTGTAGGAATGTCATTCTTGATTAAGAGAATATCGTCCACGTACAAAATAAGAAATACCACTGCTGGATTATTTATCCATTTATAAATGCAGGGTTCTTCTCCGTTCTTAATGAAGCCATACGTTTTGATCACTTTATCAAAATGCATGTTCCAACTCCAAGATGTCTGCTTCAATTCATAAATAGATCTTTAAAGCTTGCACACTTTAGACTCATCTGTAGATGTGAATCCTTCAGGTTGTGTCATATATATCTCTTCGATCAGCTCTCCATTTAGGAAAGTTATCTTCACATCCATTTGCCAGATCTCATAGTCTAGATGGACAGCAATGGCAAGCATGATCCGAATGGACTTGAGCATTACCATAGGAGAGAACGTCTCATCATAGTCAATACGATAATGTTGATGATATCCTTTGGCAATCAGATGGACTTTATAGGTCTCCACCTTTCTATCTGCGCCCCTCTTCCTTTTGAAGACCTATTTATACTCAATAAATTTAACCCCTTCAGGTGGGTCAACTAATGTCCATACATCATTGACCTTTATGGAATTCATTTCAAGTCTCATGGCTTCTAGCCATTTTTTAGAGTCGGATCTATGCATCGAATCCATATAAGTGATCGGGTCCTCATCGTTCTCATCGAGTTTGATGGGATCACCATTTTGAACCAAGAATCCATAGTATCTATCCGGATGGTGCGGTACTCTACCAAATCGCCTTATTGGTGCAGGTTCACTAGGCTTCGGATCTGATCTGATCAAATCCGACTTAGGTTCAACATTCTGTGTTGGACTTTCTACCAATTTAACTTTATCAAGTTCAATCTTAGAGGCAACAGTTTCTTCATCAAGAAACTTTTTTTTCAAAAAGATTGTCCTAAGATTGACGAACACCTTTTGTTCATTAGCATGATAGAAATAGTATCCTTTGGTCTCTTTTGGGTACCCTATGAATGTACACTTATCAGACCTAGGTCCAAGTTTGTCTGTAACTAACCGTTTGATATAAACTGGGCACCCACAAATCCTAAGGTGTGAAAGTGTTGGCTTACACCCTGCCAATATCTCATATAGGATTTTAACTATAGACTTACTTGGAATCCTATTTAATAGATAACAAGCCGATTCGAGTGCATATCCCTAGAAGGATATCAGCAAGCTGGCAAATTCCATCATGGATCAGACTATGTCTAACAAAGTTCGATTCCTTCTTTCAGACACACCATTATGCTGTGGTGTTTCAGGAGGAGTTTATTGGAAGAGAATTCCATTCTCTTCTAGATTTGTGAGAAACTCACTAAAAAGGTATTCTCCTCCTCGATCAGACCGAAGAGTTTTAATACTCTTTCCAGTTTATTTTTCTACTTCACTTCAAAATTATTCGAATATTTCAAAAGAATCCAACTTATGTTTCATCATATAGATATATCCATATCTGGATAGATCATCTATGAAAGTGATGAAGTAGACATATCCACCTCTGGCACTTGTGCTCATTGATCTATATACATCAGTATGTACTAGACCTAAGAGCTCATTGGCTCTCTCACCTTTTTTAGTAAAAGATGAATTGATTATTTTACCAAGAAGACAAGACTCATAGGTTGGAAGTGATTCACAATTATTAACTTCGAGGAATTCCTCTTGAGTCAATCTATTTATCCTGTTCTTATTTATATGACCTAGCCTATAGTGCCATAAGTAGATATCTAATACACTATCTAATCTAGGGTGCTTGCCAGTAGAATAGACTACATTAATAGGTTGTGATAACATATATGCACCATTGTTCAATTATTTATAGAAAGTAGTAACATCATTCACAATGACATTATAAACTCATTTTTTTATTGAAATTTCATAATTGTTCATGGCCAAAAGGCCTACAAAAATGATATTTAAAAAAAAATTAGGATAGAAATGACAATCACTAAGAACAGCGGTATGAGATTCAAATACAAGTTTCAAAATTTTTAAAGCTAGAACTAAAGCTGGTCTTCCATCTCCAATGTTTAAGAATCTCTCATCTTGCTCGAATCTTCTACTGACCTACAACCCCTGCAATGAATTGCAAAATGGTAAGGGCTATCGGTATCCAATACACAGTCAGTAATATCATAAATAGAAAAATTACAAGGAGTTATCATATAAATACCTTGCCCAGCAACAGCTTGCTTCTTTCTTTACCTGTTCGGGTCTAGGGAGGCAATGTACCGAGGATAATTTTTCTTCTAGTGCCCCCGCTTCTTGCAAAAAAAGCATTCGGCTTGACTCTTATCGGACTTGGTCTTTAGGGTCTGAGCTTGCACAGGTGTCCTAGCATGAACATGCATCTTCTTGGCTTTCTTCTTCTTGTTCTTCTTTCTTTTTCCAAAGGATCGAGAACGAGAAGACGAACCTCTCACTAAGTTCACCGACTCCTGATGGAGTTGGTGATCCTTCTCAAAGTTCTGAAGTAACTCCAGTGATCCATGGTTTTCCTCTTCAGGCTTTGACATTCTATAATGTGTAAGGAATGGAAGATAAGACTTGGGCAGCGAGTTTAGTATTGCATCTTTCCCAAGTTGTTTGTGCAAGAAAAAGTCGAGCTTGCTTAAGCACTCTATCAGCTCGATCATGTACAATACATGATCAGTGATAAAGACACCATCCCACATTCTAGTATTGAAGATGGCATAACTAGTCTTGTGCCTTTCAACGTCATCGGATGTGCCAAAAGAATCCTTCAATACTTAGAGCTTTTCATTTGGCTGAGCTGTCTCAAAGTTGCGATTGAACTCGTCGCTCATCGCAACCAGCATAATGCAGCGCACCATAGTTCGATCACTGAGCTACTTCTGATAAGTGTCTCTAACTATTCCACATGCATTGACAGTTGGCTCCTCAGGTGTAGGATCCGTCAGCATATATAGGATTCGTTCATGCTCCAGGATAATCTTCAACTTTTGATACCAACTACTGAAGTTGGGTCCCACCAACTTATAATTGTCCAATAATGATCAGAGCGATAGAGAAGTGGCCATGTTTGCACAAGGAAAAACCAAAATCTAATTAGTAATTGATTCATTAAATCTAAAGATTTGAACTTTAATCAAAAGATTTCTCCCACTATTTTATTCAAATTAGTAGTCTCTACCTCCAATTCAAGAAATTATCCTGATTCCTTAGTAGGTACTAGAATCCACATAGACTGTACATAAGTCCAACTTTGGTTGGTCCATCCATATACATCTAAGGATAGATTCATAACCAATTATTTCTTCAAATAATTTTTAGTAATTAAATTTTGCCCCAGGCCTTGATCAGTTGGCTTTGGCCTTCTCAAAAAAGGATCCAGTTAGGTCCAACCATTAACATGACCATACTTGGCCCATCCAACCAATGAATGATCAGGCCCAACTTTGGTTGGCCCACCTGACCACCATTTAGAAAGATGTATCCAAAAGATCATATAATGAATGATAATTCCATCAATCGATAAGCACCAGGCCTTTGGGCCTTCAATGATTATCCAACTGATGGACCCATTATCATCCACTTTAATGGGAGGCTATGATTCAGTTATCATATAACTATTTCATTTTAGAAACCTAATAATTTTAGAGGATTTATTTATAGAAGTGAGTAGATCAGATTAACCAGCTTGTCATGATCCTTCCACTAACTTCACCAAGTCAGCTTAAGGGGGACCATTAATAGGCTGGTCTAGGAGCATCTAAATCAGTCAAACTAATTTACCTAGCTGACATGGGTTAGCTCGAATAGTCAAGCAATCTGATCAAAACATAATCTCACCAAGAGGCCAGGTAAGTTTGATCAGTGGAAAGGTCTGCCAGGCTTGCCTTAGACACCATCAAAAATGGCCAGGTAAGTGGGCTGCCAATTAAAAATCATTGATTTGGTTTATCTTAGACATCAACTAGTTTAATTAGTTTCAATTAGATTAACCTAACAGTTCATGCTAAACCGTGTAGCCAAGAATCAAGTCCATCTTGGGTCTTGTTAAAGATATGGATTTGACCAACTACAACTATTATAATTGATCTAGAGAATCCTTGACCTAATCTAAGACAATAATTGATTAGATTTAGTCAATTCTCTAATTAAGTCCATTCTTTAATCTAACCCTAGGTCTAACCCAATTAATGGACCTAATCCCCACTGACTCCTTTAACCTAATGTGTTATGATTTGTGTCTTAGGATCTTCAATTCACAATCCTAGATCCTAATCAATCAAATTCTTAATTCTCAATTAAGTTTTAGGCTAAGGGTTGGGGTTCGGCTTTTCGAAAATGATTTTCATGTTTGTAAAATATTTTTACAGCATGGTTCTATCAACCAAGTTGCATGTTTGAATCAAAATCAATATGTAAGTAAAATAAACATAAAACTACTTTAGATCTAATCTAAATAGATTCATGTAATTGAAATAGTTTCAATAATAATCAATCATAAATCTTTCGAGATCAAATCCAACACGTTTATGATGATTGAAATTAGATTAAAATATTTTTAATCAGATCATAAAATCTCTTAGATCTAATCTAAAATTTTATAATCACTATTTTAGATTAGCACGTACTAGGACAACCTATTCACTGTAAGGGATAAACCTTATAGCAAGCAACCTTAGGGCAGTCCGTGCAATCTAAAATATTTTATTATATTTTTTAATTTTAAATTTAATAATTAGATTATAAATTAGATCTAATCTAAGAAATAATCTAGACATGCATAAAAATTATGTAATAAGAACCTAGGCTCTGATACCAATTGAAGGAACCAGATCTAGGATTTCACAGGTAGATCTTGCAGTGGAAGACTTAAATAAATCTAAAATTTATTTAAATAACCATGTAAACACCTAGATCTCAGATCTATTATATCATAATATGATATTAAATTAAAAATTAAAATTAAATAAGAAAGAAAAAGGTTGATCAAATCAACCTAGATCTACACTACATCAAATGCAGGTGTAAAGTTTATAGATCAAATCTATTATCTGAGCAAGTTTAGATGTTCTAACTTACTGATCCGGACTTAAGGATGAAGTCACGAGCTGCACATACATCCAACCTCTAGGAGTCGTCCATACGAGCCTATGATCTTTGATCTGAAGTCCGATGCAGGAAATCAACACAGCATGCTAGTACTGTGCTGATCCTTCTTCAACGATCGATCCGATGCTCCTTTCTTTGAAATTTGGACTCTCTAAAATATGAGAAGAAAGATGAGAGTTTACTAATATGAGAGTATCTTAAAAAAACTCAAAAGAAAGGAAGAGAGATTGAAAATAAAACAGCCCTAGAAGAAGACCCTCTTCTTCTTCTTCTCTTTTCTCTCACCTAGACACCTAGTTTGGTGCCTATGGAGCTCCCACGCCCAAGGATCTTCTTCCTTTGATTTTTGCATACCCCAAACCTCTCCCAAACCTCTATATTCTATGAAAAAATTAGAATAAAATTCATCAAATAAATAGAGAAAAAGAAGAGTCCAAGTTAGGTCAAATTCCTAGATTAGGAATATCCAAACATGGAAAGTTGTTGGGGCGCCCAACTCTTGGGCGCCTCCTCCATAATTTTTGGCATGGACCAGCAAGGAAGGGTGCACAAAAAAGAAGATTATTTTTATAGAATAAGAGAAGAATTAATTAAAAGAGAGGGCGATACTCAAGGAAAGATGTTTTGGTCAATAATGATTCTATCTCATAGAATCCTAAGCAAAACCAATTCCTCTTTTGACTTGGTCTTCCACCTAACTTCCAAATATGACTTGGAGGGAGAGAGGGGGCATAAAAATCAGAAATAAAAGGATTTTTCATGAAAAATATCTAAAAAATAGATATGAAGGGCATTGGGACCAAGGTGGCGTAAGGAGATAGGGAGTCCTAGTGTGGACCAAGGTGGCGCAAGGAGATAGGGAGTCCTAGTCACACTAGGACTCCTATTTTGACTTGGTCAAACAAGATCTTTTAACTAAATAAAATCAAGATTAAACCAATCCAATGAAATAAGGCCCTAACCCATTTAAGGATTTAATTAAATCAAATTAAATTATATTTAATTTTAATTTATTTTTTAATCAAATTAGAAAATTATGTTAATTTGAGTCCAAGTTAGACTAGGACTAGTTCTTTCTTGCACTTGGCTTATCCAATAAACTAATTAGACTTGATCTAATCAAGCCCAAACTAAATCTAATTAAATTATATTTAATTATACTTAATCTCAATCTATTGACTTAATCAAATTAAGTCAATTAGTAATCCAATTGCTAATCGATCCTCTTGCAATACTTGCACTAGGTTAAATACCAATCATATTGATTGCTTAACCCTAGAACGATTCTTAATCATTGATCAACCATCCAATTAGATTGTAAGCTCTAATGTGTGTGATCTCATAGATTCGAACCTAAGCTATAATATAGGAATAAATTTTTGTATCAATCAAAGTGACCATCTAGCAATGATATCCGACGGTCGGATAGGTCGAAGGTGTACAACACCATCCTTAGAGCCTATGCAGATATAGTTTTCATATAATTCATTTTCTTGACCATAATGCTCGTAGGACACATCAGAGTTCAACTATCAACTTTGATCAGATTGTCCATATTGTATTTCAAAATACCAAATCCATCTGATGGATTATCCTGACCAAGGTTTTGTTATATTGAAATACAGTGATACATTCTTCTCCAACTCTTGGAGTGGTCAATTCCATCTTGATCACACTCCAACTTCATAAGTACTTGACTGTGTCTAGAAGCCTTTCATTGCTGAATTAGAAATTTAGTTAGTCCGGTATCAAAGCACAGTGAGTTACTTGCAAGTCACTGAGGTGATCTCAGGTTTAAGGGATACTTATACCTATATCCCATCAGAGACATTCTCGATAGCAGAATAATCTGAAGTTGATCACGTTCAATGACGATGTACCCATACATCTCACCTGTATGCCATACCAGTATCTTCACACACCTTGATTAAGAGGACAACTAACCTATATGGCATACAGCGACCTATGCTCGATAGATGCTATTATCCTAATTAACAATCTATCATTTGGTCATGAACCCATTTAAGAACTAATCGATAAATTCTCTCTTTATTGAAACTAAATAGTCCTAAGAACTTCATCACAATAATGAAGTTCATTAGAAGATGTAAACTTATGATGAAAAAAGATGCCAAAATATTTTTTATTAATTAATAAATTAATTATAATATCTCAGTCATCAATAGGCTGATAATTGACTTTGGAACATAATTTCCAACAAACCAAATCTAATTAGTATATGAATCAATTATCCTAAAGATTTGAACTTTAGTCTAAAGATTCTCTTACTATTTTATACGAATTGGTAGCCTTTACCTCTAATTCGAAGAATTACTTTAATTTCTAAGTGGGTACTAAAATCCACATAGACTACACATGAGCCCAACTTTGGTTGGTCAATCCATGTGCATCTATGGGTAGGTTCAAAATTAATTGTTTCTCTAAATAATTTTTAGTAATATCAATTTAGCTTCAGAGACCTAATCAATAGGCTTTGGCCTCTACTGAAAAAGTTCGGTTAGATCCAACCATTAATATGATCACATTTGGTCTTATCTAACTAATAAATAATCCTCCCACAGGCTTCACCAAGTCAGATAAAAAAAAAAGAGGATTCAGTTAACATATTTAAGAAAAGCGAGCCAATTTTGATCCTCCCACTGACTTCACCAAGTCAGATCAAAAAAAAAAAGAAGATCTAATCTAAGCTAGCATTAGGAGCACCTAAATTAGTCAGACTAATTTATCTAATAGACATGGGTGAGCCCGAATCACTAAGTGATCTAATCAAAACCTTGCTCATCAAGATGGCCAGGTAAGTGAGATTAGTGGAAAGGATATGCCATTAACTCGTCAAAGACCAAATCAGTGCAAGTAGCTCCCAATTAAAAACCACTGGTCAAACTGCCAAACTTGCCTTTGACACCATCTGATTTATTAATTTTAATTTGACCAACCTCATAATTTTGGATTTGACCGCGTAGCCATGAATTAAGTCTATTTGGTCCTCATTAAAGGCATGGACTTGACCAACTACAACTATTATAATTGAGTCTATAGAGTTCTTGACTTAATCTAAATTAACATTTAATTAGATTTGATCAATTACTCTAATTTAGTCCACTATTTAACTAACCTTAGGTCTAACCCAATTTATGGATCTAATTCAACTAACCCAATAATCCATGTTTTATGATTAATGACTTAGAGTCTTAATTCATAATTCTAGACACTAAATCATTATCCTTAATATTTAATTAAGTTTATGGGCTGTGGGTTAGGGTTTGATATTTTAAAAAATATCTTTTAAATTTTTAAAAGATTTTTTATAACTTAGTATTATTCACCAATTGAGTCGACTCACTTTAAAATTGAATCAGCTCAATTCATAAATAATACTAGTTGTAGGATTTAATTTGAAACTATGTACACTACATAATACTAAATCATGAATCAAATTTTATCTAATTATGCATTCATGATCAGATTAAAGCCTAATATAATTAGATCATAAAAATATTAGATCAAATCTAAGATTTTATGATTAACGATATAGATCAGCAACGTACCCGGATAACCTTATCACTGTAGGGAGTAAACCCTATAGTAGGACAACCTACAGTCCATGCGATCTTGATTTTAATTTTTAGATCTAATTAATGAGATTATTAGATTAATATTTAGATCAAATTTAAATTATTAATCTAAAATATACAAGCATATCATGTTTAGCGAACCTTGCTTGGATACCATTTGAAGGAAGCAGTGCAAGGTTTGCAGTGCTACTTTCAAATTTTTTTTTAAAAATAGATAAAATATAATAAAAAATTAATTAATATAATTAATTAATTTTTAATCATATCAGAATATTAAGCCCTATACTAAGGATCTAAATACAATATGCATGCATTCATATAGATCTAAGAATAAAACTATACAGCAAACTCTTTACTACATCTATCTGTTCAGAACACAATATCTTTTTATGGGTAGTTGATCACCACAATCTAAATTCATCGAATAATGCTTTAGTATTGCACCACAGCCACACATGTGTTCGATCTCTATGGTTGGTCCACATGGAGCTTCTGGTCTCAATTAGCCCCACCGGAGTGCTAGCTCCTCATCGGGGCCTTCAATGGATGATCATGATCGATCTGATCGATCATATGCTTTTTAATTTCTTGGATACTCCAAAAAATTAGAACATAAATACTAGAGGATGATGAAGAGGTGTTTCAAATTTGGTGGTGATCCAATGCTCACAGCATGCGATCTCTGCACTCGAACCTAGATTCCCAAATCTAGGGTTTCACTCTGCCCAAAAAACCTGACACACTAAAAATCCTATCACACCTTCTCTGTGTGGAATTTTTCTATGAAATAAGCTTTTATAAAAATATAACTTTCATATCTATAAATCTTGTTTAGATCATATTTAAAAATTGGATATCCTTAGAGATGAAAATCAGAAGAGAAGAGAGGCAACAGGGAAAAATAAAGTGCTGTAGGACCCTACTCACCTTTACTCTAAGATTTTTCTCACCCAAAAATAATGCTAAATCACATTGAAATTTTTACCATAGAATACTCACCCCCTCTCCTGCATGCACAAAAATTCTCATAATTTATTGATGTGAATACCATAGGAAAAGTGCATGGAAAGAGATAAGAGTCGGAGGTTGAACTTGTTTCGACCTTCCAACCAACATCAAATTCAAGAACCTTCTTATCCCTATCCAACACCCATACTAGAATATTTGATGTGCAGAAGGACTCTCCTTCTACATGTGTACTCTGAGAATGCACAAAAAATTATGTGAATAAAATCAAAGTGGGCATGGGAAAAAGGATAAGAACGAGAGGGAGTTAAGAAGTTTCAACTTCTACATTGAATTCAAAATTCAAATTATTTTGACCAGTCCGACCATTGGACCAAGTCAAAGGTAGAAGAGATAAGGAGCACAGAAGGTATCTGGGTGTGAGAAAAAATTCACGTAAAATAAAGAGGGGCGTGGGTCAAAGGTTAGTCAAATATTATAGGCGTAGGGAGTTGAAAGTTCAAACCTCTTTTGACTTTTCAAAATTGGTTTCAACTAAACCAATTATTCCAGACCCAACAAGATTAGATCAAATCTAACTAAATTAGGCTTAACCCAACTTATTAAATTTTTAATCAAATTAAAAATTAATTTGGTCCAACCCCTGATTAAATCAGGGTCAAATCTCCCATAGTAATTAGGTCAACTCACGACCTGATCGGATCAAACCCAATCGAATTCAATTTGATCAAACTTGATCAAATCTCCATCACTCAATCAAATTGAGTTAAATAATAATCAAATTGCTAATTAATCCTTTAATAAATATAGAGTCCCAATTGGATGGATGTCTGGGCAACAGAGTCCATCAACATGAAACTCCTGAAGAGTCTCAAAGCAGTGGGACTCTTGAACCCAGTGTCCCAAATAATTTAAATTCATGATCATAGAGTCTCAGACCAGTGGAACTCTTGATCAGAGAGTCCTAGATGAGTAGGAATCAGAGTTTCAATCTAGTTGGACCCTTGGTCATAGAGTCCTAGTCCAGTGGGACTCTTGGTCACAGAGTCCTAGGTCATCAGGACTCATGATCAGCCATTAGATCAGCTAGGAACTTCTTATGTGTGTGATCCCATAGGTTCAAATTCTAAGTCGATAGCACAGAAACTAATTTTTTGTACCAATTGATATGACCATCTAGCAATGGTATCCGACGTCCGAATAGGTCAAAAAATCGCAATGCAATAATGACGAACTTGTGGAATATGGTTATCATATAATTCATCCCCTTGACCTCGATGCTTAAAGAATGATTTAGGATTTGCTGTCAATCCTAAAATTCATTCATAGTGCATTTCAGAATTTAGCGTCCATCATATGGACTACCTTGATCGAGGATTTGCTAAATTGAAATACAGCGATGTACTTACTCCAATACTTGGAGGGGTCAATCCCATCTTGACTCACACACCGATAAGCTAAGTACTTGACTGCATCCAGTATTCTTCCATCGCTGAATTAAAAATTCAGATAGTCCAGTACCTAAGTACAGTGAGTTATTTGCAAGTCACCGTGGTGGTCTCAGATTTAAGAGACATTTATACCCATATCCTTCGGAGCTAATCTTAATAGAAGAAAGGCTCTGAAGTTGGTCACGTTCAGTACAGATGTATTCATACATCTCATTTGCATGCCATACCAGTGTCTCAACATTTCTTGGTTATGAGGACAACCAATCTATACGACACACAATGACCTATACTCGATAAACATTATCATCCTAAGTAACAATGTATATTTTGGTCGTGAATAATTTTAGGACTAAACGATAAATTCTTCTTTATCAAATTTAGATAGTCCTAAGGACTTCATCACAATATAAGATTTCATTAGAAGATAATAGATTTTATGATGAAAAATACTAAAATAACTTTTATTAATTTATAATTTATATATAATTATAAATGTATAGCCCAACCATCAATAGATTAATAATTGGCTTTAGAACATATTCCTCGCACTTATTTATATATATGTATGTGAATTGAAAATTAATAAAATATTATTTGACTTTTTCATCATAAATTTTGTACATCTTCTAACAAACTCTTGTGTTGTGATGAAGTCCTCAGGACTATTTTAAATTGATAAAGGATGATTTATCCTTAAAATCTGTTTGCGACTAAATGATATGCTATTACTAAGATGATAGCAATATTAAGCATAGGTCATTATGTGCCATATAGGTTGGTTGTCCTCTTAACCAAGGAGTGTAAGATATTGGTATGGCATACAGATGAGATATAGGAGTATATCTAACTGAACATGACCACTCTGGAGCATTCCATTGTCAAGACTTGCTTCAAAGGGATATGAGAATAAGTGTCCCTCTGATATGATATCATCATGGTGACTTGCAAGCAACTCACTGTACTTTGGTGCTGGACTACCTAAATTTTTAATTCAATAATAGAAGGTTTTTGGGTGTAGTCAAGTACTTGTTAAGTCAGTGTGTATAGGATTGACCGCTCCAAAAGCTTGGAGACAATGCATCACTGTATTTCAATTTAGCTAAACCTTGGCTGGGATAATCCATGTGATGGATTTAAAATTTGAAATTTAATGTGGATGACTTATTCAAGGTTGACAGTTAAATCCTAGATCATCTTCTAAGCATTTAGGGTCAAAGGGATGAATTATACGATAACCATATTCTAGTAGGTTCTGACTGTTACTTCGCATACATTTGACCTACCTAGACGTCGAATACTATTGCTAGATGGTCATTTTGATTGGTACAGAAATTTATTTTTATGCTACCAGCTTAGGTTCGAACCTATAGGATCACACTCAAAAAAGGTACTCATTTGATCATATGGTTGATCAAGAGTTCCATTGGACTGGGATTCTATGATTAGGAGTTTCACTGAGTTAGGATTCTATGATGAAGAGTCCCACTGGACTACGACTTTATGATCAAGAGCCCCACTAGATGGAGAATTTATGACTAGGATGTTAGGCATCTCGTACTAGAATATTATGGCAGGAAGAAAGAAGAAATAAAAACAACACAATCAAGTATATGGATCAGCCTAAAGGCTCACCTCCATGGAGCATACGGAGCTTCACTATGAAAAAGAATAAATAGAAGAGAAGATTATCCACTCTCAACACTTGTATACAATCCTCTCAACTAAAAGCTATACTTATAAAGCTCTCTCTTGGAGGCTCCTTGAAATGACCACTGTCTGCTATCTAGCTATTTACCCGAAGCCCTCTGCTCCTATTGTCCATTGGTGCCCATCGCATTTTAGGACTTTCCATTGCCCACTGCTCTTCAGGACCTGTTATTGGTCTCTGCCTCTCGATTCTATCCACAGGCCTTTTTAAAGGCTCCAAACCTAGTCCAAGATGGAGCGTAGACATCGATTACAACTCTAAGAAGCCCTTGACCCTTGGATTATCACCGCAAGTTACAGCCATCATTCGATCATGCAAATGCATGCATCTACACCTATGAACCCTGTATAAAGACCCAATCCATGCGCACAGGTGCATAGACACCATGGAACCATGCGTGCTCGCTCGTGCCTTTCATGCATTGTCGCCTGAATGCTTGAACACCCACGAACCCACATGACTGCCTTGGCTCGGGCTGCTCTTGCACATGCACCCGCCTGGGCCTAGGTTGGCCATCGTGCATGCCTGTGCTAGGCCTGGCAGTGTGCTGGGTCATGCATGGTTTACACCCCACATGCCTATGCTGGGCTGGCTTACGTGCTGGGCAGTGATGCCTATAGCCTCAAGCTCCTGGCCTTCTCCATTAGTATCCGATTCATCCTTTCTGTGATATTGTTCTGCTGAGGGATCATCTTTACTATGTAATGATGTTTGATATCATTTTTATTATAGTATCTTCTGAATTTTGGGCTGATGTATTTTCCTCCATTATTAGATTTCAAAGACTTCACTAGCTGTCCTGTCTTCTTCTCCATCTTAGCTCTCTAGATTTTAAATTGAATAAAAACATCTAATTTTAAATCGAGTAAACTAGCCTCAAAATAGCTTCACTCCACTTGGTGCTATTGGCAATTATAACTTTATACTATTTGCTGTAGATACAAGGCTCATATAGGTCATCTCCTCTCTTTCTCAGTGCTGGAATCAGACCTCTCTTACTCAACTCTGTGAGCCCCCTTTCACTCAAGTGATCTATATGATAGTGCCACAGCTTGTAGGTTAGCTGCTTCTCCTGTGCTGCTATAAAGACCTCTACACTATCAGTAACTACCGAGCCCTCTATCCTATGTAGGTTATTGCTTAATCTTCTCTCTTTTATCACCACCAATGAACCCTTAGAAATCCTTAAGCACCCACTACCGGTTGATAACTGAAAGCATATCCGTATCTTTCCAAGTAACCCAATGATATTAGGTTTTTCTTTAGTTCTGGCACATGGTTCATATTACTGAGTGTCCGTATGACTTCATCATACATTCTTACTCTAACTGTACCAACACCAGCAACTCTACGTCGATGATCATCTCCAAGACTAACACTCCTTCGGATCTCTTATAAGATGAGAATCACTCTTAATGTGCAGTGTAATGATAGGAACATACTAAATCTAATGTCTAGTAGCTATCCAACTCTGTAATTTCATCCGATACTATCAGTATGTCATCTCCACTATCCTTAAATGATAGAGCACCACTTCCAGTGGTCAATCCTGTAGGGAAAAAATTTAGTTCTGAACTAGATGCCTAGGGATCGGATGAATAAATCTATGTTTAAAATTAAAATATTAAATATCAAGATACTTGTAACATAGTAGAATCTAGGGTTACTTGAATCAAAAGTCTTGCTAGGCCTAAAATCATAGGTCCTCTACTTCGTGCACATGCCAAGCACCATAGAAAAGAGGAATGAAAATCTAGATTTCACTCCTTTCTAAAAAGAATCAAAGGAAAGAAGTGGATCTAAAAACTCCTTTTTAGATCTTTTTTGAAATGACCTCATGCCAAGGAACAAGGTCTCTCCACACCTGGAGAGATGAAGAAGAAGAAGTTCCTCATCTTCTTATTGCCACCCACCTTCTCAATCTCTCACTCTCTCTCTCTCTCTCTCTTTGTCACACAAAACAAGAGGAATTTTAGGTATATTTTTTGGGGTGGTAAGGGGTTCCTCCCTTTATATACGTGCAGTCCAAAGAGATCAAATTTTTGTTTAGCTAAGATTCCTAATCCTATCCATATCCAAAGATATTACCTCATAGAGAAGTATTGGTGCCATAATGTCGCGCCCCTCTCTTCCTCATGCGCACACACAAGAGGGGGGCACGAATCCCAGACCCCCTTCTTTTGTTGGTTGATCATAAGGAGAGAGAGTCCTAGTTAATTGGGACTCGAAGGATCTAATCCAATTTAGGTCTGATTTGAATCCAATTTGAAGCATATTTGAACCAATTTCGAATAGATTGCTGACCCTAATCTAATTAAAGTTTAGGCCAAAGTCTTACTTGAATTTTCAACTTGATGAATCCTAATTAAATCAAGTTTAATTAAATCAGATCTAATTTAAAATAATTAATACTTAAATTTATTTTTTTATGAATTATTTGGATCAAAGATTCGATCATAATCATCTCTGAAATTAAACCTACACCTCATGTGCAGTGCTAGCTAGATATAGTCAACTATTTAATTCTATATGATCTCTAACTTAATTTTCAATTAAGCTAATCTTATTTGTTCAATTAAGTCAAGTACTTTTAAATTGAATAATTAGATTTTAAGTCAATTATTTTTTATGTTTCATGACTAAGTGCGTGACTCCATACATTCGAATACTAAGCCAGTAGTATAGGAACTATTTTTCTATACTAATCAAAGTTACCATCTAGCAATGGTTTTTGATGTTCGGATAGATCGAATATTTACAAAGCAATATTCAAGAACCACGACATATGGTGTTGAAAATTATGTTTCAAAGTCAATCGTCAGCCTGTTGATGGTTGTGCTATCTTATATTTATAAAATAATTTATTATTAAATTTAATTTTATTCTAACATTTTTCATCATAAATTTACATCTTCTAGTGAACTCCATGTTGTGATGAAGTTCTTAGGACTATTTAATGTTGATAAAAAGATTATTTATTGATTAGTCAATAAACTATTCATGATAAAATAATATATTGTTAACTAGGATGATAATATTTATCGAGTATAGATCGTTGTATGCTATAAAGGTTGGTTGTCCTCTTAACCTAGGAGTGTGAAGACATTAGTATGGCATATAGGTGAGATATAGGGGTACATCATCATTGACCGTGACCAACTCCAGAGCATTCTGCTATTGAGAATTACTCTGATGGGATATGGATATAAGTATCCCTTAGACCAGAGATCACCATGGTGACTTGCAAGCAACTCACTGTGCTTTGGTATCTGACTACCTAAATTTTTAATTCAATGATTAAAGATTTTTGGATACAGTTAAGTACTTATGAAGTCAGTGTGTGATCAAGATAGGATTGATCACTTCAAGAGAGTGAAGAAGATGCATCACTATATTTCAATTTAGCAAAATCTTGATCAGAGTAATCCATAAGACGGATTTGGTATTTTAAAATACAATGTGGATAACATAATCAGGGTTGACAGTTAAACTCTAAATCATCTTACGAGCATTTAGATCAAGAAGATGAATTATACGAAAACTATATCCACATGGGTTCTAAAGAATGTTGCTTTACACATTTGACCTATCCGATTGTCGGGTACCATTGCTAGATGATCACCTTAATTGGTGTAAAAAAAATTATTTCTATGCTATCAACTTAGGTTCAAACCTATGGGATCACACACATAAGAGGTTTTTATATGATCGAATGGTTGATCAATGATTTAGAATCATTATAAGATCAAATAATCAATATGATTGATGTTTGACTTAATGCAAGTATTGTAGGAGGATTGATTAGCAATTAGATTACTAATTAGCTTAATTTAGTTAATCTAGTGGACTAATTAAGTCTAATTAAATATGATTTAATTAGATTTAGTTTGGACTTGATTGGATCAAGTTCAATTGATTTATTGGATGAGCCAATTGCAAGGGAGAATAAGTTTCTGTTCAATTAAGACTTGTATGCATCCAATTTTTAATTTGATTAAAAATTAAATCAGATTTAAATTTAATTTAATCTAATTTAATTAGACTCTTAGTTGGACTAAGATCATCTCTAATTGGGTTGCACTAATTTTTTTTTAATTGGGTTCAAATTAGATGTTTGACTAGGTCAAAATTGGAAGTCCTAATGTGACTAGGACTTCCCTTCCTTATGCCACCTTATTCCCAAGGCCCCCACCTCCCCCCATGCCTACTCTTTGGTTTTTGCATGAAACTCTTCATGCCCCAGGCCTTCACATGTGCCCCTTGCTCTCCCTTCTTTCTTACATGGTAGGTAGTTGTGGACCAAGTCAAATTAGGCTAGTTGTTTTGAATTCAAACTCTATTTGATAGAGTTTGTTGCAATCAAAACACCTAACCATGTTTGGAGCATAAGCTCCTATTTTTTCTCTAGAATTTTTGGTGGAGAAAGGAGGTTTTTGTTCACCAATATCAGCTGGTCCATAGTGGGGAAAAAGGAGAGTGTGCCCAAGTGTTGGGCAACCCCATATCTTGTCCTATTTGGACAACCCTTGCTAGGTATTTGACCTAGACAAGGATTCTTTCATAACTTTCTATAAAAATGGTTTTTAGGCATGAATTTTTCAAAACTTCCAGACCTAAGAGAGAGCTTTTTGGGCATGGATAAGGTTTGGGAGAGAGACCTTTGGGCGTGGGGTTTTGTGTAGACATAATTCAAGGTGTCTTGGTGAGAGAAACAAAAAAGAAGAAAGGGTTCTTCTTCTAGGGTCTTTCTTTTTTCTCTTCCTCCTTCTTTTGTTAGATTTTTGAGAGATGAATCTCTTAATAAATCTCTTTCTTCTTCTTTTGAATATTGAAGTATCCAAAAATTCAAGAAGGAGGTTTCAGATTAGCCATCGAAGAAGGATCAGTGCAGTACTAGCATGTTGTGCTGATTTTCTATCATCGGACTTCAGATCTTACATCATGGCCTTGTGTGGACATCCTGTAGAAGTCGGACATATGTGCACCTTGGAGCAACGACCTCAGCCTCGAATTGGCAAGTTAAAAAAATCTAACTTGCAAAGATAAGGATGATACGATCTTCTTCTTCTATTTAGATTTGATCTAGCATAGTTCTGATGTTGATGTGATCAACAATAATTCTTCTTATCTTTTATTTTTAGATTTAATAGCATGCTTAAATCATGTGATAAGATCCTAGATTTGGGTCTCTTTCATGTATTACTTATGAATTAATTTGATTAGTTCATCTCTTTTACTGCTTGTTTTTTGAAAAAGTTTCAAAATCTGATCATGAAATTTTAGATCTGTTTCCTTCAATTGGTATCAGAGCCAAGTTTTTTATTACATGATTTTTATGTATGTTTAGATTAATAATTTAGATTAGATCTAAATTATAATATATTATTTCAATCTAAAATTAAATAAAAGATCATACAAACTGATTTATAAGGTTGTCCTGCTATAAGGTTTACCTCTTACAGTGAAAATGTTGTCCTAGTTTGTACAGATCTAATGTTAATCATAAATTTGTTAGATATGATCTAGATTAATTTATAATTTATTAGATTTAAAAATATTTAAATCTAAAAATATATTTTAGATTGCATGGACTAATCTTATAAGATTGTCCTGCTATTAGGTTTATCCCTTATAGTGAAAAGATTGTTCTTGTACGTGATGATCTAAAATCTTAATCATAAAATTTTAGATTAGATTTAAGAGATTTTATGATTTAATTAAAAATATTTTAATTTAATTTTTATTATCATAAATATGTTAGATTTGATCTAAGATGATTTATGGTTGATTAGAATTGAAATAATTTCAATTTTGAATTACATGAACATGTTTAGATTAGATCTAATGTAGTTTCATGTCTATATTATTTGCATATTGATTATGAATCAAATATGCAACTAGTTGGTAGAACCATGTTGTAAAAATATTTTACAAATATGAAAATTATTTTTGAAATGCCGAACCCCAACCCTCAGCTTAAAACTTAATTAAGAATTAAGAATTCTTTGATTAGGATATAGGATTGTGAATTGAAGATCCTAAGATACAAATCATAAAATTTGGGTTAACGAATTAGTGAAAATTAGGTCTATTAATTGGGTTAGACTTAAGGTTAGTTAAAGAATGGACTTAATTAGAGAATTGATCAAATCTAATCAATAGTTGTCTTAGATTAGATCAAGGATTCTCTAGATCAATTACAATAGTTGTAGTTGGTCAAGTCCATGTCTTTAATGAGAACCAAGATGGACTTGATTCTTGGCTATGAGGTCTAGCATGAACTGTTAGGTTGATCTAATCGAAACTAATTAACCAGTTGATATTTAAGATAAGTCTAGCAATCCAGGCCGATGATTTTTAATTGGCAACTCCCTTATCTGATCATTTTTTATGGTGCCTAAGGCAAGCTTTGGCAGACCCTCCCATCAATCTCACTTTCTTGGCCTTCTTGGTGAAATTATGTTTTGATCAGATCACTTGACAATTTGAGCTGACCCATATCAACTAGGTAAATTAGTGTGACTGATTTAGGTACTCCTAGACCAGCCTATCAATGATCTCTTTTAATCTGACTTGGTGAAGTCAGTGGAAGGATCATGATTAGCTGGTTCCTCTGAGTCTCTTCTCTAAACCAAATTAATCAGATTCTCTAAAATTATTAAATCCTTAAAAATAAAATAGTTATGGTGATAACTATATCTTAGCCTTCCATTAAGTGAGTGATAATGGATCCATTAGTTGGATAATCATTGGAGGCTCAAAGGTTTGGTTTTTATTGGCTAATGAAATTATCAT
This sequence comes from Cocos nucifera, assembly GCA_006176705.1. Classification (NCBI taxonomy): domain Eukaryota; kingdom Viridiplantae; phylum Streptophyta; class Magnoliopsida; order Arecales; family Arecaceae; genus Cocos; species Cocos nucifera. Next base: position 291,223 of record QRFJ01000575.1, read on the forward strand.
TCATAATATGATTTCTTGGTCGTGTCTCTCTAAATGGTGATTAGATTGACCAACCAAAATTGGGCTTAATCATTCATTGGTTAGATGGACCAAATATGGTCATGTTAATGGTTGGACCTAACTGGACCTTTTCAGTGGAGGCCAAAGCCTACTGATTAGGGATTGGGGCAAAATTAAAATTGCTTGAAGTTGTTTGAAGAAATAATTGATTATGAACCTACCCTTAGAAATACATGGATTGATCAATCAAAGTTGGACTTGTGTGCAGTTTATGTGGATACTAGTACCCACTAAGAAATTAGGATAATTCCTCGAATTGGAGATTGAGGCTACCAATTCAAATAAAATAGTAGAAGAACCTTTTGATTAAAGTTTAAATCTCTAGGTTTAATAAATTATTTACTAATTAGATTTTGATTTTTCTTTGTATAGTTATGGCCACTTTTCTTTCGCTCTGATCATTGTTGGATAATGACAAGTTGGTGGGATCCAACTTTGATAGCTGGTATCAAAAGTTGAAGATTGTCCTAGAGTATGAACGGATTCTATACATCTTGACCGATCCGACACCTAAGGAGCCAGCCCTAAATGCACATGGGATAGTTAGAGATACTTACCAGAAGTGGTTCAATGACCGAACCATGGTGCATAGTATTATGCTGGTGGTTATGAGTGATGAGTTCAGTCATAGATTCGAGACAGCTTAGTCAGAAGACATGCTTCAAGTATTGAAGGAGTCTTTTGGCACACCCAATGACGTTAAGAGGTATAAGACTAGTTGTTCCATCTTCAATGCCAGGATGAGGGATGGAGCTTCAGTCACTAATCATATACTATACATGATCGAGCTGATGGAGCGTTTGATCAAGCTTGATTTTTTCTTGCATGAGCAGCTAGAAAAAGATACAATTCTAAACTCGTTGCCCAAGTCCTATCATCCCTTTCTTACTCATTATAGAATGATAAAGCCTAAAGTTAACTTCCATGGGTTACTGGGGTTACTTCAGAACTTTGAGAAGGATCACCAACTCTACAAGGAGTAGGTAAACTTAGTGGGAGGATCCTCTTCTGGTTCTCGACCCTTTAAGAAAGAAAAAAAGAACAAGAAGAAGAAGAGTAAGAAGGTGCAAGTTTAGGCTGGGACATCTATGCAGGGCCAGACCAAGAAACCCAAGCTCGATAAGAGTCAAGCAGAGTACTTCTTCTGCAAGAAGCAAGAGCACTGGAAGAGAAACTATTCTTAATACATTGCCTTTCTAGACCCAAATAGGTTGAGAAAAAAGCAAGCTATTGCTAGGCAAGGTATTTACATGATAACTCCTTGCAATTTTTCTATTTGTGATATTACTGATTGGATATTGGATACTGATAGCCTTTACCATATTTGTAATTCATTATAGGAATTTCAGGTCAGTAGGAGATTCAAACAAGATAAGAGGTTCCTGGATGTTGGAGATGGAAGACCAGTTTCAGGTCTAGCATTAGGAATTTGAAAACTTGTATTTAAGTCTCATATTATTATTCTTAGCGATTGTTACTATTGTCCTAGTTTCTTTTTGAATATCATTTCTATAGGCCTTTTGGCCAAAAATAATTATGAGATTTTAATAAAAATTTTTTTTGTAATGTCATTTGAATGGTATTATTATATTTTCTAGACATTTGAGCAATGAAATATACATCATATCACAACCTATTAATATAGTCTACTCCACTAGCAAGCACCTTAGATTAGATAATATGTCTGATATCTACTTATGGCATTGTAGGGTAGGTCACATTAATAAGAATAGGATAAACATGTTGACTCAAGAGGAAATCCTCGAAATTAGTGATTGTGAATCACTTCTAACCTGTGAGTCTTGTCTACTTAAAAAAATGATCAAGTCATTTGTTACTAAAAAAGATGAGAGAGCCACTGAGCTCTTAGGTCTAGTATAAATTGATGTATATGGGCCTATGAGCACAAGTGTCGGAGATGGATATTTCTATTTCATCACTTTCACGGACGATCTATCCAAGTACAGATATGTCTATATGATGAAATATAAATTGGATTCATTTAAAATATTCAAATGATTCTAAAATGAAGTAGAAAAATAAACTGAAAAGAGTTTTAAAATTCTTTGGTTTGACTGAGAAGATAAATACCTTTCTAATGAGTTTCTCACATATTTAGAAAAGAATGAGATTCTCTCCCAATGGGCTCCTCCAAGGACACCACAGCACAATGGTCTATTTGAAAGGAGAAATTGGACTCTGTTAGACATGGTCTGATCCATGATGATTTTGCCAGCTTGTCGATATCCTTCTAGGGGTGTATACTCGAATCGACTTGCTATCTTTTAAATAGAGTTCTAAGTAAGTCTATAATTAAGATCCCATATGAGATATGGATAGGATATAAGCTAGTACTTTTACATCTTAGGATCTAGGGGTGCCTGGCTTACGTCAAATGGTTAATCATAGATAAACTTGGACCTAGGTCTGACAAGTGCACATTCAAGGATACCCAAAAGAAACTAAAGGGTATATTTTCTACTATGCTGATGAATAAAAGGTGTTCATCAGCCTTAAGATAATTTTTTTAGAAAAAGAGTTTCTTGGTGAAGGAACTATTGCCTCTAAGGTTGAACTTAAGAAAGTTTAATGGATAGAAAAATTGACACCAGTAACTAAACTAGAACTAGATTTGATTGGATCAGATCAGGAGCCCAATATGCCTATATCATTAAGGCAATCCAATAGAGTACTGCATCAGCCGAACATATATTATGATTTCTTAGTTCGAGATGGTGATCCTATCAAACTCGATGAGAATGATGAGGATTCGATCATCTATATGGATGCAATGCAAAGATCTAATTTCGAGAAAAGGCTTGAGGCCATGAAATTCAAGATGGAGTCCATGAAGGTCCATGATGTATGGATATTAGTTGACCCACCCGAGAGGGTTAAACCTATTGGATGTAAGTGGATCTTCAAGTGGAAGAGGGGCGAAAATGGAAGGGTGGAGACCTATAAAGTCCATCTGATTGCCAAAGGATATTGTCAATGTTATAATATTGACTATGACGAGACGTTCTCTCCTGTTGCAATGCTCAAATCTATTCAGATTATGGTTCTGATAGCTGTCCATATGGACTGTGAGATCTAGTAGATGGACATGAAGATAGCTTTTCTGAAAGGAGGGCAGATTGAAGAGGTGTATATGTTACAACTTGAGGGGTTCACATCCACAGATGAGTCCAAGGTGTACAACCTTCAAAGATCCATTTATAAATTGAAGCAGTCATCTCGGAGTTGGAACATGCATTTTGATAAGATTATCAAAATGTATGGCTTCATTAAGAACGAAAAAGATCCCTACATTTACAAATGGGTAAATGGTTTGGCTGTGGTATTGCTTGTCTTATACGTGGATAATATTCTCTTAATTGGAAATGACATCCTCACACTACAAGAAATAAAAATTAGGTTGTCATCTTAATTCTCCATGAAGGACTTGGATGAAGCATCCTACATGCTAGTGATGAAGATCTATAGAGATAGATATAAGAGAATACTTGGGTTAATCTAGTCCATGTACATAGACACTGTGCTGAAGAGGTTCAGCATGGAAAATTTCAAAAAGGGCTATCTTTTGATGGACCAAAAAATTTCTCTTTAAGAAGGATTGTCTGACAACTCTTGAAGAGAGAGAGCGTATGAATAGAATTTCATATACTTCAATAGTAGGATCTATCATATATGCCATGACATGTACGAGACTAGATATGGCATACTCACTAGAAGTAGTGAGTAGATACCAATCTGATCCAGGAGTGAACCATTGAAAAGTGGTAAAAACCGTCCTTAAGTATTTGAGATATACTAAGGACCAGTGGTTGATCTATGGAGAGCTAGATTTGAAACTAGTAGGATTTACAGACTCTAGCTTTCAATCTAACCATGATGACAGCAAAAGCGTGTTAGGTTATATCTTTATCCTAAATGGTGAAGCCATCTATTGAAAGAGTTCCAAGTAGCACACTATGGTAGAATCTATTTGTGAGGTAGAGTATATCGCAGCATCAAATGCTGCAAGAAAAGCTGTGTGGTTGAGGAAGTTTATCTTTGAGCTCGAAGTAGCATCCTTTCTTGATGGTCCGGTCCTGCTCTATTGTAACAGCATTGGTGCCATTGCTCAGGCGAAGAAATCAAAGGCACACCAACAAATGAAGCACAAACTACGCCGCTACCACCTAGTTTGAAAGATCGTGGATCGAGATGATGTTGGCCTTCAAAAGATCGATGGAAAGAAGAATCTGATCGACCCCTTTCCTAAAGCTCTAGCGGTAAAGGAGTTCAAAAATCACAAGTCAAAAATGGGTATTAGATAATATACCGAATGGCTTTAGAGCAAGTGAGAGTTGTTAGAAATTATGTCTCAAAGCCAATCATCAACCTATTGATGGTTGTACTATCTTATATTTATAAAATAATTTATTATTGAATAAAATTTTATTTTGATATTTTTTATCATAAATTTATATCTTCTAATGAACTTTATATTGTGATGAAGTTCTTAGAACTATTTAGTTTTGATAAAGAGAGGATTTATCGATTAGTCTTTAAACTATTCATGCCCAAATGATATATTGTTAACTAGAACGATAATGTTTATCGAGTATAGGTCATTATGTGCTATATAGATTGGTTGTCCTCTTAACCAAGGAGTGTGGAGATATTAATATGGCATACAGGTGAGATGTAGGGGTACATCATCACTGCACGTGACCAATTCTAGAGCGGATATAAGTATCCCTTAGACCTGAGATCACCATGGTGGCTTGCAAGCAACTCACTGTGCTTTGGTACCCAACTATCTAAATTTCTAATTCAGTGATGAAAGGTTTCTGGGCATAGTCATGTACTTGTAATGTTGGTGTGTAATCAAGATGGGATTGACCACTCCAAGAGATTGGAGAAGATGCATCACTATATTTCAATTTAGCAAAATCTTGGTCAGAATAATCCATAAGATGGATTTGATATTTTATAATATAATGTGGATGACATAATCAGGGTTAATAGTTAAACTCTGAATCATCCTATAAGCATTTAGGTCAAGAGGATGAATTATTCAAAAATTATATCCACATAGGTTCTAAAGAATGTTGCTTTACACATTCGATCTATCCGATCGTCGGGTATCATTACTAGATGGTCACTTTGATTGGTATAAAAATTTATTTTTATACTATTAGCTTAGGTTCGAACCTATTGGATCACACACATAAGAGGTCTCGATCTAATCAGATTAGCTTAGATCAATGGTTTAGAATCGTTCTAAGGTCAAACAATCATTACGATTGATGTTTGACCTAATGCAAGTATTACAGGAGGCTTGATTAGCAATTGAATTACTAATTAACTTAATTTGATTAAACTAGAGGGCTAAGATTAAGTTTAATTAAATATAATTTAATTAGATTTAGTTTGGGCTTGATTAGAATAAGTTCAATTGATTTATTGGATGAGCCAATTGTAAGGGAGAATAAATCCCTACTCAATTAGGACTTGTATGCACCCAATTTTTAATTTGATTAGAAATTAAATCAAATTTAAATTTAATTTAATCTGATTTAATTAGGTTCTTAGTTGGACTAAGATCTTCTTTTATTGAGTTTCACTAATTTTGATTTAATTGGGTTCAATTTAGATGTTTGACTAGGTTAAAATTGGAAGTCCTAGTGTGACTAGGACTTCCCTTCCTTGCGCCACCTTATTCCCAGTGCCCCCCCCATGCCCAATCTTTGGTTTTTGCATGAAACTCTTCATGCCTCAGGCCTTCACACATGCCTCTTGCTCTCCCTTCTTTCTTACATGGTAGGTAGTTGTGGACCAAGTCAAATTAGGCTAGTTGTTTTGAATTCAAACTCTATTTGATAGAGTTTATTGCAATCAAAACACCTAACCATGTTTGGTGCATAAGCTCTTATTTTTTCTTTGGAATTTTTGGAGGAAAAAGGTGGCTTTTGTGTGCCAATATCAGCTGGTCCACAGCTGGGAAAAAGGAGAGGGCGCCCAAGTGTTGGGTGCCCCCATATCTTGCCCTATTTGGACAACCCTTGCTAGGTATTTGACCTAAACAAGGATTCTTCCATAACTTCCTATAAAAAGGGTTTTTAGGCATGAATTTTTTAGAACTTCCAGATCTGAGAGACAGCTTTTTGGGAATGAGAAAGGTTTGGGAGAGAGACCTTTGGGCATGGGGTTTTGTGTAGACACAATTCAAGGTGTCTTGGTGAGAGAAACAAAAAAGAAGAAAGGATTCTTCTTCTAAGGTTTTTCTTTTATCTCTTCCTCCTCCTTTTGTGAGATTTTTGAGAGGTGAATTTCTTCACAAATCTCTTTCTTCTTCTTCTTTTGAATATTGGAGTATCCAAGGATTCAAAAAGGAGGTTTCAGATCAGCCATCGAATAAGGATCAGCACAGTACTAGCATGCTATGCTGATTTTCTATCGTCAGACTTCGAATCTTACATTGGGGCCTTGTGTGGACATTCTGTAGAAGCCGGACATGTGTTTGGCTTGGAGCAACAACCTCAACCTCGGATCAGTAAGTTAAAAAAATCTAACTTGCAAAGATAAGGATGATACGATCTCCTTCTTCTATCTAGATTTGATATAGCATAGTTCTAATGTTGATGTGATCAACAATAATTTTTTTTTGTCTTTTATTTTTAGATTTAATAGCATGCTTAAATCATGTGATAAGATCCTAAATCTAGGTCTCTTTCATGTATTACTTATGAATTAATATGATTAGTTCATCTCTTCCATTGCATGTTTCTTGAAAAAGTTTCAAAATCTGATCATGAAATCTTAGATCTATTTCCTTCATATGGTTACCGCATGATTCGTCTCTTTAACCTTGAATGCTCAGGATGACCTAGAATTTGATGTCAACCCTACATGAATAATCCATATTGTATTTCAACCTTTCAAATCCATCATATGGATTACCTTGGCCTAGGCTTTACTAAATTAAAATGTAGTAATGCATTATCTCCAGTAACTTGAAGGGGTCAATCCCATCTTGACTCACTCATCAACCTAACAAGTACTTGACTGTACCAAAAAATCTTCCATCACTGAATTAGAAATTCAGATAGTTTAGTACCAAAGTGTAGTGAGTTACTTGCAAGTCACCATGGTGATCTTAGGTCTGAGGGACACTCATGCCCATATCCTTTATGAGATGTTCTTAACAGCAGAGCACTCAGTAGGTGAGTCATTGTTCAGTGATGATGTACTCCTACATCTCACCTGTATGCCATATCAGTATCTTTACACTCTTTAGTTAAGAGAACAACCAATCCGTATGGCACACAATGACCTATACTCGATAAATGTCATCATCCCTATTAATGATGTATCATTTGGTCGCAAACATGATTTAAGAACTATACGGTAAATCCTTCTTTATTATTTTATAAGTAGTTCTAAGGACTTTCATCATAATATGGAAGTTCAATATAGAAGATGCACAACTTATGATGAAAATGCCAAATAACCTTTATTAATGAAAGGTTCATGTACTATTATAATGAAGAGCTCAATCATCTATAATCTAGACGATTGGCTTTAGGACATTATTTTCCAATAGATCCACTGTTAGAAGTACCCTTTCCCTTTTCATTTTTCAAAAGTGGGCAATTCCTTCTAATATGACCAGGTTGATGATACTTGTAGCATTTTTAAGCCTTCTGATTTTCGTGAGACTTTGATCTATCCTTTAATTTTTCTTGAGTTCTCTTCTTAGGCCTTCCTTGTCTCTTATTCATAGAAAATATCTCTGAGCTAGGGTTTTGTTTAGCCTCTCTCGCTGCTCATTAGACCTGAGAACTCCAACTACTTTCTCAAAGTTTAAGGTCTTTCTTCCATATACCAAAGTAGCAATGAGACCATCATATGCTGCTAGCAGTGAATACAATAACAGGAGAGCTCTATCCACCTCACCAATCTTCACATGAAGGCTAATGACATTCGAGTAGACTTGATTAAACTTTTGAATGTGGATAACTAGATCTCCTCCTTCGAGCATCCGTAAATTGTATAACTGCTTCATCCACATCTTGTTTGTCATGTTCTTGTCCATGTACATGTTCTCCAATTTCTGCCAAAGTCTTTTTGGTGCGGTTTCTATATTAATCTCTAGTAGAACTTTATTAGCGAGGCACATTCGAATCATACTAAAGGCTATCTCTTCAAGTTTCTCTCAATCTTCAATAGAAATCTTTTTTGGTCTTTTTCGAGTCAAGACCTTGTAGATTATATTCTACACCAAAGGAACCTTCATCCTTTGCTATCAAATGGTGAAGTTACCCTTGCTATCAAACTTTTCAAAGCCCATCTTAATGGTACTCGATGTCATCTTAATCAGATTTCCAATAACTAAACATAAATAAACAAAATTATGTTCAAGAAGAATCTATTTAGCACCTTACCACCATCCTGGTGAAGCTTTGACCATTCCTCCATTAGATCTAACACTAGGACTCTGATACCAATATGTTAAAAATAATCCTTGCTACTTGATGATTATGGAAATAGCAACATAGATCCGCAAGAAGAGATGGCAGTATTTTTTCAAATCCTAGCAAAACCTAAGGCATGAAAAGAAGAGAGGGAGAATGAGAGAGGAATAGAGAGTTTTTCAGGAAGAAAAGGGTTTGTATTCAATTCGTGTTAATTACAAAGTCAATTTAGAGTATATATATACCTGATCAAAGTGATCCAACATAAAAAAATTTTCTAGCTAACCTAATGTGATGCACTCTTCGAGCCCATGTACACCCATGTCTCATATGCACACACATGCATTAGACTAAACCCAATCCAATCCATAGGTTAGCCTCTTAAGACCTTACAAACCAAGGCCCTAAGTCCTTTGGATTAATCTAAATCCTAGAATAGAAAAGAAATTACGTCCTATTCTGTTCACCACTCGAGCCAACTCGATCAGAAATTGGGCTGGCTCGATTGTAATGTCTCTTGTGAGAGCCCAAACACCGCTCTCTGCTTCGCTACTTGAGTTGACTCTCTAAGGGTTTGGGCTGGCTTACTAGATGTGCCTATCCTCTATTCTACAGCTTAAGTTGTCTCTCTCAGAAATCGAGCCAGCTCTTCTAGCATGCCAGCCGATATGCTTGATATGCTGCTTTCTGATCTTCTGCTCTAGCCGGCTTTATTAGGGGTTGAGCCAGCTTGACTGAAGCATTGGCTAAAACTCCAAGATGTTTGGTTTCAATCACTCTTTGGTCTCTCTCCACCTATTTTTAAGGCTTGAGAACACCACATTTGAGCTCACATATTTCATGTTATATATCCTAAGGTAGGTGTTTTAGGTCTGATCCTAAGCATATAAATTAGATTAAAATATTTCATCTTTTATTTTTGCATTAAAAAAGTTTTAAAATTATGCTTAGAATGCCTGCTAGTTTTCATCAATCGCTGCATCTCGGTTCAATGACAGGTGGCCCTATTGGACTTAATTAATATTAAGTGGTTCACACATGTTATGGAAAGTTAGAGCTTGACACATGGTATAATAGAAATTATTTGAAATGCTGAGTTGGCAATACTATAATACTCTGATACTCCTCCATAGAGTATTATTTTTTTTATATATATGATTTGAAGGTTTGAGATTTGATTGAATATATAGTGTTGGTGCGAAATCTGGTTGATGCCAGAATTGATGCTGGAGTCGGAGAGGACGAGATCGTCGCTGGTGACCTACAAAATAAGTCTCACTCAGAGTCAGGCGTGGTGGCTCCAGCAAGACCCTCCGATGATCAAGTCAGCTTTTTCCACCAATAGAAATGGAGTGCTCAGGAAAGAAAGTGGTAGAGTTTCGAGAACGAGAAGAGAGCTCAGGAAAGAAGGCATATCTGGAGGATCTCTTAAATAGATAGAGCCTATAACAAATTGATAGTGACAGCTGTAATAGCCTGATAGTGGGCCATTTGGGGCCATGTGAAGTTTGTTATGAAGGGTAGTGTTTGTTGTCATGATGTGCCGACTTGTTGGGACCTGACAGCTGAAGATCAGATAGGATAGCTACAGGCGATGAAGAGTTTCTAGTTATTGTTATTCTAGAAGATCTCGAAGGTTATCGAGGTTGATTGTGTGTAGGCTGTTGCTTGCTATATAGAGGGCATGCATCGAGGTCCTTTCGGGCTGCTGGAAGGGGTCCAGATGAAATTCTACTAAGAGTATCTAAGAGAAGCTTAACCGAGTGGAGCCCCTCAGGTAACTGAAAGGAGAAGTCTAGTTGAAGGAGAAGTCCGAAAGAAGTTTGACCATTGGAGATGTCTGGCTGGAGGAGAAGTCTGGATGGAGTTCGACTGGCGGAGAGGTCCAACTGAAGAAGAAGTCCAGGAGGAGTTCAACCATCAGAGAGGTCTAGTTGGAGGAGAAGTCTAAAAGAAGTTCGACTGGCATAGAGGTCTGGCTAGAGGAGAAGTCTAGGAGGAGTTTGACTGTTGGAATGATCTAACTGGAGGAGAAGTTTGGAAGAAGTTCGACTGGCTCCCAAGCTAGCCAGGCTAGACTACCCAAGGGGCCGCTCTCACTGTTCAAGTTCATCTAAAGGGGATCCAATGATAGGAGGGTGGTCGAGATTGTCCTGAAATCAGATATTTAGTCGAACTTCGACGGGTGTGGGTTTATCCCCAATGATAGTCATCCTACTTCCGAGTTCGAAATTCGAAGGAAGGGAGTACGGATGTGATTGTCGAAGTTCTTTTTAGCTTTCCACGCTTGTCAGAATGGGATGTCTTTACATCTACCGCATTAGCACCGAAATTTCATAAACACGAGATGACCCAAAAAGATGTTTTTTGAGCCTTCCGCCGAAACTTTACCCAAGGTATGGTGCAATTTAAGGATTTGCCCATCGCCACTTCACTGCCATGATGAGTGGGACACACATCGCACATAGATTGTTCGAATGAGATATGCAATCATAACTATTTCAAGCTTTCCTTGGCTATTAAAGGCCTTCTTCTTCCTTCGAAATCTATTTTGCCCGAGTCTTCTTCCTTCCTTCCCAAGTCCTCACCTTCCTTTTGTCTGAGAGTCCTGATTCCTTCTCACATCCTCTCTACTCCGAGGTGCTTTTCTGCTTGATTTTTGTCATGCTCACTATCTCCTCGCCTTTTTCAGTTAGCTTAGGTCAGTTTTTCAACCCTTTTCTTTGAGCATTCATGCTTCCTAGATTTCTTGCTCTTTCAGTTTTGTCTAGGAAGTCTCCTTATCTCATTTTTCTTGATTTTTGGAGACCTTTCTGGGGTTTATTTTGATCCGTATGTATTCCAAAACCTACCAATCTACCAATTTATGGAGCTCGAGTCGACCTTCTTAGATCCCGCTCCTCTAGCCGAGGTTATTCGTAGAAGTATATTCCATTAATCTTTCATCCCAAATACCATTTCTTCTATCCTTACTCTGAACGACCTCTTCCTGATTATGATACAGTATGGCATCCCACCAGAGTACGATCTTGAACTCCTCGAATCATGCAACTATGCTAGTTCACCTCCAGTTGATCGATTTTGTCTGTACCTAGAAGCCTTGTGCACCAGGCTTCGACTTCCACTTTCCTCTTTCATTGTCATGCTTTTTTGCTTTTTGAACATTTCTTTTGCTTTCATCATACCAAACTTCTTTCAGTTTGTAATTGGCTTCCTTTCTCTTTATCATCTAGCTGAAGTCCGACCAACTATCTCATTCTTTCAAAATTTTTACCCTTTCAAACACCATCCTTCCGCAAAGGATTGATGGTACTTCTCCTTCCAGTTCGGTAAGAAGGGGTTACTGAAAGGTGCTCCTTCTTCCATTCATAACTGAAAGGAGAAGTATTTCTTCATCTAATATCTGACCTTAATGCTTGATCTTCCTTCCTAGGTATTTCTTAGGGAGTCAATCCATCGAGCCACTAGTTTAGATGGGGCTGACCTCGAGTCTTCTAACAAGCTCAAGGCATACCGAGCTCCTCTCCTTCCTGACTTTCTGAAAGAGCAGATCTTATTCAATTTTGGCCTGAGTCCTCTTAATCCCATCAGTATTAAATGTATTTATATGCATGTATTTAAATATACATATGAACTCTCATGAAGTTTTATATGTACCTTGGCTAACTATAGTTTTTTCTTTGGTGTAGAGATGGATACTAATGTTGTAGAGAGGCTCACCAAGGGCCTTTATGCCCAAAAGAAGAGGAAGGGGGCGGCCCCAGGCAGAAGTTCAAAAAGGGCAAAGGTCGACGGCCTAAGTTTTGAGGTTTTGGATGCCTCGTGACCACTCCTTAAGTCATTTTGGGCATCGAGATCCTTTCAATCACTGAGGGTAGCGTCGGAGGTGTGGGCTCTCAGCCTCTTGCATCCTCGAGCCTCCCCATAGGAGGATCGATGTTAGAGCCCCCCATTAAGAGGGAAAGAGGGGATGGAGACGACAAGAAGAAGAAGAAGACCGCTATTATGAAGGTGGTCCGTAAGGCTCATCCGAGAGGGTCAAGCAACAACAGTGGTGATGATTTAGGGGCGGAGCCCTTCGGCAACCCAGACATCATCCAGGATCTGACCGACAAGTTTGTCCTGCCTAGAGAGGTGGACTGCCTAGCCAACCTCAATCGGACACAGTTCATCTAGGAGTTTCTCAGGACTTTTCTCAAGGTAATCATCTTACCATATTTTCTTTTCATTTTTTTCTTCTTCTTTTCTTTGTCTTACTGTGACTCATCCATGACAGTCGGGCCACCACATACTGGCCCATCTTAAGAGGGCAAATCATCAGAAGGTAGAAGTACTGAAGGTCCAAGGGGACCTTCAAGTCGAGATCGATTGCCTTCAGGAGTAGGTCATCGAGACTGAGCACCTCGCAGAGGAGAAGGCGGCAAAAAATGAGAATCTTCAGAGAGCGCTACGAAAGGAGGAGCTTGTCTCGATCGAGCTCAAGGTCGCATTAGCCCTAGAGGAGAAAAAGGAGGCCGAGATCAATGTCACTGAGCTGGAAGTTAGGCTCAAGACCGCATTGGCCCTAGAGGAGGAGAAAAAGAAGGAGGCTTAGATCAATGTCGCTGAGCTAAGTTAGAATGTCGAAGTCTATTTTGGAGGTGGTAGCCCGAGCCATGGAGGAGTTTGAGGCCTCCTGCAAAATGAAGGACTTAAATATCACATTCAGCTAGAAGGCATTCATAATGGGCTTCAAGCTCTGTGAAGGCAGGATGGCTCGAAAGTTTTCTGAGCTTGATTTCAGCTTCCTGAAAGAGGAGTCTGATGAAGAAGTGGGGTCATCTGGTGTTGCAGCCAACCCCTCCCCCATCGAAGTGGTCTTCGAATCCTCCAAGCCTATTATCGAGGTGCTCGATCCCATGCAGGTGCCCGAGGTTATCTTCGAAGCACTGGTCAAACCCATTCTCGAGCCCGTGGCTACCCCTGTGTAGGTGGTGTGGTGCTCCCAAGCCTTGGGAGGCCATGGGCGGAGCTAGGGTGAGGGCTCCGAGGAGGCTAGGATAGGTGTGGTCTTAGGGCTAGGACAGAAGTTATCCTAGGATGGAGATGGCATGTAGTTCTTCACGGGCTTGAGGTTCAGATATTGAGGGCCTCAAGGGGCTTGGTTGGTGCTTCAGAGACCTGGGACATAAGGTGGAGCAAGGAACCAAAGTCGGAGCTTGAAGACTGTAGAAAAAGAATTTTCTATAGGTTAGCCCACTCAGTCCAAAATTGGATCGACTAAGTCTCAAAGCACCAACAAAATACAGAGCTGCACGTTTGGGACTGCTGGCATGGCACAGGACTGGGCTGGCTCAGTTTCAGACTGAGCCGACCCAGTGAAACTTAGCCGACTCAGTGCTGAGACTGAGTCAGCTCAGTGTGCGAACAGAGTTACGCGAGGATCTATTTTGGGCTAGGGTCTGGGTTGATTCTAGGGGTCTTAAGGCCTAGTTCAAGATGACTTAAGGGGGCTAATTCATGTATGTGTTCGGTTAGCCTAGGAGAGTTTTTGAGCTAGGGTTTATTAGGATTCATGTGGAAACTCTAGGATATATAAATCAAGATATTGTAACTTTTACAATACGGTTGGAATACAATTGAGCTTTTCTCCCTAACTCTCTTCTCTCTTCTCTCTGGTTCCAACACCAAAACCTTAGCTTCTCTCATCTTTCTTAGATCTTCTTCAGTTTGCTGGATTAACACCCAGGTTTACATAAGAGATTGAATCTACGGCTATGGCTCCGAGCAGTCATAGGAATAATAATTGGAATCAGAGTCTGGTTGAGCATGGAGGAGAAAGAAGATTAATTTTTAGCTAAGATCAGTAGTGAGATTCAGATCAAAAGGTTTTCTCCAGACTTCATGAGAAAGAAAGAGATCACAGGGCTGTTGTCCACCATCCCTAGTCAAGGTATTTCTCAAATCTACCTATTTGCTGTTATTTGATTTGGAATGATCATGAAGAATAGTGGGTTGAAGGTAGGATTAGAGAAGTTTGATGGAAAGAAAAGTTTCACGATGTGGATGATAAGGGTGGAGGATTTGCTGGTTTAGATGAGGCTGAATTCGACCTTGGAGGATAGGCCAGGGGAGATGATAGACAGAGAGTGGGTGTCCTTGGAGAAAAGGGTATGTGCCATGATTAGGGCTTGTTTGGCGGATGAAGTTTTATATGGTGTGTTGGAAGAGAGAAGACCTAAGAAATTATGGTTGAGATTATAGCAATTGTACATGAGGAAGAACATGTGCAACAAGTTGATGCTGAAGAAGCAACTGTATAGCCTTTGGATACAAGAGGGCGAGGATGTTGCGGGGCATATTCAGCGGTTCGATCAAATGACCATGGACTTGCTCAATAAAGGGGTGGATTTAGAAGAGGAGGATAGGAGTCTATTGTTACTGTGTTTGCTATCTGGGAGCTTTGATCCATTGGTGATAATTTTATTGTATGGTAAGGAGACATTGGTGTATGAGAAGATCATATCTGTGCTCAGGTCCAATGAGCAGTGGGAATGAATGTTGAAGAGGAAGATCTTCTAGGAGAGTCTTGTGATTTTAGAGAAGCACAAAAAAGGAAAGAAGAAGGACGAACAAAGGGACAGCAAGGGGTCCAAGAGATGCTTTAAGTGCGGAGAAGTAGGGCACTTTAAGCGGAAGTGTCCATTTTGGAAGAAGTGCAAGGAAGGAGAAAGCTTGGATTTCATTAATTCAATCACTGATAGTGAAGAGTCGGATGAGCTCTTGGTGGTCTCGGAGGAGCCCGTAGGGTGCAGTGTATCTGAGAGGATTTCGGACAGGTCTGTAGAGTGCAGAGGGTCTGAAGGGATAGTGATAGTGTTCGAGGTACAGCGGTAGGCCCAGCAGTGCAACATTGGATGCTTGGCCTCGGGGGACTCGGAGATAGAGTTGACGTCTGTGGCATCAAGGGGACTTCAGTTCTAGGTGGAGCATCGAGCAGAGATGGCTTCATAGGTGGAGGAAGCTATGACATGGGTTTATAGTAAAGGAGTGCAGAGGGAGGACCTATATCTCAGCATCAGTGTCGAGGCTGTACAGATTCAGGTGGAGAGGATTGTGCAGGAAGACAAGCGTGGCTCTGAGGGGACAGTGTCAAGTGGAGCACCAGGATATGCGGCAAGTGCCGGTAAAGGAACGTTGCATGATTTTCAAAAAAGTTTAGGATAAGTGATGCAGCTGCCAAGTAGAAGGATACCTACAATTCTAAAGATGGTGCAGAGGAACAAGCCAAGGACTTCAGTGGTGGAGGCGATCATCCCGAAGGCCTCAATGGGAGCTCAGCAGCTGAAGAAGAATGGTAGTGGCAAAGTGAGCACAAGGAGCTATCAGGACATGCAGGGACAGCAGGATCGTGTAGGAGGATGTTGTCAGATGTGCTAAGGCTTGGGTGCACCAAGGTGGAGATTGTAGGTGGTGTGGTACTCCCAAGCCTTGGGAGGCCATGGGCAGAGCTAGGGTGAGGGCTCCAGAGAGGCTAGGATAGGTATGGTCCTAGGGTTAGGACAAAAGTTATCCTAGGATGGAGGTGGCATGTAGCTCTTCACGGGCTTGAGGTTCAGGTATTGAGGGCCTCAAGGGGCTTGGTTGGTGCTTCAGAGATCTGGGATATAAGGTAGAGCAAGGATCGAAAGTCAAAGCTTGAAGGCTCCAGAAAAAGAATTTTCTATAGGTTAGCCGGCTCAATCCAAAACTGGATCGACTAAGTCTTAGAGCATAGGCAAAATAGAGAGCTGCACATTCAGGACTGCTGGCATGGCATAGGACTGGGCCGGCTCAGTTTAGACTGAGCGGACCTAGTGGAACTTAGCCGACTCAGTGCTGAGACTGAGCCGGCTTAGTGCGCGAGTAGAGTTACGTGAGAGTCTATTTTAGGCTAGGGTCTGGGTTGATCCTAGGGGTCTTAAAGCCTAGTTCAAGAGGTCTTAAGGGGGCTAATTTTGGTTAGCCTGGGGGAGTTTTTGAGCTGGGGTTTATTAGGGTTCATGTGGAAACTCTAGGGTATATAAATCAGGATATTGTAATTTTTACAATAAGGTTGGAATACAATTGAGCTTTTCTCTCTAACTCTCTTCTCTCTTCTCTCTGGTTCCAACACCAAAACCTAGCTTCTCTCAACTTTCTTAGATCTTCTTTAGTTTGCTGGATTAACATCCTGGTTCATGCAAGAGTTCAGATCTATGGCTGTGGCTCCAAGCAGCCGTAGGAACAACGCCCTGGAGTGTCGAGCTCCTCTACTGCTTTTCCTTCGGAGGTCGGGGGCCTTTAGTTGTTGTATTTTTTTTTTCTTTATCCTATACTTGAAAAAATTTTAATCAATGAAAGTAGAACTTCTTTCAATCAATAGCTTAGAGTACTTTTTGTGCGTTGGATGCAGTCCCCCATTGATGCCGAGCCGCTACCTCAGAAAATTTCTTTAAAATTGATAGTTAGAAATTTGAAGAAGAAAGTTCACCACTTGAGAAAGCAATTAAAAAAAGCTAAAGATGAACTTCAAAAATCTAGAAAGAATGCGTCGGAGGCGATAATTGAGGTTACTCATCTTCGGAAGCTGCATATGAAAGATTCCAAGACCCTCACCATAAAGAAGGGCAGCTTCGAGAGGGAGTTAGCGGAGCTTAAAAAAGTGCCAGCGATAAGTCTTGAATGTTGACGGCGAAGGTTGGCTCCCTCGAAGTCGAACTCCAGGTGGCAAAGAAGAAGATTCAGTTATTGGAGGGGAGTTCACCGTGGTCTTCTAATAAGGCATGATATGAGTGGGATTGGTCAAAAAAGTTCTCCATGCTTCAGAAGTAGTTGCATGATGCTGAGCTCACTTATAATATCTGTCGACTGGGTTGGAGTGAGAGGATATCCAAGCCTAAGCAAAAGCTTCATGCTGCTAACAGCGAGATGACCCGGCTCCAAAAATAAATCGATGATAGTCATCAATCCGATGCGAACAGGAAATTAGAGCAGGTTGCCTCCTTGATGAGGACTCTGGACAAGCTTTCGAAAGCAGTTGGGAGGGAGAAGGCCGAGGTTCAATGACTGAAGATCCAGCTGTCGTGCAAGCAGCAAACTGTTAAGGATGCTGAGGCTGAGTCTGAAGTCCTAAGGAAGCAGCGGCAAGAGCTTGAAGGCAAATTTGGACACATTAATAGAATATATATAGATAGCTTATACAAAAAAAGAGAGCTTGAGGAGGAGATCCTTAGATTAAAGCAAGTCCTGGTGATGGTTGAGGCCGATAGCTCAAAATCTGAGTCCAGTCCATCTTAGGACTTCGATCTTCTTTTCTTCTTCTTTCTTTTCATGTAATCAATCTTGCCGATCTTTATCTTGTTTGTAGTAAACTTGTATTCTCGTGTGATCAGTCTTGCCGATCTTTATCTTGCTTGTAATGAATTTATATTCTCGCGTGATTGGTCTTGCCGATCATTATCTTGCTTATAATAAACTTAATATTTGCAATAAAATGGTATCCTTTTTGCTATTGCCTTATATGGATTTGATGCTGGTTAATGGCTCTACTTTCTTCATCTCATTTTTCTTTACTTTGTCTTCTAATGAGATGCTTATTGTGGATGTCGAGCTGGGGTCCCTTCCATGAACTTGGGTGGGGTTCCCCCATTTGTATTTGACGTAGCTGTAGGGGGGATACATATAAGGATTGCCGATATGGCTTTTTTCTTTCCTTCATTTTAGATTAATGAGGCCTTGGCTTTCCTCGTGTTAGGATAAGGTTCTCTTCTATTCCTTGCACAATCATAGGGATATGTTAGGGCCATTGATGAGGTCTCTCCCCTCATCTTGTCTTGGTTTAGCAAGGCCTTTGGCTTCATTCACGTTAGGATGAGGTTCTCTTCTTATTCCTATCATGGCCGTAGGGGCACATTAGGGCCACTGGAAGGGCCTCTCCCCTCCTCTCATCTTAGATAAATGAAGCCTTCAGCTTCATTCATGTTAGGATGAGGTTCTCCTTCTGTTCCTAATATGATCTTAGGGGCACATTAGGACCACTGGAAGGGCTTCTTCTTTCATCTCATTTTAGATTAACGAGGCCTTTAGCTTTGCTCACATTGGGATGAGGTTCTCCTCCTGTTCCTAATGTAGCTATAGGAGCATATTAGGGCTGCTGGAAGGGCCCTTCTCCTCATCTCGTCTTAGATTAACGAGGTCTTCGACTTTGCTCACGTTAGGACAAGATCCTCCTCCTGTTTCTAACGTGACTATAGGAGCATATTAGGACCGCTGGAAGAGCCTCTCTCCTCATCTCATCTTAGATTAATGAGGTCTTCAGCTTTGCTCATGTTAGGATGAGATTCTTCTTCTGTTCCTAATGTAGCTATAGGAACACATTAGGACCACTGAAGGAGAAATCCTGATTTTTCGGATCAGGTTCATTCAGATTTGATTGGATCAAGAGAGATATTTCAAAAAAAATTTTCATATATCTAAATTAGAGATATTTTAGATGTAATTTTATTGATCTAATAAATAAAAATAAAAATAAATTAAATCTAATTTAATTTATATCTTGATGTTGGGTAATCAGATTATCCTTTGATGATCCTGCTGATTGCTTGAGATTCTGGATCTAGCCATGCAAGCGCCTGGCCTCTACTGGTATCCACTCGAGTTGGATCTGAACATCTTCTCCTTCTTTATCATCTCTCCAAAAATCAGATCTGGATCTGATTTGGAAGATCTTCAAAACTCCTTTTTGAAGATCTGTTGTCGTCTCTGTAGCAGTGCTGCCTTCTTCCTTTTTCGTCAGCTTTTTCTTGTCTGGATCGCACCAAACTAGAGCCCAACTTACCTTGGGCATGGAGAGGAGAGAGAGGACCAAAGGATGGCATGGAGGAGGGAGAGGGGCAGCCTTGGGGCATGGCTAAGAGAAAACTCTATCAAAAGTTGGGCACAAACAGGATTTATATAGATCCTGCTACGCCATGCAGTGCCACATCATCCCGACCAATCATGTTGCTTCATGCAATCAGATCTAAATCTAATTATGGGATGACATCACCTAATCGAATCAGATGAGACACCCTCTAATTCATCCTTGGATGGCACCTAAGACTAGTCAAAGTCTATAGCTAAAGGTCACCTAAGTAGAATCCAAGATGCAACCTAGAGTCCCGTCCATATGGGACTCCAGGCATCCCTATCCATGAGCACATGCCTCCCTAGGCATGCGCCCCCTTCTTTCTAATATCTAGCAAGAGGACAAGCTCCTATCTGCTCTCCAATAGGTGTATGACACATGGGCAGATGTCCATGGATCAAAGATCAATGTTTGACCAAAGTCAAAGAACAAGAATTAGCAGGTAACGTAAAATGGCAGATGTTGTCTCAAATTTATCCCATAAATTAAGACTATCCTTTTCTGATCTGGACAAGCTCCAGTCAGATCAAGTAAAGGTGCCTGAGTGAGTACAAACTCATTTGACTCAGTCGAGATAACTTTTAATGATAATAAAAGGAGAACGTTAGGTTTAATTGTGTGCTAGCATGATTTTCTTGAACCTAATTGAATCTAATTCAAATCAATTAAATTGGATTAGTCCAATTGATGATATCCAGATCCAAACCCTTATTTGTATGACCCAGTTAGGTACAAGTCTGTATGGTAATGGGATATGTCATGATCTCTATCATCAACATTATCGAAACTCCTTTCCATGGATTAGAACTCTTCTGATTCAGATAATTAGAATGATCGATCATCTAAATCATTTTAATTGCTCCCAAAATCCATCAGTGACACCTAGCAGTATATGGTGGCAATCCATCAAAACTAAAAATGAACCTCTCAATGTAGCTACTTGTGTGATTGAGTTCTTCTATCTTGAGCCCTGATCAGATTAGGGTTAAGGTGAACTCGTCAAACCCTAATTTCTATCATATGATTTAATCATTCGATTCAAGTCCTATGTGAAAACCTTAATGAAAACTCTTTCTATTATTTCACTCTACCATGGCCTTGGGCTTATGGACTTGATTCTCATGATTATCATAGGGCTGCTCCTCATCCACCGAGGTAGATAGATTTCTTCTTGGTGCAATCTAATTTTTACAATGAACATGCTATCGTCAACATACACCTCAGGATTCTGAATGGCTAGGAGACTGAGTCGTGGTGTAGTCAAACTATAACTCCCTCAAGGTGAACTGTCGATACACCTCAGGTCAAAGAACCAGACACACCACTGCAGCTTCGAGTCAATCATCGACGAGAAGGTAGACTTTCTTATGACTGCTTGAGGTAGTCACGCTTGGTGCCCTCATTCTCTAACGAGCATTTGTACTCTCGCTCTGATGTCTCTACACCTAAGACTCAAGACTCATCTACTATGAAGAAGTGATTGTACACCAATCTTTCAGATCAATCACCATCCTCATGATGATCTTACGATCGAAAGCATTTTATGAGTTAATATTGAAAATTCTTATCTCAAATTTTCAACTCTTGAAAATAAGAATTATCATTACCATTAACTCAAGGGATGTATCACAGACACTTAATACACATTTATGATAAAAAATAATTTATTTTATTATTTATAGTCAAAATTATAATTTTGCTCTTAGAAGTGTATTACAAGTGTCAGCCAATTCTAACTTCTAAGGCACACATATCTAACAAACTCCCACTTGACCTAAAGCCAATTGGCTATAAATCTAAGTCCCATCTTCTCAAGGTGGGCTTCGATCTTCTACTGGCCCAACGGCTTTGTAAGCAGGTCCGTTGCATTATCTGTGGAGTCGACTCTCTTGACCTCGATGTATCCCTTCTTGAGGTAATCGCAGATGAGGTGGTATCACCGCTCGATGTGCTTAGATTTTTGATTAAACCTCAGCTCCTTAGCAAGGGCTATGGTGTCATTGTTGTTGCAGTATAGAGGAATGGCATCTGATGGCATCACTCCGATCTCTACGATAAATTTCTTGTACCAGAATGCCTCCTTCGCAGCTTCTAACCCATGATTTATTTTGCTTCCATGATGGAATCTTCTATCACTGTCTGCTTAAAAATTTTTCAACTGACAGCTCCATCATTGCACACAAATAGACTCCCAGATGTCGACTTTCGATCATCTACATCGGACATAAAATCCGAGTCTGTATACCCCTGGACTTGGAGTTCTCCATTACCAAAGATCAATAATATATCCTTAGTTCTTCTCAAGTACTTAAGGATACATTTCATAGAAGTCCAATGTTCTTCACCTAGATTTGACTGATATCTGCTCGTGACACTCACAGCATGGGCTATATCAGGTCGTGTACATAACATGGCATACATGAGGCTCCCTATTGCTGAAGCATAAGGGATCTTGCTCATGCGTTCTATTTCCTCAGGTGTGCTAGGGCACATCTTCTTGGAAAGATGAATGCCATGTCTGAAGGGTACTAAACCCCTCTTAGAGTTTTCCATGCTAAACCTCTTTAGCACTTTCTCTATGTACATCTTCTGTGAAAGTCCTAGCATCCTATTTGGTCTATCTCTATAGACCTTAATTTTCAGAATAAAAGATGCTTCTCCTAGGTCTTTCATGGAGAATTCTTTAGATAACCACATTTTAACTGTGGTCAATATGGGAATATCATTCTCAATAAGAAGGATGTCATCCACATATAATACGAGGAAGATAATAGTGCTCCCACTGACTTTTTTAAAGACATATGGCTCTTCTTCATTTTTGATGAAATCAAATAATTTGATTACATCATTAAAACGAGTATTCCAGCTCTGAGATGCTTGCTTAAGTTCATATATGGACCTTTGCAGCTTGCGTACCTTGTGATCATCATCATTGGATGTGAAACCTAGCGACTATTCCATATAGATATCTTCCTCAAGATATCCATTTAAGAATGTCGTTTTCACGTCCATTTGCCATATTTCATAATCAAAATAGACTGCAATAGCAAGCAATGTATGAATGAATTTTAGCATAGCTACTGATGAAAAGGTATCCTGATAGTCAATGCCTTCGCTTTGACTATAACCTTTTGCCACTAATCTAGCCTTGAATGTCTCCACATTTCCATCTGTACTAATCTTTCTCTTGTAGATCCATTTACATCCAATAGGTACTATACCTTCTAGTGGATCTACTAAGGTCCAGACTTGGTTTGAGTGTATCGAGTCAATTTCTGACCTCATTGTCTCTAACCATTTCTCAGAGTCGTTATCTGATATCGCCTCATTATAGGTTTTGGGATCATCACCATGAACCTTATTGCCTACGAGGAATATTCTCTACTTTCTCTAAAATAGTACCTAAGTACCTCTCAGGGGGATAGGAAACTCTTTTCGATCTACGAGGTAGAGGAGGTAGTGATTGGATTGGCTTAACTTCATTTGGTTCCATTTGGTCCTTAGCTCGTTGCTCTTATGAGACTTTCTCCTCGAGCTTGATCTGCTTTTCAATGCCGCTATCTTGAATAAACTATTTTTCAAGAAAGATGGCATGTTGACTCACTATCACATTATGATTTTTTGGAATGTAGAAATAATATCCTAATGACTCTTTAGGATATCCTATAAATCGAGCTCTAAAGGACCTAAAGTCTAACTTGTCCGCTTGTTATCTTTTGACATGAGCCGAACAACCCCAAATTCTGAGATGACTCAGACTTGATTTCTTACCATGCTATATCTCATACGGTGTGGTAGGAATGGTTTTAGAAGAAACCCTATTCAGTAAGTATATTATAGTTAACAAACTGTATCTCCAAAGAAAATCAGAGAGGCTTGTGAAGCTCATCATGGATCAGACCATATCTAATAGGGTCCGGTTCGTCCGTTCTGAGATCCCAATGAGTTGAGATATTTCAGATGGAGTCCATTGAGAGACTATGCTATTTTTCTTGAGATAGTCCAAGAATTCCTGACTAAGGTATTCACCATCTCGATCTGATCAAAGAATCTTAATGGATTTTTCTATCTGCTCTTCTACTTCATGTCTAAATTTTTTAAATTTTTCAAAAGCTTCAGACTTGTGTCTTATAAGATACACATACCCATACCTAGATAAGTCATCAATAAAGATTATGAAGTAGACAAAGTTGTCTCTAGCCGGCATATCAAATGGGCCGCACACATCAGTATATGCTAGGGCAAGAAGATCTGTGGCCCTTTCCCCATGTCCTACAAAAGGAAGTTTAGTCATTTTGCCATGAAGAAAAGATTCACAAATTGGATATGACTCGAAAGTCAATGGACTCAATAGCTCAATTTTTTCTAATTTGTTAATCCTATCTTCTGTTATATGACCTAGTCTTAGGTGTCATAGATATCTATCGTTTGGACTATCCCTAGGTCGTTTAATGGTATTCATATTTTGCTCGATACTAAAAATAGATACATCAATATGTAACTAATAAAGACCATTAATAAAGAAACCACTTACAATTTTATTTTTTTCATAAAGAATGTTACAATGGTCCTTAAGAAAACTAATTACATAGCCTTCTAATGCGAGGCAAGAAATAGAAATCAAATTTCTGCTTGCTGTAGGCACATAATAACAGTCTTTTAAAAATAAGTCTAAATCAAATGATAGTCGGAGAGGGTATGTTCCCACGGCCACGGCAGTAACTCTTGCTCCATTTTCGATGTGTAGGATTATCTCACCATCCCTCAAACTCCTACTATCCTCAAGACCCTGCATGGAAGTGCATAAATGAGCACTAGAACTAGAGTCAAGCACCCAACTAGATGCAAAAGAAATCATAAGGTTAGACTCAATAACGAGCATACCTCCAGAAAGACCTACCTCCTTCTTATTCTTCAGGGTGGCCAGGTAAGTAGGGCAGTTTTACTTCCAATGGCCATCATTGTTGCAATGAAAATATTTTTCTTTGTCAGCGGCCTTCTTCTTTAGCTCTGCCTTTTTCTTCTTTCCTCCTTTCACCTTTTGCCTTTTTACAGACTTCTTCTTCTTTTCAAAAGACTTTCTCTTGGAAAAAATCTATTTCATAGCAAGCACTGAGCCTTTAGAACCTTTCATAGAAAGCTCAGTGGTAACCAGCATATTCATATGTTTGACCAAGGAATTTTGAAGTTTATGCATATGATAGTTCATGATGAACTGCCCATATGCATTAGTCAAGGATTGTAGAATTATATCATTCTGTTGATCCAAGTCTAACTTCACCCCGAGTTTCTTAAGCTCTTTCAAATTTTTGATCATCATCAGACAATGATCTTGGACCGATTGCCCATCATGCATCTTAGCCTCGAATAGTTGTTTAGTGATTGATACTTGGCTGTGCGACTCTGTTCACCAAACAGCTCTTGTAGATGAGCCAATATTTGGCGAGCAGTCCTATTATCTTCATGTTGGTGCTGAAGTTCATCAGACATTAAGCCCAACATATAATATCTGGCCTTGTTATCTTCATCTATCCACTTATCTAGAGACGCTCTCTGTTCAGTGGATGGACGAGCTAGTAAGGTGAGAGGATCCTGATCCAATACATGAGTTAACTTCTCGAAATCCAAAATAATTTTAAAGTTCTAGAGCCAATCCTTATAATTGGATCCGATCAGTCTATGGGTGTCCAGGATTCATGCTAGTGGGTTGGATGCAGACATTTTTCTATAAAGAGTCAAAGTTTTTAATTAGATATTATAATTCAGACTTAACCAATTTATTTAGAAATTTTATTTTTAAATAAATTAGCTTTCACTATTTTCTTGGATTCCTATACTTTTCTTGTAGAGATGCAAAAATCTTCATGATTAATGATTTTTAGTGGGTGGTGCGGTCCCACCAACTGACTTATCACCTCACCTAACAGTTATTGGTGATGGGTTAGCCGATGAGTGAACAACTCTTGTTCAATGATTCTCTAATCATGGTGCATCCCAAACTTGGTCTCTAATTCATGAATCTCATCCGTATCTCGAAATATTGATCCACTTCCTTAGTTAAGTCAGACCCACCATTTGCATAGATTGGATTCCTAATTGAGTCTCTCACCGTATCCAAAATATTGAGCCAACTCATCCTCCAATCCCATAGCATCCAATGCCTAATAGACATGGTTGCATGTCTTTTTGGTGCAACTGAGCCACTGTATCCAATCGAGAACAATCAACCTCAGGAAGGGCCCGCACATCTACAATGGTGGAAGACCTCAGACTTAATCTTTTCTTAGGAAGAATTGATTTAGGTCTCATTAAACTAGACTTGTCATAGTCATAACAATTATGACTAACCTAGTGGCATGGGTTAGCTCGGATTATTGACCACCTCAGATCAGAACTGTGTCAACAGATATGGCCAGGTAAGTGAGACCGGTGGAAGGAATATGCCATTAACTCGTACAAGAATGCATTCAGAGTCGAGTAGCTTCCAATTAAAAACCAGTCGGTCGTATGTGCCAAACTTACCTTAGACACCAAAATTATTGAGCCAGAACCAATTGGGTTAGCCTACAATCCAGACTCTAACCTCTGAGCCTAATTAGGTCTTGCTTGATCGATCACTCACGTGACTCGATCTTGACCCAGACTTAATCCTATTAGGCTGGTCAATTTAAGCATTGTTGATCCCATCTAACCAACTCTTGATTCGATTTGATCAACCGCTTAGACCTAATTGAGCTACCCAAGCCCGAACCCAGTATTATGAATATGTCTTAGATCTGAAAATTCTCAATTTTAGATCTAATTAATATTTTATAATCTTAATTCTTTAATTAAGTAGGGTTCATAAATAAAATATGCACAATAAAATCCTAGGATTTCAGGATCTAGGATTTTGCAGAAAGTAAGTTTTGGATTTTTGATTAAGGACGAATGTGCAGCACCCCTACACATCATAAGAACACCCCATCGAATGAGAGGAGAGGGCCTTTAAATCCTTCTTCATTCTTATGATCGGACGGCCAAGAGGAACGCCTTAATCAGGAAAATATAAATACTACAAAACTAGTTTTAGATCTATATCATATATCTCATATATAAAAAATTAGATCTAATCATGGCATATTTTGCATACATCTCATGTATCGAATCATGCATATTTTTTAGATCTAAATTATCTCATAATAATCTAAAAAATTAGATTTAAATTGATCTAATCAAAATAAATTCTAATCTAGATAATTATGTAGAACTATTCTACAACTAGTCTAGACATGCATCAATCATATCTCATATGATATTTAAAAATTAAATAATTTTATTTTTTATTTTTTAGATGTTATTATAATATTTATAATATCAAAAAATAGTAAAAATAAATAGATCTAAAATTATAATTTAATCAAATTAAATCATGAAACATGCAAGACTATTCTATAGAACTATTCTATTTTAGAACTAGTCATGCATATTTAGAATCTTAGATCCAAATTATTTAATTTTAATTTTTTTTTAATTTTAGATCTAATCACATCTCATGTGATATCTGAAAATCACTTAATTTTTAATTAAAAATAAATTTAAAAATTAGATCTAAATACTTTTAGAGAACCTTGGCTCTGATACCAGTTGAAGGAAAAATCCTGATTTCTCGGATCCAGGTTCGTTCAGATCTGATCAGATCAAGAGATATATTTTAAAAATTTTTTCTTTATATTTAGATCAGATCTGAGATATTTTTTAGATTTAATTTTATTAATTAATAAATAAAAATAAAAATAAATTAAATCTAAATTTAATTTATATCTTGATATTGGGTAATCCTATTATCCCGTTGATGATCCTGTTGATTGCAGCGGAAGGTTCTGGATCTAGCCACATGCAAGTGCCTGGCCTCTATCGGTATCCACTCATGGCTAGATCTAGAGATCCTCTTCTTCTCTATCACATCTCCAAAAATTAGATCTGGATCTGATCTGGAGGATCTTCAAAACTTTTTTTTGAAGATCAGTTGTCATCTTTGCAGCAGTGCAGCCTTCTAGCTTCAGTCGCCTTTTTCTTGATCTGGATCGCACCAAACCAAGAAGCCCAAACTTGCCTTTGGGTGTGGAGAGGAGAGAGAGGAAGAGGATTGGCATGGAGGAGGGAGAGGGGCAGCCTTGGGGCATGGCTAATTGAGAAAACTCTATCAAAAGTTGGGCGCAGATAGGATCTTATTTATAGACTGTCTGTGCCATCAACTGCCTCTTCTTCCCAACCAATCACAACTCTTTGTGAAATCAGATCTAAATCTGATTGGTGGGATGAATCACCTGATCCAATCAGATGAGGGCCCCTCTGATTCCTCCTTAGATGGTGCCTAAGACTGGTCAAAGTCTATAGCTTAGGAGTCACTCTAAGTAGAATCCAAAAGGAACCTGGAGTTCCATCCAATGGAACTCCTAGGCATCCCTATCCATGGGTGCACACGCTTTCTAGGCGTGTGCCCCTCCTTTCCAGGTTCTAGCAAGGGGACAAGCCCCACCAGCTCTCCAATAGGTGCATGACACATGGGCAGATATCCAAGGGTGAAAGGTCAATGTTTGACCAAAGTCAAAGGACAAGAATTAGCAGGTGATGAAAAATGGCAAGTATTATCTCAAATTTGTCTTATAAATTAAGACAATCCTTTTCTAACCTGAACAAACTTCAGTCAGATCAAGTAAAGGTACTTAAGTGAGCACAAACTCATTTGGCTCAGTCAAGACAACTTTTAATGATAATAAAAGGAGAACGTTAGGTTCAATCGAGTGCTAGCATACGATTTTCTTGAACCTAATTGAATCTAATTCAAATCAATTGAACTGGGTTAGTTCAATTGATGATCATCCAGATTCAAACCCTTATTTGTGTGTGATCCAGTTAGGTTCAGTTCTGTATGGTAATGGGATATGTCATGATCTCTATCATCGACATCATCGAAACTCCTTTCGATGGATCAGAACTCTTCTGATTCGACAGCTAGAATGATCGATCATCTAAATCATTCTAATTGCTCCCAAAATCCACCAGTGACACCTAGCAGTATATGGTGGCAACCCATCAGAGCTGAAAATGCGAACCTCTTGGTGCAGCTACTTGTGTGATTAAGTTCTTCTATCTTGAGCCCCGATCAGATTAGGGTTAAGGTGAACTCGTCAAACCCTAGTTTCTGTCATATGATGTAATCATTCGATTCAAGTCCGATGTGAAAATCTAAATAGAAACTCTTTCTATTATTTCACTCTGCCATGGCCATGGGCTTCTGGACTTGATTCTCATGATCATCATAGGGCTGCTCCTCATCCACCGAGGTAGATAGATTCCATCTTGATGCAATCCAGTTCCTACAATGAACATGCTATAGCCAACATACACCTCAGGGTTTCGAATGGCTAGGAGATCGAGTAATGGTGTAGTCAAACTATAACACCCTCAAGGTGAACTATTGATGCACCTCAGGTCAAAGAACCAGACACACCACTGTAGCATCGAGTCAGTCATTGATGAGAAGGTAGACTTTCCTTAATGACTACTCGAGGTGGTCACGCTCAGTGCCCTCATTCTCTAACGAGTACTTGTACTCTCGCTCTGGTGTCTCTACACCTTAGACTCAAGACTCATCTATTATGAAGAAGTAATTGTGCACCAACCTTCCAGATCAATTACCATACTCATGATGATCCTATGGTTGGGAGCATTTTATAAGTTAATAATGAGAATTCTTGTCTCAAATTTTCAACTCTTAAAAATAAGAATTATCATTACCATTAACTCAAGGGATGTATCACAAATACTAAATACATATTTATGATAGAAAATAATTCATTTTATTATTTATAATCAAAATTATAATTTTACCCTTAGAAGTGTATTACAAGTATCAGCCAATTCTGACTTCTAGGGCATACATATCTAACACTCTTCTTATCTCGTCTTAAATTAACGAGGCTTTAAACTTTGTTCACATTAGGATAAGGTTCTCCTCCTATTCCTAATGTGACTATAGGGGTACATTAGAGCCGCTAGAAGGGCCTCTTTCCTCATCTCATCTTAGATTAATGAGATCTTTAGCTTTGCTCATGTTAGGATGAGGTTCTTCTTCTATTTCTAACGTAGCTGTAGAAATACATTCGGGCTGCTGGAAGGACCTCTTTCCTCATCTCATCTTACATTAACGAGGTCTTTGACTTTGCTTATGTTAGGACAAGGTTCTCCTCCTATTTCTAACATGATTGTAGGAGCACATTAGGGCTACTGGAAGGGCCTCTCCTCTCATTTTGTTTTAGATTAACGAGGCCTTTCACCTTGCTTATGTTACGACGAGGTTCTCCTCCTATTTCTGACATGGCTATACGAGCACATTAGGGCCATTGAAAGGGTCTCTCCCATCATCTTGTCTTAAATTAATGAGGCCTTCAGCTTTGCTCATGTTAGGATGAGGTTCTCCTCCTGTTCCTAACATGGCCGTCTTCGTTGCATGGTTAAGTTTGAAAAGTTATTATCCACCATTGCAGATTTGTAACAAGGATCGGGGTGTTAGAGTAGAAAAATTTTATTATGATCAAGTCATCGATAATACATCCGTAGATTTTTCAAATTTCATGATCGGAATAGATCGGCTCCTTCGAGCTTCTTCAGGTAATATGTCCTGGGCTGGACAACTTTCTTGACCTCATAGGATTCTTCCCAATTTGGAGCGAACTTCTCCTGATTTTGAGGTTGAGAAATGGTTGCTCACCGAAGCACTAAGTCCCCCACTCTGAATACTTTATCTTTGACTTTGGAGTTGTAGTATCGGGCCATCCTTCACCTGTACACCACCATCTGAACTTGGGCCTCCTCTCATTTTTCCTCCAGCAGGTTGAGGTTAGCTTTGAAATCTTGTGAATTGCATTTCTCATTGAAGGACATGACTCATGTCGATAGAAGTTTGAGCTCGACTGGGATAATTGCCTCCGTTCTGAAGGCTAAGATGAATGGTATTTCTCCAATTGGCAATCTTTGAGTAGTTTGGTACATCCAAAGCACATGGTAGAGTTCGTCCACCTAAGTCTTTCTTGCTCTTTCAAGCCTTGCCTTAATACCTTGCAATAAGGTCCTGTTGGTCACCTTTGCTTCATCATTTGCTTGCGAATGGGCCATCGATGTGAAGTTATGGGAGATGTTTAAATCCTCGCAGAACTTAGCAAACTTCATCCCAGCAAACTATCGCCCATTATCTATTATCAAGATTTGGGGTAGGCCAAACTATAAACAATCGACTTTCAGAAAAAGTCTTGTACTTTGACTTCAGTAATTTTTTCTAGGGGTTCGGCCTCGATCCATTTGGTGAAGTAGTCGATCATCACTAAGAGAAACTTTCATTATTCGGATGCCATCAAAAAGGGGCCAAGTATATCCATCCTCCATTATGCTAATGGCCAAGGAGCACTCAGGGGTGTAAGCTCGGAGGCTGGTTGTCTTTATATATTTATATTTCTCTAGCAGCGGTCACACCTTTTAACATATTCGACACAATCATGATGCATAGTTGGCTAATAATATCCTTGTCGAAGTAGCTTGTGAGATAGGGATGTAGCACCTAGATAGCTCCCACAGATTTCTCCATGCACTTTCCGCAATGCAAAGTCTACTTCAGAAGGTTGAAGACATTTTAAAAGTGATAAGGAGTGCGATCTCTTGTACAGCTTACCCTCATACGGAATATACCGAGAGGCTTGGTTTCTCAGCTTTCGAGCTTCTTTTGGATCATAGAAAGGTATCCCATCTTTGAAATAAGCGACCAATGGGTCAAACCAGTAGGGCTCATGGTCGATCTATATTATAGACTGTGGCTCTTTCGTACTCGGGCATTTTAACACTTCAAAGTATACTTCTTTGAAAAGTTCATTGGGGGCAAGTGTGGCTAGCTTGGATAGGAGGTCGGCTTTGGTATTCTTTGCCCTTGGAATTTGCTGAATGCTAAAGCTGTTGGAGGCTGAGGTTAGGCTCTTTACTTTCTCGAGATACCTTATCATACTTTTCTCCTGAGCTTCATAACTGTCATTGACTTGTCCGACTATCAGTTGGAAATCGCTGTACACTTGAGAAGGTCTGCTTCCAACTTCTTGGCTATCCTTAGTCCTGCTATCAAAGCTTCATATTCGGCCTCATTATTCATTATAGGAAACTCAAAGCATAGTGCATACTCGATGATGACCCCTTTGGAATTGATCAGGATCAGTCTAGCACCTACACCGAAAGCATTGGAAGAGCCATCCACATACAAGGCCCAAAAACCTTTGGAAAGGTCCGCTCTTTCTTTGGGGGAGCTCAGCTATAACCATGAAATGCTGATCTCATTCTGCTCAGGTTTGACATCATCCAGGATCGTGTATTCGACTATAAAATTAGCCAGTATCTGAGCTTTGATTGATGGTCGAGGTTGATAGTTGATGTCGACTCTATCAGTTTAATAACCCACTTCACTATTCTTCTAGAGGCATCTATTCGATGAAGAACTTTCTTGATTGATTGATTAGTGAGGTGTGTTATGGTATGCCTCTGAAAGTAGGGCCAAAGTCTCCTGGCTGTAATTAGAAGAGTGTAAGTTATTTTTTTTAATTTAGTGTACCTAATCTCTGCATCTCTCAAGACTCGGCTCATGTAGTAGATTGATCATTGCACTTTTACCTCTTTCTTGATCAAGATTGCTGCCAAGGCTGCAGGAGAGACCGCCAGGTATAGGAATAATTTTTCTTTAGGCTCGAGCTTTGCTAACAGTGGGGGCAAACTGAGGTAGCTCTTAAGTTCTTCGAATGTCTGTTGGCACTCTACCATCCAACAAAAGTTCTTTGATTGCTTGAGGACCTAGAAGAAGGGCATACACTGCTCAGCTGACTTCAAGACAAAGTGGTTTAAGGATGCCACCTTTCTAGTCAGGTGTTGGACCTTCTTTATTGATTTTAGGATGGTTATCTCCTAGATGGCCCAGATCTTCTCTGGATTAGCTTTGATCCCCCGCCTCGAGATCATGAACCCTAAGAATCTCTCCGAGGTCACTCTGAAGGCACATTTAGTCAGGTTCAGCTTCATCTTGTATCTTTGAAGGACGTTGAAGGTCTCTTCAAGATCTGCAATGTGATTGGATGAGGTCCAACTCTTGATAAGCATATCATCTACGTAGACTTTCATGTTGCGGTCGATCTAGTTCTTGAAGATCTTATTGATCAGGCATTGATATGTTGCACCTACATTTTTAAGCCCAAAGGATATGATCCTATAACAATAAAGACCACGATCAGTAATAAAAGTAGTTTTCTCCTCATCCTTTGATGCCATATAAATTTGATTGTAGCCGGAGAAGGCATCCATGAAGATAAGAAGATCATAGCCTGAGGTTGCGTCCACCAGCTGATCAATTCTAAGCAGGGGGTAGCTATCCTTTGGGCAGGCCTTGTTCAACTTCTTGAAGTCGATACACATTCTTCACTTACCGTTGGCCTTCTTGACTAGGACTACATTGGAGATCCAACTCAAATAATGGACTTCTCAAAAGAATCTGGCTTTGAGGAGCTTATCCACTTCCTCCACTATTGCCTTCTGTCGTTCTGGTGCATGGTCCCGAATTTTCTCTTTCACTGGCCTGTACTTAGGATCGACGGCAAACCGATGTTCCATGACTTCGGCATCAATTCCTGGCATGTTTGCTGGGATCTAGGTGAAGACGTCTACATTCTTTTGCAAGAAGGCAATGAACTGCTCTCAGACTTCATCTCCTAAGTTGGAGCCGATCTGCACCGTATGCTCCGTGCTTTCATTATTCACAGGGATGGTTACAAGATCTTCCATGGACTCACTCTGCTCCTCAGTAAGATCGTCGTGGATATCCAGCCCATTGACTGGGCAAGGATCGGGATGGCTTTTCTTTTGTAAGGTGATGGAGTAATAGTGCCTTGCCAAGGCTTGATCTCCCCTGATTTTCTCGATTTCATAGCTTATCGAAAACTTTACTTTCAAGTAGTAGGTTGACACCACAGTCCGAAATATGTTTAAACCTGATCGGTTGAGAATTGCATTGTAGGCTGATGGAACCTTCACTACCAGAAAGTCGACCCATGCTTGAGCCCATTTTGGCTATTGTCCTGTAGCCATGGTTAATGTTATTATCCCTTCAACTGGCACAGCATTGCTAATGAAGCCCACCAATGGAGAATTCATAGGCCCTAGGTAGTTATTAGGTATAGACATTTTAAAGAAAGCAATATAACAAAATATTGATAGAGCTTCTATTATCTACTAAAATACGGCGTACATCATAGTCAGCAATATTTAAAGAGATTACAACCACGTTGTTGTATGGGAACTGAACTTCTTGGGTATCTTTGTTGGTAAAAGCTGTGGACTCCTTAGTCCTCTATCTCTTCATAGGCTCTACCGACCCGCTGGCCTCTCCCTATTGGAGTCCTCTAGAGATGGTGTTGATGATGTCGAGGGGTGGCCGATCTTCTTATTGCTCCTTCCTTCTTGTTGGTTCTGACAGTGGGGGTGCCCTTGGCCGATCTTCCCATCCTTTTGGTCGACATCGAAGGAACCGACCCAGCCTGCCCCGCTTGACGAGCTCCTCAATCTCATCTTAGAGTTGAAAATATTATTCCATATCATGATCGTGGTCATGATGGTAGAGACAGTACTTGTTAGGATTATGTTTGCTAGGATGAGTGTGCATCCTTTTTGGTTTTGGCAGCTGCTCCTTAATTTTCATCAGAATTTGAGTTTTATGAGCATTAAGGAGGGCGTAATTATAGAACCTTCTGAGGGGGGAGTCTCATCATGCCCTTTAGTCAAGATTTCTTTGATGATGAGCTCGAGGGGGAGTTCGAGCTCTCTTGCGCTTAGGAGGAGTTCGCGAGTACGGTCGAACTCCATTCAACTTTTCTTTAACTACGGGCCTGCAAGATTCACCCATCTATCGCTCTCTTACGGCTTTCTCATCCTTCAACTTGAAGACCTCCTTGGCTTGGGCATAACCTTCAGTTCGAGCTAGCAAATCAGCAAAATTTTTGGGTACTTCTTCTCCAAGGAGAATAACAGATCATTCTTCTGAAGATCGCCCTTAAGCACGGGCATGGAAACTGACTGGTTCAAATTTTAGATCTCTAATGCAATGGCATTGAAGTGGTTGACATAGGCCCCGAAGGTCTTTCCTTCCTGCTGCTTGATATTGATGAGGGAGTTTGAGCCTCATCTTGGACGTCGGCTATTGACAAAATGGATCGTGAACTAGTGGCTTATTTGATCGAAGGAGAAAATTACACCAGGCTTTAGCATCGAGTACTAGTATCTCGCTGCTTCCTTCAAAGTAGAAGAGAAAGCTCAATATAGAATGGTGTCTGATGTGCTGTGGAGCAGCATCATAGTCTGAAAGGTCTTTAGATGGTCAACCAAATTAGTGATCCCATCGTAGCTCTCGAATTAAGGAAGCTTGAAGTTCGGTGGGATCGGTTTTTGCATGATTTTTTGAAAGAAAGAAGGGTCAGTATAGATGTTATCATGGTTACCTGGGGCAGCATGGCGGAGCTCCTCAATCCATTGATTCATTTCTTGGAGTTTTTGATCAAGGGCCTGATCTTGATCGTGGGTCTCGAAGAATTTTCAATTATGGATGAGGAAGGTCTCTTTTGGAGAAGAGTCATGATCGGAGCAAGAGCCCTCCACTCTCTGTTTCCCCTTCTCGGAGGTAACGGGTCTGCTAACCTAGGTACACCTTCTTAGGATCAATTTTTGATATTCTGACAGAGGGTTCTCCGGTCGGACTGCCGCCAGAGGCTATTACATGGCCTGCACCATCTCAGTGAGGCTCTAGACCTGCTGCATCAACAGGTTGAACTGCTCTGAATCCACCATTATTTCTAATGGAGGAGGTTGGGGTGCTGGTGAGACAGGAAGATTTGGCTTAGATCTGATGGTAGAGGTGGTGGATCTTTGAGTGGTCATCTTCTTCGAAGGTATTTTGAGATCGAGGGAGAGAATGGAGATGACCCTTGAAGAAGAAAGCTCATAGGATCGACTAAGCATTCCTTTTAGAATGAGGGCTTAGGGATTCCTTTCCCTAGCATCAATTTTGTTGGTGCAAAATTTGGTTGATGCCGGAATCGATGCTGGAGTCAGAGAGGATGAGGTTGTCGCTGGTGACCTACAAAATAAGTCTCATTCGAGTTAGAGGTGGTGGCTCTGGTAAGACCCTTCGACGATCAAGTCAGCTCTTTCGGCTAACAAAAATGAAGTGCTGAGGAAAGAAAGTGGTAGAGTGTCGAGAACAAGAAGAGAGCTCAGAAAAGAAGGCATATCTGAAGAATTTTTTAAATAGATGGAGCCCATAACAAACTGATAGTGACAGCCACAAAAGCCTGCGTTCGGAGCCACGTGAAGTTTGTTATGGAGGATAGTGTCTGTTGTCATGATGTACCAGTCTGTTGGGACCTAACAGCTGAAGTTCGAATAGAATAGCTGTAGGTGATGAAGAGTTTCTAGTTATTATTATTCCAGAGGAACTCGAAGGTTATTGAGGTTGACTGTACGTAGGTTGTTGCTTGCTATATCGGAGGCGTGCATCGAGGTCCTTTCGGACTGCTAGAAGGGATCCAGATGAAATTCCACTGGGAGTATCTAAGAGAAGCTCGAACGAGTGGAGCCCCTCAGGCAATTGGAAGGAGAAGTCCGACTGAAGGAGAAGTCCGGAAGTTGTTCAACTGTTGGAGAGGTCTGACTGGAGAAGAAGTTCGGAAGGAGTTCGACTAGCAGAGAGGTCCGACTGGAGTTCGACTGGCTCCCAAGCTGGCCAGGCTAGATTGCCTAGGGGGCCGCTCTCACTGTTCAAGTTCATCCAAAGGAGATCCAATGATAGGAGGGTGGTCGAGATCGTCCTAAAACTAGACATTTAGCCAAACTTCAGTGGGTGCGGATTTATCCCCAACATATAGATTTACTTAATTGAGAATTAAGTTAAGGGTCATATGGAATTAAACTAACTACGTCTAGTTGGCACTACACATGAGGTGCAGATTTAATTTCGAGGATGAATTTCTCCTAATCAATGTTCCAAAAAATTTTAAGAGATTTGATTCAAGTTCTAATTACTTTAGATTAGATCTAATCTAATTGGGATTGACTCAATTTAAGGCTAATTGGGTTTATTAACTAAGTTAGACTTGGACCAGAATCCTAATTAGATTAGGATTGACAGCTTGTTCAAATTTGATTTGAATTGGATTCAAATTGGACCCAACTTGAACCAAATTTGACTTGGTCAACTGATGCCTTAAATTCCCTGGGTTTCTCTCTCCTAGTGGCTGACTAAGATGGAGGAGGGGCGTTGGAAGTTGCGCCCCTCCCCTTGGGTGTGCGGCAAGGAAAGAGAGGCACGAGTTGGTGCCTCTCCTATTTCCTTTTGGATCCTCCTTCGATTAAGCAACTTTGAATTTGATTCAAAGTAGTATTTGATTAGGTTTAGAACTTCTACTCTATTTAAGAGAGGGTCTCTTGGGCATGGAGGAGTAATTTAGATTGCTCTTGGCATGGAGAGTCCTTGGAGAGGGAGAGAGATAGTCCCAAGCATGAGACTCCTTAGGCGTGCATCCATCTTGGCATGTGATCTTACTCCTAGTGTGGAAGGCTTCTTCCTCTTCCTTCTTGGTGTGTTGAAGCCTTCAAGTTTAAGATTAGATCTCAAGAAGTCCTTCTTCTTCTTCATCCATCTTTCCTACGAAGATTGACGTGCGAGCGAAGTAGAGGATCTGTGCATCCGGATCTCATAGAGCATCAAGCTTCAGGAATATTACCTTGATCAAGTCTTCTGCTGTGCATAATGGTATAATTTCATAAAGGTTATGAAAAATTTTAATTGCTAATCTATTCATTTTTTCCTCCTGAAGATGCAATATGGATCGCATCCATACACATGCATATATATTCATACAATTGTCCATGTAATAGAAAAAATATACATATCCATACAATCATAGATATTGAGTGTTCATCTGTATGTATCCATACACATTCATACAAATACCAGCTCTATCTATGATGCATACAATCATTTGTACACATCCATATACATTTGTACAATTATCATTTCTATTTGTAGCCCATACAAACATCCATACACATTCTTACAATTACCATTTTTTGTTAACTGTCCATCTAATTGCCTATACTTATTCATACACATCCACATTATTATTACTTCTACCTATAGTTCATACAATCACTTGTACATATCCATATATATTTATACAATTATCATCTTTGTCTACATGTCAAACTTTCACTTATACATATACGTATTCACATGATTATCATTTCCACTATGTATAGGCATACAATATCTTGTTAATATCGATAAGTTTATACCTATGCTATTATACATTCAAATCATATTTCAAACATATTTTTAGTTGAGAAGTAGCCAAAAGCAATATATCATTAAACATGTTCACAACAATACAAATAAAGCTCTTTATATGTTTCATCCATTGAATAATAAAAAGCTCTATAAATGTACCTATTATTGAATAACAAAAAGCTCTATATCATTCCATATGCTCATAGCAACATCAAAAAGAAATTTGTATATGTATTAGCAAATAAACAACAAAAAGCTTTGTATCGATCATGCATCCCCCAATACAATGAATTTGTATATGTATTAGTACATTATCATTACGAAAAAAAACATGGCACATTATGATAAAATATGATATCAAGGTCTCTAAAGGTGTCATTGTGCTGAGGTTGCTGATACGATTGCAGTGGTTGCTGCTAGGGCTGTTGTTGTTGGGGTTGCTGATACCTCCATAGTTAGGATTGCTGTTGAAGAAAACTGGCTGCTGCCATATGAAGTTCCAACTCCTTGTTCTATCCTTGGCACCTAAAAATACAAACAAGAAATATTTAGTTTGTATGAATTTGATAAGGGCTTTTATAAGATAATTTTCTTGTGATGTTTCTCGTTACCTTGAACTTTTTTTCCTTGATGTACCACTAGATGGAGTGCTCTTTTGTTTCCTTTGAATAGCTTCCTAAAGTTGGTATGCAAATGCCTCACATAGAATCTATGATCAGCATTTGGCATCATGCAATTGAATGTCCCCACTAACCCTAACAAGATAAGATAATGGTTTATATATAGAAATATTAGAAATCCTTATAATGATAGGCAAGGGTTAGTATCTTTTGTTTGTTCGAGATGATTGTCCAATCCACTTCTTCTTCTGTTCCTATGTCTGCTAAGAGGTTAGTTATAAATTATATCCAGCTCTCTTTGCTCTCGATCTTAATATTAGCCCATGCAATAGGAAAATTGTCATTATTTCCATCTCTTGCAATAGCTGATAGTAGTTGTCCTTGAAGGGAAATCCTAATTTTTCGGTCCAGGTTCGTTCAGATCTAATCAGATCAAGAGATATATTTCAAAATTTTTTTTCTTTGATCTATATCAGATCTGGGATGTTTCAGATCTAATTCTTATTATTTTAATAAATAAAATAAATAAGAATAAATTAAATCAAATTTAATTTACCTGATTTGGGTAATCTTATTACCCTGTTGATGATCCTGTATGCAGCAAAAGGTTCTGGATCTAGCCACGCAAGCGTCTGACCTCTACCGATATCCACTCAGGCTGGATCTGGAGATCCTCTTCTCCTCTATCATGTCTCCAAAAATTAGATCTGAATCTGATATGGAGGATCTTCAAAACTCCTTTTAAAGATCAGTAGTCGTCCTTTGCAGCAGCGCAGCCTTCTTGCTTTTGATCGCCTTTCTTTGATCTGGAATCGCACCAACCAAAGGTCCAAAACTCCTTTTGGACATGGAGAGGAGAGGGAGAAGGAGGTTTGGCATGGAGGAAGGAGGGGAGAGGCAGCCTTGGGGCATGGGAAATTTGATTCTCAATCATATCATGTTACAATCTGAGTTGGGCGCAGGGTCTTATTTATAGACTAAGCTGTGATCCAACTCCTCTTCTTCCCAACCAATCACAACCCTTTGTGAAATCAGATCTAAATCTGATTGGTGGGAATAGAGTCCCCTGGATTCCTCCTTAGAGGGTGCCTAAGACCAGTCAAACTTGGATTCTTAGAAGAACTCTAATTGGAATCCAAAAGGGAGATGGAGTCCTTGTCCAACAAGGACTCCTAGGCGCCTCCAACTTGGGCACACGCCTAGGGTGGCGTGCGCCCTCCTCTCCACCCTTCTTGCCAGGTTCTGGCAGGGGGACAGGCCCCCACCAGCTCTCCAATAGGTGCATGACATGTGGTCAAAAGTCAAAGTGTCAATGGTCAACGTTTGACCAGTCAAAGGTAGACTTTTGACCAAAGTCAAAGAACAAGAAATGGCAGGTGACCAAAAATGGCAGGTAATGTCTTACAAAATAAGACAACCTTTTCTGACTTGGACAACCTCCAGTCAGACCATATGAAGGCCTCTGATTGAGCACAAACTCCTTTGGCTCAGACAGGACAACTTATTTATGATAGCAAAAGAAGAACGTTAGGTTCAATCGAGTGCTAGCACGATTTCCTTGAACCTAATTGAATCTCATTCAGATCAATTGAACTAGATCAGTTCAATTGATGATCACCAGATTCAAACCCTTGTTTGTGTGACCCAGTTAGGTTCAGTTCTGTATGGTAATGGGATATGTCATGATCTCTATCATCGACATCATCGAAACTCCTTTCGATGGATCAGAACTCTTCTGATTCGAACAGCTAGAATGATCGATCATCTAAATCATTCTAATTGCTCCCAAAATCCACCAGTGACACCTAGCAGTATATGGTGGCAACCCATCAGAGCTGAATGCAAACCTCTTGGTGCAGCTACCTGTGTGATTAAGTTCTTCTATCTTGAGCCCCGATCAGATTAGGGTTTAGGTGAACTCGTCAAACCCTAGTTTCTGTCATATGATGTAATCATTCGATTCGAGTCCAATGTGAAAATCTAAATAGAAACTCTTTCTATTATTTCACTCTGCCATGGCCATGGGCTTTCTGACTTGATTCTCATGATCATCATAGGGCTGCTCCTCTACCACCGAGGTAGATAGATTCCATCTTGATGCCAATCCAGTTCCTACAATGAACATGCTATAGCCAACATACACCTCAGGGTTCCATATGGCTAGGAGACCGAGTAATGGTGTAGTCAAACTATAACACCCTCAAGGTGAACTGCCGATGCATCCTCAGGTCAAAGAACCAGACACACTACTGCAGCATCGAGTCAGTCATTGACGAGAAGGTAGACTTCCCTAATGACTACTCGAGGTGGTCACGCTCAGTGCCCTCGTTCTCTAACGAGTACCTGTACTCTCGCTCCGGTGTCTCCACACCGTAGACTCAAGACTCATCTACTAAAGAGAAGCGATTGTACACCAACCTTCCGGATCAATCACCATCCTCGTGATGATCCTATGGTCAGGAGCAATTTATGAGTTAATAATGATTATTCATGTCTTAAATTTTCAACTCTTGAAAATATGAATTATCATTACCATTAACTCAAAGGATGTATCACAGACACTAAATACACATATGTGATAGAAAATAATCCATTTATTGATTTTAGTCAAAATTATAATTTTGCCCCTAGAAGTGTATTACAAGTGTCAGCCAATTCTGACTTCTAGGGCACATATATCTAACAATCTCCCACTTATCCTAAAGCCAATTGGCTACAAGTCTAAGTCCCATCTTCTCAAGGTGGGCTTCGATCTTCTGCTGGCCCAACGGCTTTGTAAGTGGGTCTGCCACATTATCTGTGGAGTCGACTCTCTTGACCTCGACGTAACCCTTCTCGAGGTAATCGCGGATGAGGTGGTATCGCCGCTCAATATGCTTGGATTTCTGGTGAGACCTCGGCTCCTTAGCAAGGGCTATGGTGCCATTGTTGTCGCAGTATAGAGGAATGGCATCTGATGGCATTACTCCAATTTCTGCAGCAAACTTCTTGTACCAGAATGCTTCCTTCGCAGCCTCTGATGCAGCGATATATTCTGCTTCCATGGTGGAATCTGCTATCACCGTTTGCTTGAAACTCTTCCAGCTGACAGCACCACCATTGCACACAAACAGACTCCCAGATGTCGACTTTCGATCATCTATATCGGACATGAAATCCGAGTCTGTGTATCCCTGGACTTGGAGTTCTCCATTACCAAAGACCAACATCATATCCTTAGTTCTTCTCAAGTACTTAAGGATACATTTCACAGAAGTCCAGTGTTCTTCACCTGGATTTGACTGATATCTGCTTGTGACACTCACAGCATGGGCTATATCAGGTCGTGTACATAGCATGGCATACATGAGGCTCCCTATTGCAGAAGCATAAGGGATCTTGCTCATGCGTTCTATTTCCTCAGGTGTGCTAGGGCACATCTTCTTGGAAAGATGAATACCATGTCTGAAGGGTATTAATCCCCTCTTAGAGTTTTTCCATACTAAACCTCTTTAGTACTTCCTCTATGTACATCTTCTGTGAAAGTCCTAGCATCCTATTCGGTCTATCCCTATAGACCTTAATTCCTAGAATAAAGGATGCTTCACCTAGGTCTTTCATGGAGAATTCCTTGGACAACCACATTTTGACTGTCGTCAACATGGGAATATCATTCCCAATAAGGAGGATGTCATCCACGTACAATACGAGGAAGACAACAGCGCTCCCACTGACCTTTTTGAAAACACATGGTTCCTCTTCATTTTTGATGAAACCAAACTTTTTGATCACATCATTGAAACGAGTGTTCCAGCTCCGAGATGCTTGCTTAAGTCCATATATGGACCTTTGCAGCTTGCAAACCTTGTGATCAGTATCACTGGATGTGAAACCTAGCGGCTGTTCCATATAGATATCTTCCTCAAGATATCCATTTAAGAATGCCGTTTTCACGTCCATTTGCCATATTTCATAATCGAAATAGGCTGCAACGGCAAGCAATGTGCGGATGGATTTTAGCATAGCCACTGGGGAAAAGGTATCCTGATAGTCAATGCCTTCGCATTGACTATAACCTTTTGCCACTAGTCTAGCCTTGAATGTCTCCACATTCCCATCTGCACCAATCTTTCTCTTGAAGATCCATTTACATCCAATAGGTACTATACCTTCTGGTGGATCTACCAAGGTCCAGACTTGGTTTGAGTGCATCGAGTCAATTTCTGACTGCATTGCCTCTAGCCATTTCTCGGAGTCGATATCTGATATCGCCTCATTGTAGGTTTTGGGATCATCACCATGAGCACCATTACCTACGAGGAACATTTCCTCTACTTCCTCTGAAATAATACCTAAGTATCTTT
The DNA here is from genome assembly GCA_006176705.1 of Cocos nucifera. Classification (NCBI taxonomy): domain Eukaryota; kingdom Viridiplantae; phylum Streptophyta; class Magnoliopsida; order Arecales; family Arecaceae; genus Cocos; species Cocos nucifera. Next base: position 334,017 of record QRFJ01000575.1, read on the forward strand.
CAGGGGGATGGAAAACTCTTTCCGATCTACGAGGTGGAGGAGGTAGTGTTCTTATTGGCTCAACCTGATTTGGTTCCAATTGGTCCTTAGCTCGTTCCACTTGTGAGACTTTCTCATCAAGCTTGATCTGCTTTTCCAATGCCGCTATCTTGAATAAACTATTTTTCAAGAAAGATGGCATGTCGACTCACAATCACATTGTGGTCTTCTGGAATGTAGAAATAGTATCCTAATGACTCTTTAGGATATCCTATGAATCGAGCTCTGAAAGGACCTAAACTCTAACTTGTCCGCTTGTTGTCTTTTGACATGAGCCGGACAACCCCAAATTCTGAGATGACTCAGACTTGGTTTCTTACCGTGCCATATCTCATACGGTGTGGTAGGAACGGTTTTAGAGGGAACCCTATTCAGTAGATAGATTGAAGTTAACAATGAGTGTCCCCAAAGAAAATCAGGGAGGTCTGTGAAGCTCATCATGGATCGAACCATATCCAATAGAGTCCGATTTCTCCATTCTGAAACCCCGTTGAGTTGAGGTGTTCCTGGTGGAGTCCATTGAGAGACTATGCCATTTTCCTTAGATAGTCTAGGAATTTTTGGCTAAGGTATTCACCTCCTCGATCTGATCGAAGAACCTTAATGGGTTTTTCTGTTTGTTTTTCTACTTCATGTCTGAATTCTTTGAACTTTTCAAAAGCTTCAGACTTGTGTCTCATAAGATACACATACCCATACCTAGACAGATCATCGGTAAAGGTAATGAAGTAGACAAAATTGCCTCTAGCCGGCACATCAAATGGGCCGCACACATCAGTATGTACTAGGGCAAGGAGATCTGTGGCCCTTTCCCCATGTCCTAACAAAAGGGAGTTTAGTCATTTTGCCTTGAAGACAAGATTCACAAGTTGGATATGACTCGGAAAGTCAATGGACTCAATAGCCCATTTTTCTCCAATTTGTTGATCCTATCTTCTGCTATATGACCTAATCTCAGGTGCCATAGATATCTGTCGTTTGGACTATCCCTAGGTCGTTTGGCATTCACGTTTTGCTCGATAGTTAGAAATAGGTACATCAATATGTAGCTGATAAAGACCATTAATAAGGAAACCATTTGCAATTTTATTTCTTTCATAAAGAATGTTACAATGGTCCTTAAAGAAGGTGATCACATAACCTTCTTGTGCTAAGCATGAAACAGAAATCAAATTCCTGCTAGCTGCAGGCACAAAAATAACAGTCTTTCAAAACTAAGTCTAAACCAGATGGTAATCGAAGAGGGTATGTTCCCACGGCTACTGCAGCAACTCTTGCTCCATTACCGACACGTAGGATCATGTCTCCATCCCTCAGCCTCCTGCTATCCTCAAGACCCTGCATAGAAGTGCACAGATGAGCACTAGAACCAGAGTCAAGCACCCAACTGGATGCAGAAGAAATCGTAAGGTTAGACTCAATAACGAGCATACCTCCAGAAGGACCTTCCTTCTTGTTCTTCAGGGTGGCCAGGTAAGTAGGGCAGTTCCGCTTCCAATGGCCGTCGCTGTTGCAATGGAAACACTTTCCTTTGACATCGGCCTTCTTCTTCGGCTCTGCCTTCTTCTTCTTTGATCCTTCCACCTTTTGCTTTTTCACAGACTTCTTTTTCTTTCCATAAGACTTTCTTTTGGAAGAAGTCCATTCCATAGCAAGAACTGAGCCTTTAGAACCTTTCATAGAAAGCTCAGCGGTAACCAGCATATTCATTAATTCGGCCAAGGAATTCTTGAAGTTTATGCATGTGGTAATTCATGATGAATTGCCCATATGCATCAGTCAAGGATTGCAGAATAATATCGTTCTGCAGGTCCAAGTCCAACTTCACACCGAGCTTCTCAAGCTCTTCCATGTCCTTGATCATTGTCAGACAGTGATCTTGGACTGACTGCCCATCACGCATCTTAGCCTTAAAAAGTCATTTCGTGACTTGATATTTGGCTGCGCGACTCTGTTCACCAAACATCTCCTGCAGGTGAGCCAACATTTGGCGAGCAGTCCCGATATCCTTCATGTTGGCGCTGGAGCTCATCAGACATCGAGCCCAACATGTAATATCTGGCCTTATTATCTTCGTCTATCCATTTTTCCAGAGACGCTCTCTGTTCAACAGATGGACGGGCTGGTAAGGTGGGAGGGTCCTGGTCCAAAACATGGGTTAACTTCTCAGAACCCAAAATAATTTTGTAGTTCCTGAGCCAATCTTTATAATTGGGTCCGGTCAGTCTATGTGTGTCCAGGATACGTGCCAATGGGTTGGACGCAGACATTTTCCTGTAGAGAGTCAAAGATTCTAGTTAGATACTGTAATTTTGACTTGACCAATTTGTTTAGGGATTTTATTTTTAAACAAATTAGCTCCCACTATTTTCTCGGATCCCTACACTCCCTCTGTAGAGATGCGAAAATCTCCACGATTAATGATTTCTAGTGGGTGGTGCGGTCTCACCAACTGACTCATCACCTCACCTAACAGTTATTGGTGATGGGTTAGCCAATGAGTGAACAACTCTTGTTCAATGATTCTCTAATCATGGTGCACCCAAACTTGGTCTCTAATTCATGAATCTCACCGTATCCGGAATATTGATCCACTCCTTAGTTAAGTCAGACCCACCATTTGCATAGACTGGGTTCCTAATTGAGTCTCTCACCGTATCCGAAATATTGAGCCCAACTCATCCTCCAGCCCATAGCATCCAATGCCTAATAGACATGGTTGCGTCTTCCCGGTGCAACTGAGCCACTGTATCCAGCCGAGAACAATCAACCCCGGAAGGGCCCGCACATCTACAATGGTGGAAGACCTCAGACTTAATCTTTTCTTAGGGAGAATTGATTCAGGTCTCATTAAACTAGACTTGGCTTAGTCATAACAATTATGACTAACCTAGTGGCATGGGTTAGCTCGGATTATTGACCACCTCAGATCAGAACTGTGTCAACAGATATGGCCAGGTAAGTGAGACCGGTGGAAGGAATATGCCATTAACTCGTACAAGAACGCATTCAGGTCGAGTAGCTTCCAATTAAAAACCAGTCGGTCGTATGTGCCAAACTTACCTTAGACACCAAATTGTTGAGTCAGAACCAATTGGGTTAGCCTACAATCCAGACTCTAACCTCTGAGCCTAATTAGGTCTTGCTTGATCGTGACTCGATCTTGACCCAGACTTAATCCTATTAGGCTGGTCAATTTAAGCATTGTTGATCCCATCTAACCAACTCTTGATTCGGTTTGATCAACCGCTTAGACCTAATTGAGCTACCCAAGCCCGAACCCAGTATTATGAATATGTCTTAGATCTGAAATTCTCAATTTTAGACCTAATTAATATTCCATAAACTTAATTCTTAATTAAGTAGGGTTCATAAATAAAATATGCACAATAAATCCTAGGGTTTCAGGATCTAGGGTTTTGCAGAAAGTAAGTTTTGGGTTTCTGATTAAGGACGAACACGCAGCACCCCTACACGTCATAAGAACACCCCATCGAATAGGAAGAGAGGGCCTTTAAACCCTTCTTCGTTCTTATGATCCGGACGGCCAAGAGGAACGCCTTAATCAGGAACATTCAATACTACAAAACAGTATCAGATCTATATCATATATCTCATATACAAAGTAGATCTAATCATGGCATATTTTGCATACATCTCATGTATCGAATCATGCATGTTTTCAGATCTAAATTATCTCATAATAATCTAAAAAATTAGATTTAAATTGATCTTAATCAAAATAAATTCTAATCTAGACAACTATGTAGAACTATTCTACAACTAGTCTAGACATGCATCAATCATATCTCATATGATGTTTAAAATTAAATAATTTTTATTTACTATTTTTTAGATATTATTATAACCATTATAATATCAAAAAATAGTAAATAAATGATCTAAAATATGATTTAATCAAATTAAATTGAAAACATGCAAGACTATTCTATAGAACTATTCTATTCTAGAACTAGTCATGCATATCTTCTAATCTTAGATCCTAATCATTTAATTTTAATTTTTTTTGATTTCAGATCTGATCACATCTCATGTGACATCTAAAATCAATTATTTTTTGATTAAAATAAATTTAAAATTAGATCTAAATATTTTTAGAACCATGGCTCTGATACCAGTTGAAGGAAAATCCTGATTTTTCGGTCCAGGTTCGTTCAGATCTGATCAGATCAAGAGATATATTTTAAAAATTTTTTTTTTAATCTGTAATCAGATCTTGGGATGTTTTAGATCTAATTCTTATTATTTTAATAAATAAAATAAATAAAGATAAATTAAATCAAATTTAATTTACCTGATTTGGGTAATCCTATTACCCTGTTGATGATCCTGTATGCAGCGGAAGGTTCTGGATCTAGCCACGCAAGCGCCTGGCCTCTACCGGTATCCACTCGGGCTTGGATCTAGGAGATCCTCTTCTTCTCTATCACATCTCCAAAAATTAGATCTGGATCTGATCTGGAGGATCTTCAAAACTCCTTTTGAAGATCAGCAGTCGTCCTTTGCAGCAGCGCAGCCTTCTTGCTTTTGATCGCCTTTCTTTGATCTGGAATCGCACCAACCAAAGTCCAAAACTCCTTTTGGACGTGGAGAGGAGAGAGGAGAAGGAGGTTTGGCATGGAGGAAGGAGGGGAGAGGCAGCCTTGGGGCGTATGGGGAATTATGATTCTCAATCATATCATGTTACAATCTGAGTTGGGCGCAGGGTCTTATTTATAGACTAAGCTATGATCCAACTCCTCTTCTTCCCAACCAATCACAACCCTTTGTGAAATCAGATCTAAATCTGATTGGTGGGAATAGAGTCCCCTGGATTCCTCCTTAGAGGGTGCCTAAGATCCAGTCAAAGTTGGATTCTTAGAAGAACTCTAATTGGAATCCAAAAAGGAGATGGAGTCCTTGTCCAACAAGGACTCCTAGGCGCCTCCAACTTGGGCACACGCCTAGGGTGGCGTGCACCCTCCTCCTTGCCAGGTTCTGGCAGGGGGACAGGCCCCCACCAGCTCTCCAATAGGTGCATGACATGTGGTCAAAAGTCAAAGTGTCAATGGTCAACGTTTGACCAGTCAAAGGTAGACTTTTGACCAAAGTCAAAGAACAAGAAATGGCAGGTGACCAAAAATGGCAGGTAATGTCTTACAAAATAAGACAACCTTTTCTGACTTGGACAACCTCCAGTCAGACCATATGAAGGCCTCTGATTGAGCACAAACTCCTTTGGCTCAGACAGGACAACTTATTTATGATAGCAAAAGAAGAACGTTAGGTTCAATCGAGTGCTAGCACGATTTTCTTGAACCTAATTGAATCTCATTCAGATCAATTGAACTAGATCAGTTCAATTGATGATCACCAGATTCAAACCCTTGTTTGTGTGACCCAGTTAGGTTCAGTTCTGTATGGTAATGGGATATGTCATGATCTCTATCATCGACATCATCGAAACTCCTTTCGATGGATCAGAACTCTTCTGATTCGAACAGCTAGAATGATCGATCATCTAAATCATTCTAATTGCTCCCAAAATCCACCAGTGACACCTAGCAGTATATGGTGGCAACCCATCAGAGCTGAATGCGAACCTCTTGGTGCAGCTACCTGTGTGATTAAGTTCTTCTATCTTGAGCCCCGATCAGATTAGGGTTTAGGTGAACTCGTCAAACCCTAGTTTCTGTCATATGATGTAATCATTCGATTCGAGTCCAATGTGAAAATCTAAATAGAAACTCTTTCTATTATTTCACTCTGCCATGGCCATGGGCTTCTGGACTTGATTCTCATGATTATCATAGGGCTGCTCCTCTACCACCGAGGTAGATAGATTCCATCTTGATGCCATCCAGTTCCTACAATGAACATGCTATAGCCAACATACACCTCAGGATTCCATATGGCTAGGAGACCGAGTAATGGTGTAGTCAAACTATAACACCCTCAAGGTGAACTGCCGATGCACCTCAGGTCAAAGAACCAGACACACTACTGCAGCATCGAGTCAGTCATTGACGAGAAGGTAGACTTCCTAATGACTACTCGAGGTGGTCACGCTCAGTGCCCTCGTTCTCTAACGAGTATATGTACTCTCGCTCCGGTGTCTCCACACCGTAGACTCAAGACTCATCTACTAAAGAGAAGCGATTGTACACCAACCTTTCGGATCAATCACCATCCTCGTGATGATCCTATGGTCAGGAGCAATTTATGAGTTAATAATGATTATTCATGTTTTAAATTTTCAACTTTTGAAAATATGAATTATCATTGCCATTAACTCAAAGGATGTATCACAGACACTAAATACACATATGTGATAGAAAATAACCCATTTATTGATTTTAGTCAAAATAATAATTTTGCTCCTAGAAGTGTATTACAAGTGTCAGCCAATTCTGACTTCTAGGGCATATATATCTAACAGTCCTCTCATAGCTCCTTTCAAATGACATCCGTCCAAGTCAATAATGGATATGTATTCATCAAGAAAGCCTCTTTTGCAAGCATGAAGATGGATATACAACCTTTGGAACATGGGCTGCTTGCCTTTCCTGAGCAATGAATTAACAAGTATGGTACTATCGGGGTTGGTCCTCTTAATGACATCATCGTACTCTCACATTTTCTTATATTGCTCTCTATATGACCCGTGAATGGCTTGGAGTGCCTTCTTATTTGTCTTGTAGGCTTGAGCCTTGGAGATCTATACCTTAACATTACTCTTGACTCATGAAAAAAATTATTTAACATTCCATTTGGTATTATTCCTAATATCTTCAATATAGGCTTCAGATAATCATTTGGAGTTCATTAGGTGATTATCAAAATATCTCTTATATTTATATGTGGGTTGAAACTTTCTAATCTGATAAGTGGATACCCTTTGTAGGATGGAGGTATGTGTCCTCTAACTATAATTTTTCTTGCATACTATTATCACTTTAGCTTTTTCATTATGCTCGTACTCACAGTCGAACCCTTGTTATATGGCATACTACCTTAAAATCTTTCTAAATATATTGACTGAAATAAAAGGCATTCCCAATTTTAGATCTATAGGCTTCGAGAAATCTATGACCTCATTAAACTCTAGAAAGCTGGAGCTATCCCCTTTCTGATTTGATGAGAACAATGCTTTTGAGCTCATCAATATCAGTAAGCTCAGGCACTTTTCCAATTGTCTTCTCTTCTTCTACAACTCTTTTCTTCTACATTTGAACATTTGTATCAATAACTGAATCATCAACATACTCCTAAAATAGTTTATAATTCTCCTCATCAGAATCCAAAAAGTCACTCAAGGGTTGACCATGATCACTGTCAGAATTGATTGTGTTATATCTTTTGTCATCCATAGGCCTTTCATCAGGCCTTGTACCTTACTCCTAATCTTGGCCCTGTTCTTGCTCCTGCCCTTGTTACTACCCTTGCTCCTAAGCTTGCCCCTATTGTTGCCACTATCCTTGCTCTAGTTGCTCCCCACCTTATTAATATCTTGGATAGATGGAAGTATGGGGTCGGGGTGGCTTTACTGTATTTAAATTAATTTCATCGATTCTATGTTCTATATAAACTACTATATTGCTCTACCCTTATAGACAACCAACATTTAGAGCACATCCTGATCAATATACAAAGGCTTTGGTCCCTCTTTCAAAGACTATCGAGGACTGCATAGTATAGTTGTTCTATCTTTTGGTAACCAAGCTTCTTCATTAGATTTTTCAACTTTATATAACTAATTAAGACTGGATCACAATTATTAAAGTAGTTGATAGAGCCACTAACATAGTGCATGCTGGGGAAGAAATGAAGATATCCCCCATTATGGATCTCTAGTATAAATGGGTCATCCATTTTGAGTACATATGTAACATCATTGTTAATGTAATGTTGTTACATTGTAATAGTGTTACTTAATTTAGTTAACATGCGATACTATTGCCTAATTTATCTCAAAAATAGAACACTGTTATAATATAACAATATAGTAAGTAATACAATAGCTAACTATTTTTCATTAAAATAAATAATATAGTAAATAATTATTTTTCTCTAATATAGTATGTCTCATATTTATCTATTGATTCAAAAGTATCTCTACACCTCTTTTAAAACCTCTTTCCTTTTTTAATATTATAATCCAATAATTCTATTATCAGCATTTTCTCAAATAAGATCATCTAAGTTATAAGGTAGTGGGGGTTTAATTCTTTGGAGTTAGCTCCGGATGGGGTCGATATAGGATAGAAAAGCTAATGTCTAAAAATATATAAAAACAAAAAGTAATCTATGTTTTGAGACTTTTAAGTTAGCATATTCTTTAACTTTATATTTAGTTGTAGATTAACACTAATAGAATATTTATTCTTATAATCAAGTTATTTTCCACATATTAAATGATTATTTTTAAATTAGTTCATTCTTTCATATCTAAGATCAATTTTGGTTGGAAAAAATAGAATGAGGAAGTAATATATATTTCTATAATAATATTTTTTGTTCAATAATGTAATATATTATTTCATATTTAAAGTTATAAAATCTTGAAATCTTTTGACTATTACTACAATAATACTTAATTTAAATAATAATGGTAGTTTTATTACTTAATTAATGATTGTCTCAAACAATATGCATTATGCAATGTTCATACCAACAATATAAATAATAAATTTTGAATTTCACTCATAGTTATCATTTAGGTTAAAAAATAATTTAAGATTAATGTAAAATTAATAAATAAAAATTATAATATATAGAATATTAAAAATAAAATAAAAATATATTAAACACAAGATTAACAGTCCACATGGATTCTATAGTGGACCACCATAATTTAACTGCTCTTACAGTCCATAGGGGAGCAGTCCATAGGGATTTGGGTTGCTACTTTGCTACCATACCAAAGTTTTAAGATTTGGGATGATGTAGTGGTCCCCTACCTTCATTACTTCCAGGTTATTTAGGTTTACTGTCCCCTTATGCTAAGACTGCAAATGCCTTCCAACGCATATGGATTGTAGCCCCAAAACTAAGTTTCCAACTTTGATGGAGTAGAATCCCAAATACTTTTGGAAAAAAAAAAAAATTTCATACAATCCCTAAATCGGAACTGATCATAAGACCAATAAATCCACCACATTATCAAATACAAAGAAATTGAAAGCATTAAAATATAAGAAATATACTATTATTAAGCACAAACGAGTTTAAATGGCAATGGAATCCAGCACAAACATAAGAAATTTTAAAACCTACCTCTTGACCTCTGCCTTCCAATGAATTCATTGAGGAAACCATACAAATGAACTGGTAGTTGGTGAGGATTTCAGCTACATCGAATATCTCAATGGTCCCAAAGATGCAATTGGATTACTGCCATCAATTAGGGCAGGGGAAGGCAATGGAATTAGAAAGGGCTCCGATGGTTTTTCCCCAAAAAATAATCCATCCGATAGTTAAAAAGAACCAAGGGCATTTTGGTCATTAGCCCTTTTCTGTTCACATTGTTAAAATGGAGACAGATGGTTGGGGCTCTTTGCAATATTTTTAAAGTTTTAGGATTCGTTTGAAACTTTTTTCTTTTGGTGTTTAAGTGTAAATAGGTCAAAATTAAAAAAGATGTCACTATAATCTTTTCCAAGTATTTTAATTAATAAAATATTGGGTGAATATAAGATTAGCTTATTTGAGAGCATCTAAATCTCATTCTCTGGAAATTGAAGTCAAGCCTCATAAATTTTTGAGTGGAGAGGAGCAAAAATATCTTATGCTATCTTTAGTTCCTCTATATCTTGAATATGTTAATGATTGTCTTCATCCATATTGGTCTTGAGAATAGACACAGCACTTCCAATTTTGATCTTCCACTTCTTTCTCACTAATGCATTGTCAGGAGCTTTTGATGGCATTATCATATCCATCTCATTTGTGATTTTCTGTAAAGTTTGCTCCATCAAATAAGACTTGATGCAGGTCATCCAATTTGCATAATTAGTGTTGTTTAATTTTTTAATCCAATATTAGAGATGATAGTAACTTTAGCTATAATGATTCACTTTTTGAATCATTAAAGAAAAATTTGTATGCTTACATCATTATACAATGAATTATTGGAAGCTCTTCATCTATACAAGCTATAAAATTTATAGAAAAAATCTATATCCCCTATGGATTTTTCTTTCTCATAAGATATGAGAAGCGTATTCCCATGTGAATGTCACTTTTGAATCTTTTTTTTTTGAAAATTTCAACCAATGGTTTGTTTCATTTTCCTATTGACCATATTTTTTTCCCTCTTATTCTCATTAACCAAACCAGTCTAAAGAAAAATAAATAATAGTGAAGAGATGTTGAAAGAAAAAGACTAAGAGAGAGAAGAAAATTGTTACTAAAAACATTATAAGGTGAGATCGAAACATGGCTCTCACAAACAAACAAAACTCCTCTCACTTTCTCTCTCTCACGCTATGCCCAAAGATACCTTATATCATATACCTCTCTCCCCTGTTATAACTTCCACTAAAAGACAAATCCCACTACGAGTTAAAATAGGTTAAAAGGCAAAAGAGACCAACAACTCTCCACACATCATATTCTCCTACTAGGTCTAGGATTGGTTTATTTAGCTTAATGCTCGTTCTAAGTTAACATGAACCATCACATAACAATGAAAAAACTGTGCATTGGAGTTCGTGATGACTCCGACAAAGGCATCAATGCGCCACCTTACTTGTCCAGAATTTTGTTTGATTGCTTTAAGAAAAAGGTTTTAAGTTCTTAAAACAAGAACATATTTGTTTATGTTTTGCCTCAGATATATCGATGGATGCAACAAATTTGTTGTTTTTAATCTATTTTTATAGTTAACAATAGGGTTTGCTGGATGGACACTAGCAATGTTTGCCTGCGCATGGAAACATAAAGGCCACTTCACCCTGCATCTAATACACGCCGGCCTATGATTTAAGAGGAGTTCGGTTCACATTGCATGTACTCAACTTACCTTCCGTGGTTCACATTGCATGTACTCAACTTCTTGTGGTTCATATTGCATGTACTCAACTTCTTCTTCCTCCTCATCTTCTTCTTCCTCTTCTTCTTCTTCTTATGGTTCACATTGCATGTACTCAATTTCATCTTCTTCGTTGTCGTTCATCTTCCTTTTTGTTTTCATCGTCGTCCTCTTCTTTTTCCTCTTCTTCTTCTTTATCATCTTCTTCCTCTTCCTCTTCTTCTAGCTTGCTTCAAACGGGCTCTGATCCATAGAAATTTTATGGTAGGAAATCATGCATCTTGATGCTATAGGCTGCAGCAATGGTTCTGCAAATATTATTTGAGAATCCATAATGTAGGAGAACATAATTTAAGTTCTGAAGGCAAAAAGGGCAGCCTAGACAATTGACTAGCTTTTATTCGCTATGACTTCTGGTATGGGTTTAATTACACTAAATAAAGATTTTGATTGTTTACGGGTATTACACACTTGGAGATGGCCAATGCAATTGGATGCATAAGACCACCATGATAAGGGATCTATAAAATGATTTGACAGAAAATAGACCTGATGAGTTCTAAAGCAAGGCAGGTCATAAGTAGGCGGTGGAGCCAGGATTTACAATCTTAGGGAGTGGTTGTTGACTTTAAGAAAACACAAAATATCTTCTATGAAGGAGAAGTCTTTCTCTGAAGAATTAGAGAAACTCTAGGAGCTACTTGATAGTGTCGGACCTGGTTTAACAGCTAGTAAATTGATCTAGAGAGAGGAAAAGTTTGTTTATTCGTTTTTTTTTTTTATCACAAGATCCTTGTAGAGGTTCCCTTAACTGACATGGTCTCAAGTACCTGTTTTGCATCGATCAAGATCCCACTGGAAATTAAAGCGTTCCTCTTGTTGGCTTTCAAGAACAGGTTGAACACCAAAGAAATATTATTCAAGAAGCTGGGAACGAATCTTGGTGGGTGCACATTTTGCAGTGAAACTCTGAATTCACAATTTCTGGCTACCATTCTTCAACTTATAAATATTCAATCTTATCCTCTGATGCAGGTCGAATCTAGCCCAAGCTCAAATATGGACTTCTAGCATGGAAGCAATCTGATGGCAGCCATCATAATTAGAAGGATCTCACAACAATAAGGCCTCCAGAGATCAGAGAAGGTCGCCCTTCAAACCAACCCAATCTAGCCCCAACTCTGACAGCATATCATACATCACTCTAAAAGTAGCTCACGATGCCCGATACTTGCCTGAGAATCCAGCAACCGAGTTTGAGCTCCATTCCGCTCCAAAAGGATCTGACAGCAACGTAGTCACTGTTAAATATACTCTGATGGCAGATTCTGAAGTACCTCGGTAGATTTGGAGTTCAAATTGGGTCTCAATTAGTGGAGTCCTTCGCTTTGGTGCACTTTGAAGGAGTTAGTGGAATTCTGATGACAATGAAGTGGGGCGAGAGTGGACCGGATATCATCCACTCCGGTTCAGTTTTTGTATCCGGACATGGATAGAGATTCGGAGACTTAGCAAAAATTTGTATTCGTATATATCAAAGATAAATAAATATAGATATTAATAGATAACTACTTAATTCTTGTCCAAATATTTGATTTTATTTATAATTATATTTAATTTTATATAGTATTCAAAAAAAAAATTTAAAAATATATATAACCATATTAGTATACTATTAACTTGATTTATGGAACAGATCATAAGTAACCTGATCCGATACGACCTGATTCTTTGATCAGATCTAAATATTAGATCCAAATCAAATTCAATAGAAGATCGGGTTGGCTCGGGTTCATGATCAAATTTTTTGAACCAATAGATCATCGGATAGGGTCGGATCCATGTATAACCTAATCTTGATCCATAAAATATAAGTCCGGATCGATTCAGGTCTAAGTTATAATTGTTGACTTATGTACCAATTTTTAGGCTATCAAACAGATGCTGATCTATTGCTTGTTCTAACTCATATCTAATTCTACTTATGTTCTTATTCTTATTGATGTTTCTAATGAAGTATATGAAGCTAAAATGAGCACCAAGTCCCAACTAATGAGAGTATATGAAAATGAATACAAGATATTTGACATAATTTGAAAAGCTAGTGATGATAGCAAATAACCTTTGATCAATAGAATCTTGGTTCTTTTCTAATTTTTGTATAAAGTCTGGATGAATGAAGGTAGAAGAAAGTCAGGGAGTTCTATTTTATCTTTTTTTAAATTAGTATGCTTCTATCACTTCTATAATATTAGATGAATAAATATACTAATTCTAATTCGGATCCTATATTGAGTTTGGTTCAGGTCGGATCAGATCATTTATATCAAGTTTCAAATCAACCAAAAAGTTTCCATAGGTCGGCTCGAGTTGGGTCGACATTTAGTAAATCTAGATCCGATCCAAAAAATCGAACGAGTCCAATTTTAAAATCCAACCCAAATCCATGGATCCTTTAAAATAGTTCAGGTCGGATCTATGCAGATCGAATCAGGTTAGATCATGGGTCAACCCGATCTATTTATAGCCTTAGTCTTAAAGTTTAATTATTCAACTTATATTTATATTTATATTCATACTTCTAATATCCAATTCATATCCATGTCCTTTTAAAATAAACATGGATATGAATTTTTGCATCTCATAAATATTCTATATTTATATTCGTCAAATAAAATAAATGTGAATATGAATTTTTTGATATTTAATTCATATCTGATCTGATTTTGGCCCTACAATGAAGGCCCCTTCGTAGAGGTTTACAAAAAAAGGAGGGCTGAACCACAAATCCAATCCAAATTAGTTCTTCGATCTGATTTATATCAATCTTTTTTTAAAAAAAAAAAATCAATTTGGTTTTGATTTGAGAATGTATTAAACAGAAAAAAATTGATTTAATTTGGATTTAAGTTTTCAGAAGACTAATTTAAAGTGATCCGACCCATATATATATATATATATCTTACTTTTTTATATTCAGAAAAGAATTTTTTGTTAGGACTTAGCTCAGCCCATTTAGTCCATTGAATATCAACCTATATAAATTGCTTTTTTTTTTATATATTTGGACCTAGCTGAGCCCATTTAGACCAGTCCATTGTTTAATCAAACCAAATTTTTGAGTTAGTTTCAAACAATTTTTGTAGATGGTTGGCTTGGCTTCTATTTTGGTTTCAAAAATCATTTATTGGTGTGGAATCTGGTTGATGTTGGAACTAGCTGGAGCTAGAGAAGCCGAGGTCACCGTCAGGACCTGCAAAAGAAGTCCAAACTAGAGGAGGGGTGGCTCCGGCAGAACCCTTCGACAGTCAAGTCAGCTCTTTTGGCCAATAGAAATAGAATACTCAGCAAAAAAAGTAGCAAAGTTTCGGCATGGAGGAGAGAGCCTAGAGAAAACACATCTAGAGGATCTCTTTTATAGATAGAGCTTGTAACAAATTGATGGTGATAGTCGTAACTGTCGAGTAATGGATTGTTCAGACCATGTAGAGTTTATTACAGAGAGTGGTGTCCGTTGTCATGACGCATCAGCCTATTGGAATTTAATAGTTGAAGTTCGGAGGAGGTAAGCGCTGGCGGTGAAGAGTTTCAAGTTTTATCAATTTCAGAGGAGTTTGGACTCCTTTAAGATTGCCTGTGTGTAAGTGGGTTCATGCTGTGCAAATAGCTGGATTTGCATAGGTGTGAAGGCCCTTCTAGATGACTGCAGGAAGTTTGGCCAAAAGGAGTTTGGAGGTCCTATGACTGAAGAAATCCTGAAGAAAGTCCATTGGAGAAATTCAAAAGCAATTCTATTGGAAGGATCCAGGTGGAGATTTGCTAGAGAAGTCCGGATAGAGTTTGATTGGTGGAGAAGTCCGACTGCTTATCTATTCCTTTGAAGCTCGACTGCTTTCGAGGCCGTCTGGAGGCTGACAATGAAGTGGGTAAGGTACTTTTGCCTGCGTGTTCAAAGCTCTTGATATAGGAATCCTAAGGTCTGCCACCCTTAGTACATTGTAGGAGTTTAACTGGAGAGAAGTTCTGTTGATCCGGTGTTGGTCCAATATCGAATAGCTTGGATGTTTTTTTTTTTTATTGGGAAGAGGTTCAAGTAGCGCCAAGGTCGGCCAAACCATGCCATAATTAGACCTATCACTCAGTTGCCTGGGGTCTATCATCACTGTTCCAGTTCATCTGAGCAAAATCTATAATGCCCTATAGGTTCTGGGGATATCTGAAGGAGCTAGAAATCTGAATGAAGAAGATCGACCGATAAATTTAAGTTGGAGGTCTGCAGTCTCGATGCCTGAGCATAAATTCTTCACCGACTGATGTCAAGCATGACTGTCCTCACTGGATGATGTTTCCTCAAGGCTAGATATCCTATCGAACTTTGACAGGAAAGGGTTCACACCCAACACAAGTTTTCCTACCCTCGAGTTTGAAATTCGAACGATCTATTTTAGATTTGATCTAAGAAATTTTATGATTTAATTGAAAGTATTTCAATCTAATTTTTATGATCATAAATATGTTAGATTTGATCTAAGATGATTTATGATTAACTAGAATTAAAATTATTTCAATTTGAATTACATAAATATGTTTAGATTAGATCTAAAGTAGATTCATGTTTATGTTATTTGCATATTGATTATGATTCAAACATGCAATTAGTTGGTAGAACCATGTTGTTAAAATATTTTACAAATATCAAAATTATTTTTGAAATGCCAAATCCCAACCCTCCATCCAAAACTTAATTAAGAATTAAGAGTTGTTTATTTAGAATCTAGGATTATGAATTGAAGATCCTAAGACAAAAATCATAACACTTGGGTTAATAGGTTAGAGTGAATTAGATCTATTAATTAGGTTAGACCTAAGGTTAGATTAAAGAATGGACTAATCAGAGAATTAACTAAATCTAATCAAATATTATTTTAGATTAGGTCAAGAATTCTCTAGATCAATTATAATAGTTGTAGTTGGTTAAGTCCATATCTTTAACGAGTACCAAAATGAACTTGATTCTTGGCTACGTAGTCAAGCTTGAACTATTACATTGGTCCAATCAAAGCTAATTAATCAGTTGGTGTCTAAAATAAGTCTAGCATTTTCAGACTGGTGGTTTTTAATTGGCAGCCGGCTTACTTGGCTATTTTTAATGGTATCTAAGGCATGCTTTGGTAGACCCTCCCACTGATCTCACTTACCTGACCTTCTTGGTGAAGTTATGTTTTGATCAGATTAGTTAACAATTTTAGCTGACCCATGTTAGATAGATAAATCAGTGTGACTAATTTAGGTGCTAATGAAAAACATGTAGGGTTTCATGCATAAATTTCAAAACTTTTTCGAACTTAAAGCAGTGAAAGATAGATTAAATAGTTTAATCTACAATATGCATGTAATCAAATTATAAAACCCCACATCAAGGATCTATAACATGTCATGATGCAAATATAAATCTAAAAATAAATTAATCATAAGTGGTATTGATCATATCAATACTTAGATCTAGAATAATTCTAGATTTAATCCTACATCATATCTAGGTTACTAAGAGATCAGATTTTTTACCTTGCATGGGTCGAGAACTCCATGATTGATTTTTATTATTACTTTTAGAGCCG
The DNA here is from genome assembly GCA_006176705.1 of Cocos nucifera. Taxonomy (NCBI): domain Eukaryota; kingdom Viridiplantae; phylum Streptophyta; class Magnoliopsida; order Arecales; family Arecaceae; genus Cocos; species Cocos nucifera. Next base: position 350,706 of record QRFJ01000575.1, read on the forward strand.
CACACGTGTTCGACCTCTACAGGTAATCCACACGAACCTGCAACATTGATCGGAGGTTCGTCGAATGAAGATCCGCTCGAAGTGCTAGCTTCTCGTGGATCCCTCCGATGGTTGATCAAATACATGTTCTTCGGATCTCTTGGACACTCCAAGAGATAAAGAATATGAGGAGGAATAAGAAAAAAATCCAACCCTTGGATATTCCATAAATTAAAAAATAAAAATAAGAAAAAAATAAATCCTAAGAGAAGATAAATCTTCTCCTTCAGGACATCAATGGTTGATGTCCTAAAAATATCTCTATGCTAGGACAAGAGGAGACCTTCTTCTCTAAAATTTTTTCTAAGTTTTCAGATCTAAGATTTCTGATTTTATTCATATAAAATTTTCATAAAAATTAGAGAAGAAGGATTCTCCAAGAAATCCTAAGAGAAGACCTTTCTTCTCTTCTTCTTCTCTCATCAGGATATGATCAAATCATGTCCAAAAAGAATATCATACCCCAACAACTTGGAGTACTTATCTCCATGCCCTATTCCGCTCTCTCTCAAATTTTTATTATATAAAAATCATAGAGAAAAAATAAGAGAAAAAATACATAAAAGAAAATTAAAGAGAAGACAATCTTCTCTTACCTTGTTTCTTCAAGACATCAATCTTTGATGTCTTAATTGAAGACTCTTCTCCAAGAATCTTGGCATCCCAAAATTACACATGCCTTCTCCTCCTTTTTCTCTATTTTTTTCATGATTTTTTTGGGATTTATCACGTCCTCAAAGGGCCTTGAAAAGTGGCATGGGTTAACAACCAAAGACTAGGTCAAAGACTAGTCTTAGAAGGACTCTTGGTGGCATCCAACTTTTGGATGCCACCCCATCCCTTTCTCAATGTGGAGAACCAGCAAAAACATTTCTAAAAGGATGAGAAAAGGGTGCACAATAATATGGGAGGTGTGGAGTTTATTTCCATAGAGAGAGATAGAGTTTTAAGTTTTAAGGACTCTATCAAACAGAATCTCGTGCATAACTACTTTCCAATTTTGATCAATTCAAAATTTATTCCAAAATATCCAGATTATGAGGCATGGGAAATCATTCTTAGGCATGTAATTAAGTTACATTAACTTCTAAAAATGAAGTGTATGTGTGGGCTTTCTTAGGTGCAAGGAAAGAGAGAGTCCCAGTCCAACTGGGACTCCTCTTGTTTGACTAGATCAAAATAGGTTTGAACCTAATTTAAATTCTCATTTAAACTAGATTAAATGCTACCCAATTAAGAATGATTCTAGTCCAACTAGGAGTTAAATTAAATCAGATTAAATCAAGATTTAAATCTGATTTAAATCCTAAGTCAATTAGGTGCACCCAAGTCCTAGTCAAACAAGAAATTATTCTTTCTTACAATTAGCTTATCCAATAAACCAACTAGACTTAATCTAATTAAGTTCAAACTAATTTTAATTAAATCTAATTTAATTAAACTTGATCTCAGCCCAATTGCTTAATCAAATTGAGCTAATTAGCAATCCAATTGCTAATCGATCCTCCTGCAACACTTGCATTAGGTCAAACATCAATTGTATTGATGGATTGACCTTAGAATGATTCTCAATCATCGATTAACCATCTAATCAGATTACAAGCTCTAATATGTGTGACCCCATAGGTTTGAACCTAAGTCGGTAGTATGGGAACCAATTTTTGTACCAATCAAAATTATCATCTAGTAATAGTTCTCAACGTCTGGATAGATCGAGTGTATGCAAAGCAACATTTTTAGAATCCTGATCCATGGTTATTGTATAATTCATTCTTTTGATCAATAATACTCAAGATGACTTTGAGTACATTGTCAAATACTCATACAAGTCATCTCTATTGTATCTCAAAATTTTGCAAATCCCATGACACCTCATGAGGATTACCCAGGCCTAGGTTTTGCTAAATTATAATACATCGAGTCATTCTCTTTTTAAAGTTAATCAAGAGTGGTCAATTCCATCTTGATTCATACATTGACTTAACAAGTACTTGACTGTACCTAAAAATCTTTCGAACCTATATTAGAAATATAGGCAGTTTGGCACCAAAGTATAGTGAGTTGCTTACAAGTCACCATGGTGATCTCAGGTCAGAGGGACATTTATACCCATTGGCCTTAGCTAGCTACTCTTCATAGTAGAGTGCTACATTGGTCACGTTCAGTGTAGATGTACTCATATATCTTACCTGGATGCCATACCAGTGTCTCCACACCACTTGGTTATGAGGACAACCAACGCATATGGCATACAGCGACCTACATTCGATAAGTTATCGTTCTTATTAATAACTTATTATTTGATCATGAATAATTTAAAAACCATTTGATAAATTCTTCTTTATCGATTAATTATGGTTCTAAGGACTTCATCATAATTTAAGAGTTTATTTAAGGAAGATAAAATTTTTATGATGAACCAGCCAAATAACTATTATTATTAGATAATTTATATACTAATTTCAATCATCTATCACTTAGATAATTGGCTTTAGGATATATTTTCTAATAGGTGCTCCTAGACCATTCTATCAATGGGCTCCCTTAATCTGACTTGGTGAAGTCATTGAGAGAATTATGATTAGCTGATTCATCTAACTCTCTTCTCTCAAATTAAATTAATTAAATCTTCTAAAATTATTAGGTCCTCAAAATAAAATAGTTATGGTGCTAACTAGATCATAGCCTCCCATTAAGGTAGATGGTAATGGATCTAGTAGACTTGGTGGACATTGGAGGTGTTGAAATCTGGCACCTCGAGATTTGATCCACGATAATCTAAGAATGAGATTTAGGAGCCATGAGAAAGATCAACCAATATACAGTCAGGCTGGCTCAGATATGCAGTCGAGCCGGCTCTCTCGGGCGAATAGAAACCAGTGCTCAGGTGAGATGCAGTCGAGCCAGCTCGGCTTCTGATGGAGCCGGTTCGATGGAGGCGAATAGCACGATGGCGAACAGTGCATGGGCATACGAGCGGAAGCCTTTGTGATGACACTCTAATGATCGATGAAGCTAGGTCTATTGGATCAAATTTTATTGATCATTTATGATCGTTGAAATCAAATTTTACTGATCGATGAAGCTAGGTCTATCGGATCGAGATGGTCTTTTGTGATGACACTCTAATGATAATTATTTAGATAATGAATAGTAAAAGTAGACATTAAATTTTAAAATTATATAATATTTAGAGTAAAAATATAAAAAAAAGTTATGGCAGTGGTTATACCCAACCACTGCAATATATTGGGCCCACGGTAGTAGTTAAACTAAACCGCTATAATAGGTTAGACCTATAGAAGTAGTTATAGATAAGCGCTACTATAGGTCCAATCTATGGCAGCGGTTCAAATAACTACTGCCATATGTTGTATCTATTACACCAATTATCCTAAACCGTTGCTATAGGTTTGACCTATTACAGCGGTTTCATGTAACTGCTGCTATAGGTAGAGCTATGGCAGCGGTTAGCGTAAACCGCTATCATAGGTCGGGCCTATGCTAGCGGTTCTTTATAACTACTGCTGTAGGTTCTATTGTAGCAGTTTTCAAAACTGCTACGGTAGTATGTGCTGTCGTAGCCCCTTTCAGTAGTAATATTTTCTAGGGCCTAGTCATCATTCGTTTGATGCACCAAACTCAATCATGTTAATGGTTGGATCTAACTAAAACTTTCAGTAGAGGCTCTAGCCTACTGAAAACATACTTAGGATAAAATCTAATACTAAAAATTATTTAGAAAAATAATTGATTAAGAACCTACCTATAGATACACATGGGTTAGCCAGAGTTTTCCTCAGGCCCGTATGTAGGGATTCTAGTACACACTATGGAATTAGGGTAATTCTTTGAATTGGAGGTAGAGGCTACCAATTTGAATAAAATAGTAGAAGAATCTTTTGATTAAAATCTAAATCTTAAGGCTTAATAATCATTTACTAATTAGGCTTTTGGTTCTTCTTTATGTAGTTAAGGCGAAACCATAGTTGCTCCATTCACTATTGGACAGTGATAAACTTATGGGATCTAACTTCGATAATAAGTATTGAAAGTTGAATATTGTTCAATAGCATGAAGAGATTCGTGCTGGGGCTTCTATACCCAGTCTAAACAAAAAGTCCAAGATTAACCTAGATCAGATAGAGTGCTTCTACTATAAGAAGCAGGAGCACTGAAAGAGGAACTATCCATAGTATCTTGCTTTCCATGAGCCCAACAAGCTAAACAAAAGAAAAGAGCAAGGAGCTACTGATCAAGAAAGTTATATGATAACATCTTATAATTTCTCTATTTATGATACTACTACGTGGGTTTGGATACCGAAAGTCTAGTTCATATTTGCAATTCATTGTAAGAAGTTCAAGTTAGTAGAAAATTTAAAAATGACAAGCGATTCCTAAATATTGAAGATAGAAGATCTGTTTTAGTTCTAGCTATAAAAATAGTTCAGCTTATTTTCAATGGTATAGATGATTGTCATTATTATCCTTCTTTTCTGATGAATATAATCTCTATTGGCCTTTTGATCAAAGATGGTTATCATTTATCAATAAAGAAAGATTATTGTGATATCATTATAAATGATGTTGCAATAATGCATAGACAATGAAGAAATAGCATTTACATTTTATGACAGCCTATGAGTGTAATGTACACTTCTAAAAAATATTCTAGATTAGATAATATTTCTGATATCTACCTATGGTATTGTAGGTTAGATTACATTAACAAGAATAGGATAAATAGGTTGAGTCAAGAGAAAATTTTCAAAATCAATGATTATGAATCACTTCCAACCCGTGATTCCTATCTTCTTAGAAAAATGACTAAATCATCTTTTACTAGAAAAAGTGAAAGAGCCACTGAGCTCTTAGGTCTAGTATATGCTAATGTATGTAGACCTATGAGTACAAGTACTAGAGGTGGATTTTTCTACTTCATCACTTTCACAGACAACCTATTCATGTATGGGTATATCTATCTGATGAAACACAAGTCAGATTCATTTGAAATGTTCAAACGATTCTGAAATAAAGTGAAAAAATAAATTGAAAAAGATATTAAAACTTTTTGATCAAATCAAGAAGGTGAATACCTATCCAGTGAGTTCATGACATATCTAGGAGAGAATGAGATTCTCTTATAATGAACTCCTCTAGGGACACCACAACATAATGGTGTATTGAAAAGAAGAAATCAAACCTTGTTAGACATGGTTCGATTCATGATGGGGTTTGCTAGTCTGCCTATTTTATTTTGAGATTTTGCTCTTGAGACTATATGTTTGATATTAAATAATGTTTCGAGTAAATTTATTATAAAGACTCCATATATGATATGAACTGGGCGTAGGCCTACACTCTCTCACCTTCGGGTTTAGTATTGTCTAGCCTATGTCAAACGTTTGCATATAAATAAACTTGAACTCCAATCCGATAAATATGTATTTATAGGATATCCTAAGAAAACTAAGGATTATTATTTCTACCATGCTGAAAAATAAAAGGTGTTCATTAGTAATCGGGCAATCTTTTTAAAATAGGAGTTTCTTGGTGAAGGAACTATTGCCTCTAAGATTGAATTTAAGAAAGTTCAACAGGTAGAAAAGTCGATACTAGTAGCCAAACCTGAATCAGATTTGATTAGATTAAATCCAAAGCCCCCTCCACCATTAAAGCGATCCAGTAGAGTACCACATCAGTCAAATAGATACTATGATTTCTTGGTCTGAGATGGTGATCCCAATGAACTCAATGAAAATAATAAGGATCCAATCACCAATATGGATGCTATGTAGAGACCTGATTCTAAGGAGTAGCTTGAGGCCATGAAATTTGAGATGGAGTCCATAAAGGTCAACAATATGTGGACATTGGTTGACCCACCTAAAGGTGTTAAATCCATTGGGTGTAAGTAGATCTTCAAGAGGAAGAGGGGCACAGATGGAAAGGTGAAGAGCTATAAAGCCTATCTGGTTACTAAAGGATATCATCAATATTATGGTATTGACTATGATGAGATATTTTCTCCTATGATTATGCTCAAATCCATTTAGATTATGCTTGTGATAGCTATCCATCTGAACTATGAGATCAAGCAAATGGATGTGAAGACAGTTTTTCTAAATGGAGGGCTGACCGAAGAGGTGTATATGATACAACCTAAGGGATTCACATCCACAGACGAGTCCAAGATGTGCAAACTTCAAAGATCCATTTATGGATTGAAGCAGTCATCTCGAAGTTGGAACATGCATTTTGATAAAATTATCAAAACATATAGCTTCGTTAAGAATGAAGAAGAGCCTTGTATTTACAAATAGGCAAATAGTCCGATAGTGGTACTCCTTATCTTATATATTGATGATATTCTCTTAATCGAAAATGACATCCCCATACTGCAAGAAATAAAAATTTGGCTATCATCTCAGTTCTTCATAAAGGACTTGAGTAAAGCATTCTGCATCCTAGGGATGAAGATCTATAGAGATAGATCTAAGAGGATGCTTGGGTTATCCTAATCCACGTGCATAGAAATTGTGCTGAAGAGGTTCAGCATGAAGAATTTTAAGAAGGGCTATCTTTCGATGGATCATAGAATTTTTCTGTCTAAGAAGAATTAACTGACAACTCCTGAAGAGAGAGCGTATAAGTAGAATTTCATATGCTTTGGTAGTGAAATCTATCATGTACACCATAATATGTATGAGATCAGATGTGGCATACTCACTAGGAGTAGTGAGTAGGTACCAATCTGATCCAGAAGAGAACTACTAGAAGGTGGTGAAAACCATCCTTAAGTATTTAGGAAACACTAAGGAACAATGGCTCATTTATGGTGAGTCAGATTTGAAGCTTATGGGGTTTACAAACTTTAGCTTTTAATCTGACCATGATGATAGTAGAAGTGTATCGAGTTATATCTTTATCCTAAATGGTGGAGCCATCTACTAGAAGAGTTCCAAGCAGCACACTATGGCAAACTCAGTATGCGAGGTGGAGTACATCACGGCATTCAATACTGCAAAAAAAGCTATGTGGCTAAGGAAGTTTATCACCGAGCTTGGAGTAGCATCCTTCCTGGATGGTCCAATCTGCTCTACTGCAACAGCACTAGTGCCATTGCTCAGGTGAACGAATCGAAGGCACGTCAGCGAACGAAGAACATATTGCATCGCTACCACCTGATTCAGGAGATCGTGGATCGAGAAGACATCGACTTTCAAAAGATCGATGAAAAGGAGAATATGGCCGACCCCTTCAATAAAGCCCCGGTGGCAAAGGAGTTTGACAACCACAAGTCAAAGATAGATATTAGATACTATACTAAGTGGCTTTAGGATAAGTGGGAGTTGTTAAAAAATGTGTTCCAAAGCCAATCATCAATCTGTTCAGGATTATGCTATTTTGTAATTGTAAATAATTTGTTATTGAATAAAATTTTATTCTAGCATTTTTCATCATAAATTTACATCTTCTAATAAACTCCATATTGTGATGAAGTTTTTAGGACTATTTAGTTTCGATAAAGAGAGGATTCATCGACTAGTTCTTAAATTATTCATGATCAAATGATATATTATTAACTAGGACGACAATGTTTATTGAGTATAGGTCGATGTATGCCATATAGGTTAATTATTCTCTTAACCAAGGAGTGTGGAGATACTAGTATTGTATATAGGTAAGATGTAGGGATACATAATCACTGAATGTGACCAACTCTAGAGCATTCTGCTATCGAGAATTGCTTTGATGGGATATGGATATAAGTATCCCTTAGACCTAAGATCGCTATAGTGGCTTGCAAGCAACTCACCATGCTTTGGTGTCAGACTATCTAAATTTTTAATTCAATGATGAAAGATTTTTGGGTATAGTTAAGTACTTGTGAAGTCAGTGCGTGATTAAGATGGGATTGACCACTCCAAGAGTTTGGAGTTAATGCATTGTTGTATTTTAATTTAGCAAAACCTTGGTCAGGATAATCTATGAGATGGGTTTAGTATTTTGAAATATAAGGTGGATGATCTAGTCAAGGTTGATAATTAAACTCTAAGTTATCCTATGAGCATTAAGGTCAAGAGGATGAATTATACGAAAACTATATCCACATGGGTTCTAAGAGTGTTGCTTTACATATTCGACCTACCTAGCCATCGAGTATCATTGCTAGATGATCACTTTGATTGATATAAAAATTTATTTCTATACTAACAACTTAGGTTCGAACCTATGGGGTCAAACACATAAGAGGTCTTGATCTGATTGGATGGTTGATCAATGATTTAGAATCGTTCTAAGGTTAAACAATCAATACAATTGATGTTTAACCTAGTGCAAGTGTTATGGAAGGATCGATTAGCAATTGAATTGCTAATTATCTTAATTTGATTAAGTCAAAGAGCTGAGATTAAGTCTGATTGAATAAGATTTAATTAGATTTGGTTTGGGCTTAATTGGATCAAATTCATTTGGTTTATTGGACAAGCCAATTATAAGGAAGAACATGTCCCTGTTCAATTAGGACTTGTATGCACCCAATTTTTAATTTGATTAAAAATTAATTCAAATTTAAATTTAATTTAATCTAATTTAATTATACTTTTAGTTGGACTAAGATTATCTCTAATTAGATTGTATTACTTTTGATTTAATTTGATTCAAATAATAAGTTGGACAAAGTTAAAACTAAAAGTCCTAGTGTGACTAGGATTTCTCCATCTTGCATCGTTTTGCTTTTCATGCCACCCTCATGTCAATTTTCTTGGAATTTTTATGAAAAATTTTATTTGTAAAGAGTATCCATGCCCCTTTTTTGTCTCCCATCTGTTTAGAAGAAAATTAGTTGTGGAATAGGTCAAAACAAATAAGTTATTTTGATCTAGGACTCTATTGGATAGAGTTTGACACATCATCTTTCCTTAGTTCTTTGAGGCACCAAACCACCTGATTTCCCTCTAATTGTTTTGTGGGAAATAGAAGACTTTTGTTCACATGTTCTCTAGAGTCCATGCAAAATAATAAGGAGGGGTGTCCAAGAGTCGAGCGCCCCAATCCTTGCCCAATTTGGACATGCCTTTTTAGATTTTTGACCTAGACAAGGACTCTATTATAACTCTCTATTTAAAGGGAGTTAGGACATGAAATTTCTACAAGAATTAGACATGAGAGAGAAGGCTTGGGCATGGGAACCTTGGGCATAAAGGGTTTTAAGGTCTGGTGCTTCATTGAGACATAAACTATTGTCTGCTGGTTTAATTTTGAAAAAGTTTCAAAATTCCTATAAAAAATCCTAGATTTTTCCTTCAGGCTCATCAGATGTAGGATCTATCAACATATATAGAATCCTTTCATGCTCTAGGACTATCTTCAATTTTTGATACTAGCTATCGAAATTAAGTTCCAACAATTTATCACTGTCCAACAATGATTGGAGCGACAAGGTAATGGCCATAATTGTATAAAAGAAAAACAAAGCCTAATTAGTATATGAATTATTCAGCCTAAGGACTTAGACTTTAGTCTAAAGGTTCCTCTACTAATGTATATGAATTGTTAGCCTCTCCCTCCTGAAGAAATTTTCTAGTTCCTTACCGCAAGATCGATTTGATAGGATTAGATTTGCAGCAAAAATTTTGAAAAAAATTCTACCATCTGATCAAATCTAAGAGATTTTAGATCCAATTATATTGATCTAAAAATAAAAATAAAAAATAAATCAAATGTGTGATATCCTATATCACTTGATTGGATGAACCGTTCATCCACAGCGATGATCTAATGATGATTTGAGGTTTCGATGCTAGCCACGCATGTGCCTGGCCTCTATCGATGTCCACTCAAATCGAATCTGAAGATCTTATCTTTCTAGATTTGATCTCCAAATATCAGATCTAGAATCAATCTAGTGTGCCTTCGATCTAATCTCCAGCAACAGCATGTCCATCTCTCGATCAGGGAATCATCAGTGCAGCCTTCGCAGGATCAGCAATCCAACTCTTGTTCACTGATTTGCCCAACTCCTTGGGCATGAGAAGAGGGAGAGGAGTAGAGAGAGATGGCATGGAGGTGGAGAAATTGGCAGAGCCTAGGCATCGGATCATGAGATAATCAAACACCTTTGATCTAGGTCCCTTTTATAGACTACATGAAACCCTAGAGTCCTAGAACCTTAAGTAACTATTTTGCTTAAAGTAGAAGCACTCTACCAAGCCTTCCATGCCATATCTAAAATATTCCCTGATTTTTTTGCATAAAATAGAGGGAATATTTGCACCAAAACACGATAAAAATTGGCACGAAGCTATGGATAAGAAGATCAGGTGCAAGGGACTTTATCTATAGATGTTTGAACTTTTCAAACCACTAAAAGATAATTTTCAATCTTTATCCACTAAGGGCGCATGACAAGAAGGGGCGTGCACCCTCATTCTCCACACACAAACATCAGAGGCATGCACCCCAAGAGAATTCCCAAGGGATGCGCACCACCTCCCTTGATTTATGCAAAGATCAAGTCATTTTGACCCTTGTCCTAATGCCCTTTGCATAAATTTAGGACAAGCCCTGAACTCTTCTAGACAAGCCTTAATTTGATCAGGACAAACCCGTATAGGATTTCCAAAAGAGCCAAATCTAATTTGACTCAGTTGAGACAAATCAGAAAGTCGATAGAAGAAGAAAGTCAGGTCCAATCATATGCTAGCATGATTTTCTTGAACCTGATTGGATCTAATCCAAATCAATCAAACCATATTGGTCTAATTAATGACATCCAAATCCAAATCCTTATTTGTGTGATCTAGTTAGGTTTAGTTCTGTATGGTAATGAGATATGTTATGATTTTCATTATCGACATCATCGAAATACCTTTTGATGGATCAGAACTCTTCTAATTCATCCAATTAGAATTATCAATCATCAATATAATTCTAATCGATCCCAAAATCTACTAGTGACACCTAGCAGTATGTGTTGGCAATTCATTAGAATTGAATACGAACCTCTTGGTGTAACTACCTATATGATTGGATTCTTCTATCATGAACCTTGATAGGATCTAGGTCATGGTGAACTCATCACACCCTACACCTGTCATATGAATAAATCATTCGATTCTAGTCTAATGTGAAATCCTTATAGAAACTCCTTTCTATTATATTCACACTACCATGGCCATGAATTTTAGAACTCGATCTCATGATCATTATAGGACTACTCCTCAATCGAGGTTAATAGATCTTATTTCAGTACGATCCAATTTCTATAATGAACATGCTATGGCCAACATACACCTCAAGATTCTAAATAGCTATGAGATCGAGTTATGGTGTAGTCAAACTATAACACCCTTAAGATGAACTATCGATGCACCTCAGATCAAAGAACTCGATACATGATTGCAGCATCGAGCTAGTCATCGATGAAAAGGTAGACTCCCTTATGACTGCTTGAGATGGTCATGCTCAGTGCCTTTGTTCTCAATAAGTATCTATACTCTTACTCTAGTGTCTCCACACTATAGACTCAAGACTTATGTATCCTAAAAAAATGATCGTACACCGATCTTTCAGATCGATCATCATCCTCGTGATGATCCTATGATTGAGAGCAGTTTATGAGTTAATTATGATAACACATACCTTAAATTCTCAACTCTTGAGAATATGTGTTATCATGCTCGTTAACCCAATGGATGTATCACAAACACATATATATAATATGATAGAAAAAATAATTTTTTTATTAATTATAAATCAAAATTATAAAAATATTTTTAAAAAGTATTTACAAGTATCGATCAATCTAGCTTCTGGGGTACAAATCTAACAAACTTTCACTTGACCTAAAGCCAATTGGCTATAAATCTAAGTCCCATTTTCTCAAGCTGGGCTTCGATCTTCTACTGGCCTAAAGGCTTCATTAATGGATCAGCCGCATTATCTGTGGTGTTGACTCTCTTAACCTTAACATATCCCTTCTCAAGATAATCACGGATGAGGTAGAATTTGCTATCACTGTCTACTTGAAACTCTTTCAGTTTACAGTATGACCATTGCATAAGAAAGACTTTCAGAAGTTGACCTTCGATCATCTATTTCAGACATAAAGTTTAAGTCTATATACCCTTAGATCTGGAGTTCTCGATTATCAAAGATTAGAAACATACCCTTAGTCCTTCTTAAGTACTAAAGGATATATTTCATAGAAGTTCAGTGCTCTTTGCTTGGATTTGACTGACACCTACTTGTGACACTCACAGCATGGACGATATCAGGTCGTGTATATAATATGGCATACATGAGGCTTCCTATTACTAAAGCATAAGGGATCTTGCTCATGCATTTAATTTTTTTAGGTGTGTTGGGGCACATCTTTTTGGAGAGATGAATGCCATGTCTGAAGGACATTAGTCCTCTCTTATAGTTTTTCATGCTGAACCTCTTCAGCACCTCATGTATATACATCTTTTATGAGAGACCTAGCATCCATTTTGATCTATCCCTATAGATCTTAATCCCTAAAACGAACGATGCTTCTTATAGGTTTTTCATAGAAAACTCCTTAAATAATCATATCTTGATCGATGTCAGCATAGGAATGTCATTCCTAATCAGAAGGATGTCATCCATGTATAGTACGAGGAAGACAATAGTGCTTCCACTGATCTTCTTGAACACATAGGATATCTTCTCATTCTTAATGAAACCAAATAATTTGTTTACATCATTAAAACGAGTATTCTAGCTCTGAGATACTTGTTTAAGTCCATAGATGGACCTGTGCAGCTTGTAGACCTTATGATCACAATCACCAAAAGTGAAACCAAGCTACTATTCTATGTAGATATCTTTCTCAAGATATCCATTTAGGAATACCATTTTTACGTCCATCTGTCATATTTCATAATCAAAATATATTGCAATTTCGAGCAGCATGCGGATGGATTTAAGCATGGCCACTGGCGAGAAGGTACCTTAATAGTCGGTGCCTTCACACTGACTATATCCTTTTGCCACTAACGTAGATTTGAATATCTCTACATTTTCATTTGTACCTATTTTTCTCTTGAAGATCCATTTACATCTAATAGGTATAATACCTTCAGGTGGATCTACCAAGATTCAGACTTGGTTCGAGTACATTGAGTCAATTTCTGACTTCATTGCCTCTCGTCATTTCTTGGAGTCGATATCTAATATCGCCTGGTCATAGGTTTGGAATCATCACCATGAACCCCATTTTCCATAAGAAATATTTTCTCTACATCTTTTGAAATAGTATTCAAGTACCTTTCAAGAGGACAGAAAATCCTACTCGACCTATGAGGTAGAAGGGGTAGTGTGTGGATCGGCTCAATTGATTGGGTTTTTTAGGTTTCTTGGCTTATTGCTCTTCGAAGACTTTCTCCTCGAGCCTAATCTATCTCTCGGTGCCACCATCTTGAATAAACTATTTCTCAAAAAAAATGGCATGTCGACTCACAATCATATTATAGTCTTCTCGAAGATAGAAATAATATCCTAATGACTCTTTAGGATATCCAATAAACCAAGCTCTAAGGGATCTAGACTTTAACTTGTCCGTCTGTTGTCTCTTGACATGAGCCAGATAACCTTAAATTCTGAGATGACTCAGACTTGATTTCTTACCATGTCATATCTCATGCGGTCTGATAGGAATGATTTTAGATAGAGCCCTATTTAGTAGGTAAATTGCTGTCATTAAATTATCATCAAAGAAACTTAGGAAGGTCCATGAATTTCATCATGAATTGGACTATATCTAATAGGAACTAGTTTCTCCATTCAAAAAATCTCGTTGAGTTGAGGCATTCCAAGTGGAGTCCATTATGAGACTATGCCATTATCCTTTGAGTTAGTTCAAAAATTCTTAACTAAGGTATTCACTTTCTTGAACTGATCAAAGAACTTTAATGGCTAACTTTTCAAAGGCTTTAAAGTTGTATCACATCAGGTACACATACCTATACCGAGACTGATCATCAGTAAAAATAATGAAGTAGAGAAAATTGCCTCTGACCAGCATATCGAATGGGCCGCACACATTTGTATGTACCAAGGCAAGTAGGATTGTGGCCCTTTTCCCATATCCTATAAAGAAAAGCTTGGTCATTTTACCTTGAAGGCATGATTGATAAATCGGATATGACTTGAAAGTCAACGGATCCATTAGTTCGATTTTTTTCAATTTGTTAATTCCATCATTAGCTATATGACCTAGCTCAAGGTGCCACAGATACCTTTCATTTAGACTATCCCTAGGTCATTTTGATTCTATGGCATTTATGAAAGGAATATTCCCTTAAGCCAATTAATTTTTGGAATGTTCTTTGTCTTTCAGACTCATATAATGATATTTTTAATAAATAAAGGCATTTATTTCATCATATGCAGTGACTTATTATTTATTTAAGATTATGATGAATCCTATAAATTAGGGCTATGATTTTAGGATTATGATGAGATCATACCAGTGAGACTTAAAATCTTAAAATTCTAATTTAAATATTCCTAGTCGATGGGACACTGAGTTAGGGATCAATGTTTTTTGGTAAGACTAGCACATTCTTTGTATGCTTGATTGAGAGGATGATTGATCTCACAATTCTTGTGTATGATACTAACACAAAAATATGAGTGCTCATTAGAAAATGAGTTCATTGAATTGATCCAAATCGAGAATATCTAATGGAGTCTTATCTACATGTCAATAGATGGTTCTCATAGTGGAATTTATGCATGTAATCCTTTGATCCAAAACTACCATAGAATCTTATATATATAAATTCATATTTTGGTTCATACTCATTCATGACTCTATTATGTATGGGATGATCTGAATATGGTAGATTATATATATGAAGGTTGTGAGTAGGTTAACATGGAATTGATCTCTCTTGGTAAGAGGAAATAGCGTCCTACTTGCTTCAAACAAATGATGATTCAGGAAGACTTTGATCAAAGCATGATGAAAAATTAGAAATGGTTTCTAATAAATAAATCATCATCATAAGATTGAAAGAGAAATGAATATGATATTGGGGTTGGCATACTTTCATACCCAGAGTCATATTCAGGATGCAGGGAGATCGAAGGATCTAGTTGCATGATGATTTTCACTGAAGGATATTTTTGATATTTTCATCAAAATTTTACATCTTTTGGATAGTCATGATACGTTGCTAGACGTCAATCATGTCTTGTGGGTTTGATTAAATTAAAATTTTAATTTGATTATTAAATTAGAAAATATTCTAAATTAAGTCAAATTGGGTTGGCTAGTTTTGACCTAAATCGGTTTGGTTGAGTTCTAACCAGATTAGATCAAATCACACCCAGACTCACTGCTGGTTAGATGTGAAATCCAATGGATCACACACAAAGAGAATTGATTAAGGGTCTAATTGGATTAGACCATGTTTGCAAGATGAACATGCTAGCACATGTAGCAAACCCTAGCACCTGGTTTCGAGTTGGATTTGAATCGGCTTTCGATTTAGACTAATTTAGATCTAATTTGAGCCAAATAGGATTTGATCTTAAATTAGATTAACCTAGATTAATTAGGCTTTAGATTGGGTGTCACATGCCTGCATCCCATGCACCAGAGAGTCTCTCTCTTGCGCATGGGAAGTCTTTCATGCGCAAAGAACTCTTTGGCGCATGGAATTAGTTGGCGCCTACCTTCTTTGACTTTTTTGATTATATTATATCACATAATTTTTATATTGGCGTGGACATCAGATATGGGGTGCAGAAGAGTCCTTCTGCAGATGAAATACTTCGTTATTATTTTGAGAAGGAATTTTTTTTTATCGCCCAAGACTCCATGCCGCCTACTCCTCCTTGATGCCTCTTGGACCAAGTCAAAGTCTCTTGGGACTTTGACTATTCAAAGATTATCTCCATGCCTTCTTACTGAATGGGCATCCCTTTAGAGCCATTGGACGGCCTTTTTATATGATCTAATGGATGAAATGGGTGGCGCCAAAGATGAAATATTGCGACTCTTCGTAAAAAACTTATGTAGAATTAGTCCAAGAGTCCTTCTACTTTAAGGCACCTCTTGGACTAAGTCTATATCTCATTATTTACTAATGAGGTATGAGATTGGCTGATGGAGCATGAGAAATTGATGAGGAAAGGGCATGAGATTTTCTATTGGCACCCCTACGTACATTATAAATAGGGGTGCGCACCAAGAGTTCGAGAGTGTATGAAAATTATCTTTCTTTCTTACAAGAGTTTCTTTTTATCCAATTTTCTTTCTTCCTTTCTCTTATCTAGACCTTGTCCTTATAAGGACAAGAAGTCATCTTAAGACTAAGAGATTAGGAAGGAAAATTAAGAAGACAAATAAAAAAGAAGGATAGATAAGGAGAGGCAAGGAAGGTGACATAAAAGCTAAAGAAGGTCTTGCCCTTTTTAATTAAAGTTCTTATTATTAGAACTCTAATTATATAAATCAGAGGTGCTGGTGTCTTGATCAAGTCTCTATGTGGATCAACGTTGGAGGGTGAACATGTGGGCACCTGGTGGAACCCCTAACGGACTGCTACCGACGATCAGGGTCAATTTAGGGTTTAGCGATAAGAGGTATGTTCTAATACTTTCTTTTATATTACAAATGCATGTTATATGATTTAATTGCTAATGAGGTGGTCCTAGGGTTCGGGTTTGGTTTATATGATTTCATGTTTTATTTTGAAATCCATGCTTTCGCCCTATACACCAAACCCATCAGTGGTATCAGAGCAAGCCTTATTAGGTTAAATCATATAATGCTTTGCTTATAGTATAATGGCATAAATAAAAAATATGATATAATATTTTTAGCATGTTTTAATTTATATGATGAGATCATATTCTTTTTCTTATCATAATGAGATTATGTTGTATATATTATTCTGTAAAGGTTGCCCTGATATAGTGGAAAGTATTCACTATATAATGATGGTTGTCCTAGAATAATTATACATGTTAATTGACATATATAAATTTTATCATAATTAATGCTATTATGCATTTAGTTTGTTTTAAATCAATATGTGCATTGAGACTATTTAAATTCCTCTATAAAAAATTATATTAAGTTGTAGTATAATTAATCTATAGCTAAATCAGTCAGGATGTCTAATTGATCAATCGGTGTCTAGAAAAAATGGTTCTTGATTGGTAAAGAGAATATAGTTTTTTAATTGATTCTGTTGTTTGACCTGACCAATTTATTGGTGTCTAAGGAAAGCAATGGGGGGACTCCCATTTCTCTCCTATTTACCTGGCTGATTTGATTAATTTAATTTTAGATTGAAATGCTTAATATTATATTCACTACATTAAGGCCTTCCTTCATACTAGTTTCTTATTATGTCCAGAACCATATTAGTTCTATTGTGTAACCACAAGATCTATCATGGGGAAAGATGTAATATTAATCTAGTGCATTGAGATGCTTACAGCATTTTGAATATACTACTTTGTTGTGTAACCACAAAAGTAGTTATATTTCAATTTTGACTGTATAGAAATGAAGGGTTCTACTTAAACTAAAATATTAAAGTTTGTTGTGCTAACACAAGGCTATTAATGTTTTAGAGGCAAAAGTTTTTGAGAGTTGCATAAAATGCAATTGGAAAGAGTTTCCTATCCTTTGAACTTATAATAGGTTTGTTGTGCAACCACAAGAATTTTTTATAAGGAATTAGGATCTTATTCTCACTAAGAAAATCAATAAGAGGGTTATGATTTTTAGTGGGAGACATAATTAAATTAAAGTCCTAATTTAATTATGTTTTGTCATCATGAATTATTTGCTTATATATTGTTCTTTATTATGTAGATTAAATGGCTTCTTCACTTTCATTACATTCAATTTTGGATTCAAATAAATTGACTGATCAAAATTATGTTGACTGATTGAGAAACTTAAAAATAGTACTCAGTCAAGAAAAACTCTCCTATATTCTTGATGCCCCTGATCCTAAGCCATTAGAAAATGATGCCATAGATGAAGATAAGTCCACATACAAGATGTGGCAAAATGATTCTCTTACTGTCAAATGCATCATACTTGCCTCTATGAATAATGAATTACAGAGGCAGCATGATAGCATGGACACTCAATCCATATTGCTCAATCTAAAAGAGCTTTATGGAGAGCATAGTAGGACTGCTAGATATGAGATATCTAAGCAATTATTTCATGCAAGAATGATAGAAGGAACATCCATACAAAATCATGTTTTGATGGTAATTGACCTAATCACTCGATTAAGTCAATTAGGTTTTGTAATGGATGGAGAGTTAAGTCAGGATTTGATCCTGCAATCACTTCTAGAATCATTTTCTTAGTTTGTCGTGAACTATCACATGAACAAACTGAATTCTTCATTGCCTGAGCTGTTAAATATGCTCAAGACAGCAGAAAGCCATATCAAGAAAGATAAGGCTCCTCTTCTTCTTGTGGAAGGGATCTCCAAGAAGAAGGCAGGCAAAAAGGGTTCAAAGAGAAGGTTGAATCCTAAAAGTGGTATAAATAAGAAGAAAAAGGGGAAGAAGGTCTCTAGACAGACGACCTATTTTCACTGCAGCAAAGCAGGCCATTGGAAGAGGAATTGCAAGGCTTACCTTGCAACCGTGAAGTCTGGTGCAAATAATGCACCAAAAGGTATGTATGAGATACATACTATATTATCATTAAATTCTTTCATTTCAAATTCTTTGGGTATTAGATACCGACTGTGGTTTTCATATCTGCAAATCTTTGCAGGGGCTGCAGAAAATTAAGAGTTTGAAGAAAGGTGACTTCAAGCTCTATGGCGCTGGAGGAGAGTCTATCCAAGCAGAAGCTGTAGGGACAAATATATTGAAGTTACCTTATGGGAAGATCTTAGAGCTTACAAATTGTTATTATATGCCTAAGATCATTAGAAATATTATATCTATACCCTTGTTATTAAAATAAGGTTATAGTCTTAATGTAACGAGCGAAGGTTGCTCGATCAAATATTCTAATGAAAATATTTGTTTTGGCATATTTAGCAATGGTTTGTTGACTCTATGTTTGGATGACAATATATTTCATATTGATGAAAATACGTAAGAGAGATGACATAAATAATACTTTACTTTGGCATTGTCGATTAGGTCATATTAGTGAGGCTAGGATTAACAAGTTATACAAAGAAAAGTTCTTTGATCCTTTTGATTATGAATCATTGGGAAACTTGTGAATCATGCCTCATGGGTAAAATGACCAAGATTCCATTTAGTGGACATAGAGAAAGGACAAATGAGTTATTAGGACTTGTACATACGGATGTATGTGGTCCTATGACAACTCAAGCCAGAGGAGGATACTCTTATTTTATTACATTCACTGATGATTTATCTAGGTTTGGATATGTGTATCTTATGAAACACAAATCAGAAGCCTTTGATAAATTTAAAGAGTATCAAAGTATGGTCGAAAAATAAACTGGACAATGTATAAAAATCCTTCGATCTGATCGGAGAGGAGAATACTTATCTAGTGAGTTTCTAGACTATCTTAAAGTTAAAGGGATTCTCTCTGAATGGACACCTCCTTATACACTGCAATTAAATGGTGTAGTCGAAAGAAAAAATCGTACCTTATTAGATATGGTACGGTCCATGATGTGCTTCACTGAATTTACCTATTTTCTTCTGGGGTCATGCTCTGGAGACTGCAATTTACATCTTGAATAGAGTTCCTTCTAAATCTGTATATCTAGTACTCCATATGACATATGGAGAAGTAAGAAACCTAATCTTAAGTATCTTAAGATATGGGGTTGTCCAGCTTATGTCAAAAAAAATTTTGGACATAAACTTGATGCTAGATCAGACAGATGTCTATTTATAGGATATCCTAGAAATAGTATAGGATATATTATTCTACCATCCTACTGAACAAAAGGTATTTGTAAGTAGGCATGCCATTTTCATGGAAAAAGAATTTATCCTAGAAAAGGGCAGTGGCAGAAATATTGAACTTAGTGAAGTTCAAGAAAAACAAATAGAAATTTCTCAACCATATAATCATATAAAAGAACCAGAACACATAACTCCTATCCATAGGTCTAAAAGAGTACGAAATACACCTGTGAGGTATGGTTTCATTATTGAGAATAATGAAGCCCAAGTCATTGAAAATGACGAACCTCTGACCTATGCGGAAGCAGTCAAAAGTAAGGACTCTTACAAATGGCTGGCTGCCATGCAATCCAAAATGGAATCCATGCACACCAACAAAGTATGGACTTTGGTGGATGCACCAGAGGATATAAACCTTATTGGATGCAAATGGATTTTTAAGAAAAAGATTGGAGCTGATGGTCAAATAGAAACCTATAAGGCCAGATTGGTGGCTAAGGGTTTTAGGCAAAAATAGAAGATTGATTATGATGAAACATTTTCACCTATTGCCATGCTCAAATCTATTCGGATTATGCTTGCTATAGCAGCATACCACGACTATGAAATATGGCAAATGGATGTAAAGACTGCCTTCCTTAATGGTTTCCTTGAGGAGGAGGTCTATATGTCACAGCCAGAGGGATTTGAGTCAAATGAGAAACCAAATCAGGTATGCAAGCTTAAGAGATCCATTTATGGATTAAAGCAAGCATCAAGGAGTTGGAACATCCATTTTGATGAAATAGTAAAAGAGTTTGATTTTATCAAGAATGTTGATGAACCATGTGTGTACAAGAAAACTAGTGGGAGAACCATAGTCTTCTTGGTTCTGTATGTAGATGACATACTACTCATTGGGAATGATATCCCAATGTTACAATCAGTCAAATTATGGCTATCAAATAAGTTTTCCATGAAAGATTTGGGAGAAGCATCCTATATACTAGGAATAAAGATCTATAGAGATAGATCTAAGAGGATGCTAGGCTTGTCCCAATCAAGGTACATTGACTTAATACTGAAAAGATTCAGTATGGATGGGAGTAAAAGAGGTTATTTACCCATGAGTCAAGGCATACATCTCTCTAAAAAGATGTCTCCTAAGACACCTGAAGAGAGAAATAGAATGAGTTCTATTCCTTATGCTTCGGCTGTTGGATCAATAATGTATGCCATGTTATGTACAAGGCCTGATGTTGCGTATGCTTTAGGCATTGCAAATAGATTTTAAGCTGATCCAGGAGAGGATCATTAGAAAGTTGTGAAAAATATTCTTAAGTACTTGAGAAGGACTAAAGAATTTTTTTAGTATATGGTGGTTCTGTTCTTAAATTAGAAGCATATTCTAATTCTAGTTTTCAATCAGACCCAAATGATAGCAAATTCATTTTAGGGTATGTCTTGTTAGATATATGTGCCCTAGAAGCCAGAATTGGCTGACACTTGTAATACACTTCTAGGGGCAAAATTATAATTTTGACTATAATTAATGAAATGGGTTATTTTCTATCACACCTGTGTATTTAGTGTCTGTGATACATCCTTTGAGTTAATGGTAATGATAATTCATATTTTCAAGAGTTAAAAATTTAAGACATGAATAATCATTATTAACTCATAAACAGCTCTCGACCATAGGATCATCACGAGGATGGTGATTGATCCGGAAGGTTGGTGTACGATCGCTTCTCTTTAGTAGATGAGTCTTGAGTCTACGGTGTGGAGACATCGGAGCGAGAGTACAGGTACTCGTTAGAGAACGAGGGCACTGAGCGTGACCACCTCGAGTAGTCATTAGGAAGTCTACCATCTCGTCAATGACTGACTCGATGCTGCAGTAGTGTGTCTGGTTCTTTGACCTGAGATGCATCGGCAGTTTACCTTGAGGGTGTTATAGTTTGACTACACCATTACTCGGTCTCCTAGCCATATGGAACCCTGAGGTGTATGTTGGCTATAGCATGTTCATTGTAGGAACTGGATTGCATCAAGATGGGATCTATCTACCTCGGTGGTAGAGGAGTAGCCCTATGATGATCATGAGAATCAAGTTCAGAAATCCATGGCCATGGTAGAGTGAAATAATAGAAAGAGTTTCTATTTAGATTTTTACATTAGACTCGAATCGAATGATTACATCATATGACAGAGACTAGGGTTTGACGAGTTCACCTTAACCCTAATCTGATCAGGGCTCAAGATAGAAGAACTGAATCACACAGGTAGCTGCACCAAGAGGTTCGCATTCAGCTCTGATGGGTTGCCACCATATACTGCTAGGTGTCACTGGTGGATTTTGGGAGCAATTAGAATGATTTAGATGATCGATCATTCTAGCTGTTCGAATCAGAAGAGTTCTGATCCATCGAAAGGAGTTTCGATGATGTCTATGATAGAGATCATGACATATCCCATTACCATACAGAACTGAACCTAACTGGGTCACACAAACAAGGATTTGAATCTGGTGATCATCAATTGAACTGATCTAGTTCAATTGATCTGAATGAGATTCAATTAGGTTCAAGGAAATCGTGCTAGCACTCGATTGAACCTAACGTTCTTCTTTTACTATCACAAATAAGTTATCCTGACTGAGCCAAAGGAGTTTGTGCTCAATCAGAGGCCTTCATATGGTCTAACTGGAGGTTGTCCAAGTTAGAATAGGTTGTCTTATTTGTAAGACATTACCTGCCATTTTTGGTCACCTGCCATTTCTTCTTCTTTGACTTTGGTCAAAAGTCTACCTTTGACTGGTCAAATGTTGACCATTGACCCTTTGACTTTTGACCATATGTCATGCACCTATTGGAGAGCTGGTGGGGGCTTGTCCCCCTGCCAGAACCTGGCAAGGAGAAGGGCACACGCCAAGGGTGGCGTGAGCCCAAGTAGGAGGCGCCTAGGAGTCCTTGTTGGACAAGGACTCCACCTCCCTTTTGGATTCCAATCAGAGTTCTACTAAGAATCCAGTTTGACTGGTCTTAGGTGCCCTCTAAGGAGGAATCCAGGGGTCTCTATTCCAACCAATCAGATTTAGATCTGATTTCACAAAGGGTTGTAATTGGTTGAGAGGAAGAGGAGTTGGATCACAAGAGGTCTAAAAATAAGACCCTGCGCCCAACCCTAATTCCAAGTGAAAGTTAATGCTATTAGACATGCCCCAAGGCTGCCTCTCCCCTCCTTCTCCATGCCATAGTCTCTTCTCCCCTTGCTCTCCACGTCCAAAAGTGTTTTGGATTTAGATTGGTGCGATTCAGATCAAGGAAAGGCGATCAAAAGCAAGAAGGCTGCGCTGCTGCAAAAGGACGACTGCAGATCTTCAAAAGAGTTTTGAAGATCCTCCAGATCAGATTCAGATCTGATTTTTGGAGGTGTGATAGAGAAGAAGAGGATCTCCAGATCCAACCCGAGTGGATACCGGTAGAGGCCAGGTGCTTGCGTGGCTAAGATCCAGAACCTTTCGCTGCAATCAGGATCATCTACAGGGTAATAGGATTACCCAAATCAGGTAAATTGAATTTGATTTAATTTATCTTATTTTATTTTATTTATTAAAATAATAAGAATCAGATCTGAAACATATCAAGATCTGATTGAGATCAAGAGAAAATTTTTGAAATATATCTCTTGATCTAATCAGATCTGGACGAACCTGGACCGGAAAATCAGGATTTCCCTTCATGTCTTTACTCTAAACAGTGGAGCAGTAAGTTGGAAAAGTACTAAGCAGCCAACTATAGCTGACTCAACTACTGAAGCAGAATACATAGCTGTAAGTGAAGCTGCCAATGAAGCAGTCTGGATGAAGAAGTTCATCAATGAATTGGGAGTTATTTCTGAAATTGAGAATCTAGTACCACTTTATTATGATAATACTGAAGCTGTAGCTCAAGCAAAGGAACCAAGGTCTCATCATAAATCCAAATATATTCTGAGATGCTTCCATCTCATTCGAGAAATTATTGAAAGACAAGATGTAGTCATAGAACGAGTGGACATAAAGAACAACATAGCAGACCCATTCATTAAGGCTTTACTGCTGCAACTGTTTGATTGCCACCTTGATTGTATGGGATTAAAATATAAGGGCGATTGGCTTTAGTGCAAGTGGGAGATTGAAAGGAATATGCCCTCAAGCCAATTAATTTTTGGGATGTTCTTTGTCTTCCAGACTCATGTAATGACATTTTTAATAAATAAAGGCATTTATTTCATCATATGCAGTGTCTTATTATTTATTTAAGATTATGATGAATCCTATAAATTAGGGCTATGGTTTTAGGATTATGATGAGATCATATCAGTGAGACCTAAAATCTTAAAACCCTAATTTAAATATTCCTAGTCGATGGGACATTGAGTTAGGGATCAATGTTTTTCGGTAAGACTAGCACATTCTTTGTATGCTCGATTGAGAGGATGATTGATCTCACAATAACTTGTGTATGACACTAATACAAGAATGTGGGTGCTCATTAGAGAATGAGTTCACTGAATTGATCCAAATTGAGAATATCTAATGGAGTCTTATCTACATGTCAATAGATGGTTCTCATAGTGGAATTTGTGCATGTAATCCTTTGACCTGAAACTACCATAGAATCTTATATATATAAATCCATATTTTGGTTCATACTCATTCATGACTCAGTTATGTACGGGATGATCTGGATATGGTAGATTATATATATGAAGGTTGTGAGTAGGTTAACATGGAATCGATCTCTCCTGGTAAGAGAAAATAGCATCCTACTTGCTTCAAACAAATGATGATTCAGGAAGACTTTGATCAAAGCATGATGAAAAATTAGAAATGATTTTTAATGTTTCATTAAATGAATCATCATCATAAGATTGAAAGAGAAATGAATATGATATTGGGGTTGACATATTTTCATACCCAGAGTCATATTCAGGATGCAGGAAGATCGAAGGATCTAGTTGCATGGTAATTTTCACTGAAGGGTATTTTTGGTATTTCTCATCAAAATTTCACATCTTTTGGATAGTCATGATACGTTGCTAGACATCAATCATGTCTTGTGGGTTTGATCAAATTAAAATTTTAATTTGATTATTAAATTAGAAAGTGTTCTAAATTAAGTCAAATTGGGTTGGCTAGTTTTGACCTAAATCGGTTTGGTTGAGTTCTAACCAGATTAGGTCAAATCACACCCAGACTCACTACTGGTTAGATGTGAAATCCCAATGGGTCACACACAAAGAGAATTGATTAAGGGTCTAATTGGATTAGACCATGTTTGCAAGATGAACATGCTAGCATATGTAGCAAACCCTAGCACCTAGTTTCGAATTGGATTCGAATCAGCTTCCGATTTGGGCTAATTTAGATCTGATTTGAGCCAAATAGGATTTGGTCTTGAATTGGATTAACCTAGATTGATTGGGCTTTATATTGGACACCACATACCTGCATCCCACGCACTAGAGAGTCTCTCTCTTGCGTGTGGGAAGTCTTTCATGCGCAAAGAACTCTTTGGCGCATGGAATTAGTTGGCACCTACCTTCTTTGACTTTTTTCATTATATTATGTCACGTAATTTTTATATTGGCATGGACATCATATATGGGGCACAGAAGAGTCCTTCTATAGATGAAATACTTCATTATTATTTTGAGAAGGAATTTTTTTTTTGTCGCCCAAGACCCCTTGCCGCGCAAGACTCCATGCCGCCTACTCCTCCTTGATGCCTCTTCGACCAAGTCAAAGTCTCTTGGGACTTTGACTATTCAAAGATTATCTCCACACCTTCTTGCTGAATGGGCATCCCTTTTAGAGCCATTGCATGGCCTTTTTATATGATCAAATGGATGAAAAGGGAGGCACCAAAGATGAAATATTGCGACTCTTCGTAAAAAACTTACGTAGAATTAGTCCAAGAGTCCTTCTGCTTTAAGGCACCTCTTGGACTAAGTCTACATCTCATTATTTGTTGATGAGGCATGAGATTGGCTGATGGGGAATGAGAAATTGATGAGGAAAGAGCATGAGATTTTTTGTTGGCACCCCTACGTATATTATAAATAGGGGTGCGCACCAAAAGTCCGAGAGTGTGTGAAAAATATCTTTCTTTCTTACAAGAGTTTTTTTTTATCTAATTTTCTTTCTTCCTTTCTCTTGTTTAGATCTTGTCCTTATAAGAACAAGAAGTCATCTTAAGACTAAGAGATTAGGAAGGAAAATTAAGAAGACAAAAAAAAAAAGAAGGATAGATAAGGAGAGGCAAGGAAGGTGACATAAAGGCTAAACAAGATCTTGCCCTTTTTAATTAAGGTTCTTATTATTAAAACTCTAATTATATAAATCAGAGGTGCTGGTGTCTTGATCAAATCTCTGTGTGGGTCAATGTTGGAGGGTGAACACGTGGGCACCTGATAGAACCCCTGACGGAATGCTACCGACGATCAGAGTCAATTTAGGGTTTGGCGATAAGAGGTATGTTCTAATACTTTCTTTTATATTACAAATGCATGTTATATGATTTAATTGCTAATGAGGTGGTCCTAGGGTTTGAGTTTGGTTTATATTATTTCATGTTTTGTTTTGAATTCCATGCTTCCATCCTGTACACCAAACCCATCAATTTACATTTTTCTCAACATTGTAAACAAAAATATCTACATGTAACTAATAGAGACCGTTAATTAAGAAACTACTTATAATTTTATTTCTTTCAAAAAGAATTATACAATGGTCCTTAAAAAAACTAATTACATAGTTCTCTTATGCTAAACATGAAATAAAAATTAAATTTCTGCTTGCAGCCGACACATAATAACAATCTCTAAAAACTGGACATATCCAGACGGTAATTGAAGAGGGTACGATCTAATGGCTACAGTAGTAACTTTTGCTCCATTTTTAATGTACAGGATCATCTCGTCTTACCTTAGCCTCTTGCTATCCTCAAGACCCTATATAGAAGTGCACAAATGAGCACTAAAATTATAGTCAAGCACCCAACTGGATGTAGAAGAAATCGTAAGATTAGTCTCAATGACGAGCATACCTCTAGAGGATCCTCCTTCCTTCCTATTCTTCAAGTTGGCCAGGTACGCAGGATAGTTTTGCTTTCAATGGCCATCAGAGTTGCAGTGGAAACACTTTTCTTCTCCATGGCCTTCTTCTTCGGCTCGCCCTTCTTCTACTTCCCCTTTATCTTTTGCTTCTTCACAGACTTCTTCTTTTTCTAAAAGACTTTCTTTTGCAAAAGATCTGCTCCATAGAAAGAACTGAGCCCTTTAAACTCTTCAATGTTTGCTCAGTAGTAATTAGAATGTTCATTAACTCAGCCAAGGAGCATTGGAGCTTATTCATATAGAAGTTCATAATGAATTGTCCATACAAATTAGTCAAGGATTGCAGGATCACATCAATCTATAGATTCTTGTCCATCAAGACATCGAGCTTCTCAAGCTCTTCTTGGTCATTGATCATTGCTAGGCAATAATCTTGGACCAACTGCCCATCATGCATTTGCATCTTATAGGTGAGTCAACATTTGGCATGCTGTGCGACTATGTCCACCATACAAATCTTGTAGGTGAGTCAACATTTGGCATGCAGTCCTAATGTCCTCATGTTGGTGCTGCAGCTCATCAGACATTGAGCCCAATATGTAGCACTTGACTTTGTTGTTATCATCCAAACACTTATCATGAGATGCTCTCTGATCAGTGGTCGAACGAGCTGGAAGAGTGAAAAATTCTTGGTCCAATACATAGGTCAGCTTTTCAAAACTCAAAACTATTTTCAAATTTCTTAGCCAATCCTTGTAATTAGGTCTGGTCAATCTATGGGTATCTAGGATTTGGGCTAGGAGGTTTGACGCAGACATTGTTCTATAAAGAGTCAAAATTTCTAGTTAGACTTGTAATTTAACTTGACCAATTTATTTAGAAATTTTATTTTTAAATAAATTTAGGCTCCCACTATTTTCTCAGGTCCCTACACTTTCTTAGCAGAGATGCAAAAATCTCCATGATCAAAGACTTTTAGTGGATGGTGCAGTCCCATTGATTGGCTCACCACCTCACCTAATAGTTATTGGTGATGAGTTAGTTGATGAGTGGACAACTCTTGTCCAATGTTTCTCTAAATATGGTACTCCCAAACTTGGTCTCTAATTTGCAAAGCTTACCATGCCCAAAATATTTTTTCACTCCTTAGTTAAGTCAGATTCACTGTTTATATGAACTGGATTTTTAATTGGAACCCTCATCGTATTCGAAATATTGAGCCCAACTCATCCTTCAATCCATAGCATCATATGCCTAATAGATATGGTTGCATCTTCTTGATGTAATTGAACCACTATATCTAATCAAGAATAATCAACCTCAAGAAGGATCTGCACATCTACAATGGTAGAAGATCTATGACTTAATATTTTCTTAGAAAAATTTTAATTTGGGTCTCTTAGACTCGACTAGTCATAACGGTTATGACTAACCTAGTAGCATGGGTTAGCTCGAATCGTTAGCCACCTCAATACAAAACTAGATCGGGCCAATCGACCAGCTAAGTGAGATCAGTGGAAGGGATATGCCATTAACTCACCATCGATGCATCCAGATCAAGTAGCTCCTAATTAAAAACTATTGGTCGAATCTGCCAAACTTATCTTAGACATTAACTTGTCTGATCAGAATTGATCAGATTAGCCTATAATTCAGGCTCGAACTGTAGAGCCAAATTAGATCTTAAAGTGGTTGACCACATGTGACTATGAGTCGATCTTGACCAAGAATTATATCTAATGGACTGATCAAAACTAAGCACTCTTGATCCCACCTAACCGACTCTTGATTTGATTTGATCAACCGCTAGACCTAATCAAGCTACCCATATCCGAACCCATGTTTTATGAAGGTGTCTTAGATCTGAAAATTTTTAATTTTTAGATTATTTCATAAACTTAATTCTTAATTAGGTCTAAGGGTTCATAAAACAAAACATGTATCAAAGATCTTAAGGTTTTTGGATCTAGGATTTTGCAGAAAAATAAGTTTTTAATTTCTGATTAAGGGCAAATGCGTAGCACCCCTATACGCCATAAGAGCATCCCATCGAATGAAAATTAAGGGTCTTTAAATCCTACTTACTTTTATGATCGGACGTTCAAGAAGAATGCCTTAATCAGAAATATAAACTGCACTACAAAATAATTAGATCTAACACATATATCTCATATATAATTAAAGATCTAAACTACACATGCTTTGCATATATCACATATATCAATTTTAAACATGTATATCATGCTTTCAGATCTGAATATGTCTCATATAATTTTTGAAAAACTAAATGAACATTTCATGAAAAATTTAGATCTACACAATCATGATATAGAACTATAGATCTAGTCTAGACATACATTGCATATATCATATATATGAAGATTTTAAAATAAATCTAATATTTCAGATCTAATTACATCTCATGTAAAATCTAAAAATAGATCATAAAAAATAAATTTAGATCTAATCTAAAATAGATATGAAAATAATAACCTGGCTTTCATATCAGTTGTAGGAATTTTCTGGTTTCTTGCTGCAGGATCGATCTGATCGGATCAGATTTACAGCATAAATTTTTAAAATTTTTTCTATCATCTGATCAGATCTAATTAAATTAATTTAAAAATAAAAACAAAAATTAAATTGAATGTGTGATATCTTATATCACCTGATTGGGTGAACCGTTCATCCACAGCGATGATCTGACGATGATCTGAGGTTTTGATGCTAGCCATGCACATGCCTGACCTCTACCAATGCCCACTCAGATCGGATTTGAAGGTCTTCTCCTTTTAGATATGATATTCAAATATTATATCTAAAATCAATCTAGTGCACCTTCAATCAAATCTCCGACAGCAGCACATCCATCTCTCGATCGAGAAATTGTCAGCACAACATTCGTAGGAGAAGAGGGAGAGGAGCAGGGAGAGATGGAATAGAGGTGGAGAAAATGGCAGAGCCTAGGCATGGGATCATGAGATAATCATATACCTTTGATCTAGGTCCCGTTTATAGACTACATGAAATCCTAGAGTCCTAGAGCCTTAAGCAATTATTTTGCTTAAAGGACTCTACCAAGTCTTCCATGCCATATCTAAAATATTCCCTAATTTTGTTGCATAAAATAGAGGGAATATTTATGCCAAAACATGATAAAAGAAGCCATGGACAAGAAGCCCAGGCACAAGGGACTTTATCTCAAATGTTTGAACTTTTCAAACCACTAAAAGATAATTCCCAATCTTTATCCACTAAGGGCATATGCCAAGGGGGGCATGCGCCCTCATTCTCCATGAACAAATATCAGGGACGTGTTGAAGGGGAAAATCAGATTTTTTCATGTCAGGTTCGTTCAAATCTGATTGGATCAAGGGGCATATTTCAAAAATTTTCTCTTAGATTCAAATCAGATCTGACATTTTTCAGATCTGATTTTATGATCTGATAAATAAGAAAATTAAATTAAATTAAATCTAAATTAGTTTTATCTTGATATGGGTAATCCGATTATCCGTTGATGATCCTGCTGATTGCCTGAGGTTCTGGATCTAGCCACGCAAGTGCCTGGCCTCTATCGGTATCCACTTAGACTAGATCTAGATATCTTCTTCTTCTTTATCATATCTCCAAAAATTAGATCTGGATCTGATTTGGAGAATCTTTGAAACTCCTTTCAAAGATCTGTTGTCGACTCTGCAGCAGTGCTGCCTTCTTCCTTTCTCGTCAATCTTTTCTTGCTTGAATCGCACTAATCTAAAGCCCAACTTTTCTTGGGCATGGAGAGGAGAGAGAGGATCAAAAAGGTGGCATGGAGAAGGGAGAGGGGCAGCCTTGGGGTGTGGCTAGGAGAAAGTCTCTTCAAAGTTGGGTGCAGACAGGTCTTTATATAGACCCTATTGCGCCACGCAGTGCCACATCATCCTGACCAATCACGTTGCTTCGTGCAATCAGATCTAAATTTGATTGGTGGGATGACATCACCTGATCCAATCATATGAGAGACCTATAGATTCATCCTTAGATGATGCCTAAGATTGGTCAAAGTCTATATGTAAGGGTCACCTAGTTTGAATCCAAGAAGCAACCTGGAGTCCCATCCGTATGGGACTCCAGGCATCCCTATCCATGGGCGCACGCCATCCTAGGCATGCACCTCCTTCTTTCCAAATTTCAGTGAGGGGACAAGCCCCTATCTACTCTCCAATAAGTGCATGATACATGGGCAGATGTCCAAGGGTCAAAGGTCAACGTTTGATCAAAGTTAAAGGACAAGAATTAGCAGGTGATAAAAAATGGCAGATGTTGTCTCAAATTTATCTCATAAATTAAGACAACTCTTTTCTGACCTAGATAAGCTTCAGTCAGATTAGGTAAAGGTACCTGAGTGAGCACAAACATATTTGGCTGAGTCAAGACAACTTTAAATGATAGAAAAAGGAGGATGTTAGGCTCAATTGTGTGGTAGCATGATTTCCTTGAACCTAATTGAATCTAATTCAAATCAATTGAACTGGGTTAGTCCAATTGATGATATCCAGATCCAAACTCTTATTTGTGTGACCCAGTTAGGTTCAGTTCTATATGGTAATGGGATATGTCATGATCCTTATCATTGACATCATCAAAACTCCTTTCGATGGATCAGAACTCTTCTGATTCAGACAACTGGAATGATCGATCATCTAAATCATTCTAATTGCGCCCAAAATCCACCAGTGACATCTAGCAGTATATGATGGCAACCCATCAAAACTGAAAATGAACCTCTCGATGCAGCTACTTGTGTGATTAAGTTCTTCTATCTTGAGCCTCGATCAGATTAGGGTTAAGGTGAACACGTCAAACCCTAATTTCTATCATATGATTTAATCATTTGATTCAAGTCTGATGTGAAAATCTTAATAGAAACTCTTTCTATTATTTCACTCTCTGCCATGGCCATGGGCTTATGGACTTGATTCTCATGATCATCATAGGCTGCTCCTCATCCACCGAGGTAGATAGATTCCATCTTGGTGCAATCCAATTCCTACAATGAACATGCTATAGCCAACAAACACCTCAGAATTTTGAATGGCTAGGAGACCGAGTCATGGTGTAGTCAAACTATAACATCCTTAAGGTGAACTACCGATGCACCTTAGATCAAAGAACCAGACATACCACTACAGCTTTGAGTCAGTCATCGACGAGAAGGTAGACTTCCTTATGACTACTCAAGGAGGTCACGCTCGGTGCCCTCGTTCTCTAACGAGTATCTGTACTCTCGCTCTGGTGTCTCTACACCATAGACTCAAGACTCATCTAGTATAAAGAAGCGATTGTATACTAACCTTCCAGATCAATCACCATCCTCATGATGATCCTATGGTCAGGAGCATTTTATGAGTTAATAATGAAAATTCTTGTCTTAAATTTTCAACTATTGAAAATAAGAATTATGATTATCATTAACTCAAGAGATGTATCACAAACACTAAATACACATATGTGATAGAAAATAATCTATTTTATTATTTATAGTTAAAATTATAATTTTGCTCCTAGAAGTGTATTACAAGTGTCAGCCAATTTTGGCTTCTAGGGCACACATATCTAACAAACTCCCACATGACCTAAAGTCAATTGGCTACAAATCTAAGTCCCATCTTCTCAAGATGGGCTTCGATCTTCTACTGGCCCAACGGCTTTGTAAGCGAATCTACCGCATTGTCTGCGGAGTCGACTTTCTTGACCTCAACGTAACCCTTCTCGAGGTAATCATGGATGAGGTGGTATCGCCGCTCGATGTGCTTGGATTTTTGATGAGACCTCGACTCCTTAGCAAGGGCTATGGCACCATTGTTATCACAGTATAGAGGAATGGCATCTGATGGCATCACTCCAATCTCTACGGTAAACTTTTTATACCAGAATGCCTCCTTTGCAGCTTCTAATGTAGTGATGTATTCTGCTTTCATGGTGAAATCTGCTATCACTGTCTGCTTGAAACTTTTCCAACTGACAGCTCCACCATTGCACAAAAATAGACTCTCAGATGTCGACTTTCGATCATCTACATCAGATATAAAATCCGAGTCTGTATACCCCAACTTGGAGTTCTCCATTACCAAAGATCAGTAACATATCCTTAGTTCTTCTTAAGTACTTAAGGATACATTTCACAGAAGTCCAGTGTTCTTCATCTGAATTTGACTGATATCTACTGGTGACACTCACAGCATGGGCTATATCAGGTCATGTACATAACATAGCATACATGAGGCTCCCTATTGCTGAAGCATAAGGGATCTTGCTCATGCGTTCTATTTCCTTAAGTGTGCTAGGGCGGAAAGATAAATGCCATGTCTGAAGGGTACTAAACCCCTCTTAGAGTTTTCTATGTTAAACCTTTTTAGCACTTCCTCTATGTACATTTTTAATGAAAGTCCTAGCATTCTATTTGGTCTATCTCTATAGACCTTAATTTCTAGAATAAAGGATGCTTTTCCTAGGTTTTTCATGGAGAATTTTTTAGATAACCATATTTTAACTATGGTCAACATGAAAATATCATTTCCGATAAGGAGGATGTCATCCATGTACAGTACGAGAAAGACAACAGCGCTCCCACTGACTTTTTTGAAGATACATGGCTCCTCCTCATTTTTTATGAAACCAAATAATTTGATCACATCATTAAAATGAGTATTCCAGCTCCGAGATGCTTGCTTAAGTCCATATATGGATCTTTGTAGTTTGCATACCTTGTGATCTTCATCACCGGATGTGAAACCTAGCGGCTGTTCCATATAGATATCTTCCTCAAGATATCCATTTAAGAATGCCATTTTCACATCCATTTGCCATATTTCATAATCGAAATAGACTGCAATAGTAAGCAATGTGCGGATGGATTTTAGCATAGCTACTGGCGAAAAGGTATCCTGATAGTCAATGCCTTCGCATTGACTATAACCTTTTGCCACTAATCTAGCTTTGAATGTCTCGACATTTTCATCTACACCAAGCTTTCTCTTATAGATCCATTTACACCCGATAGGTACTATACCTTCTAATGGATCTACCAAGGTCCAAACTTGGTTTGAGTGCATTGAGTCAATTTCTGACTTCATTGTCTCTAACCATTTTTTGGAGTCGATATCTAATATCGCCTCATTATAGGTTTTGAGATCATCACCATAAACTCCATTACCTATGAGAAATATTTTTTCTACATCCTCTGAAATAGTACCTAAGTACCTCTCAGGAGGATGGAAAATTCTTTTCGATCTATGAGGTGGAGGAGGTAGTGAATGGATTGGCTCAACCTGATTTGGTTCCATTTGGTCCTTAGCTAGTTGCTCTTGTGAGACTTTCTCATCGAGCTTGATTTACTTTCCAATGCTGCCATCTTGAATAAACTATTTTTCAAAAAAATGGCATGTCGACTCACAATCATATTGTGATCTTTTGGAATGTAGAAATAATATTTAATGACTCTTTAGGATAACCTATAAATCGAGTTCTGAAGGACCTAAAGTCTAACTTGTCCGCTTGTTGTCTTTTGACATGAGCCGGGCAACCCCAAATTTTGAGATGACTCAGACTTGGTTTCTTACCATGGCATATTTCATACAGTGTGGTAGGAACGGTTTTAGAGGAAACCCTATTCAGTAAGTATATCGCAGTTAATAAATAGTATCCCTAAAGAAAATCAGAGAGGTCTATGAAGCTCATCATGGATCAGACCATATCTAATAGGGTCCGATTCCTCCATTCTGAAACTTTGTTGAGTTGAGGTGTTCCAAGTGGAGTCCATTGAGAGACTATGCCACCTTTTCTTAAGATAGTCCAAAAAGTCCCGACTAAGGTATTCACCTCCTCGATCTGATCGAAGAACCTTAATGGATTTTTCAGTTTGCTTTTCTACTTCATGTCTGAATTCTTTGAACTTTTCAAAAGCTTTAGACTAATGTCTCATAAGATACACATACCTATACCTAGATAAATCATCGATAAAGATTATGAAGTAGACAAAGTTGCCTCTAGCTGGCACATCAAATGGGCTGTACACATCAGTATGTATTAGGGCAAGGAGATCCGTGGCCCTTTCCCCATGTCCTACAAAAGGGAGCTTAGTCATTTTGTCATGAAGACACGATTCACAAATTGGATATGACTCAGAAGTTAATGGACTTAATAGCCCGATTTTCTCCAATTTGTTAACCTTATCTTCTGCTATATGACCTAATCTTAGGTGTCATAGATATCTATCGTTTGGACTATCTCTAGGTCGTTTTGATTTTATGGCATTCACATTTTGCTCAAAATTAAAAATAGATACATTAACATATAACTGATAAAGATTGTTCATAAGAAAACCACTTGCAATTTTATTTCTTTCATAAAGAATGTTACAATGGTCCTTAAGAAAACTAATTACATAGCCTTCTAATGTAAGGTAAGAAACAAAAATCAAATTTCTGCTTGTTGCAGGCACATAATAATAGTCTTTTAATACTAAGTCTAAACTAGATGGTAGTCGAAGAGGGTATATTTCCATGGCCATGGCAGCAACTCTTGCTCCATTTTTGATGCGTGGGATCATCTCACCATCCCTCAACCTCCTGCTATCCTCAAGACC
Source organism: Cocos nucifera (assembly GCA_006176705.1). NCBI lineage: Eukaryota > Viridiplantae > Streptophyta > Magnoliopsida > Arecales > Arecaceae > Cocos > Cocos nucifera. The sequence continues at coordinate 386,382 of QRFJ01000575.1, forward strand.
CTGCATAGAAGTGCACAAGTGAGCACTAGAACGAGAGTCAAGCATCCAACTAGATGCAGAAGAAATCGTAAGGTTAGACTTAATAATGAGCATACCTCCAGAAGGATCTGCCTCCTTCTTCTTCAGGGTGGCTAGGTAAGTAGGGCAGTTCCACTTTCAATGGTCGTCATTATTATAATAGAAATACTTTTCTTTGTCAGCGGCCTTCTTTTTCAGCTTTACCTTTTTCTTCTTTCCTCCTTTCACCTTCTACTTTTTCACAGACTTCTTCTTCTTTCCAAAAGACTTTCTCTTGGAAGAAGTTGGTTCCATAGCAAGTATTGAGCCTTTAGAACCTTTCATGGAAAGCTCAGCGGTAACCAGCATGTTCATAAGTTCGGCCAAGGAATTTTAATGTTTATGCATATGGTAGTTCATGATGAACTGCCCATACACATCAGTTAAGGATTGCAGAATTATATCATTCTATAGATCCAAGTCCAACCTCACTTCGAGCTTCTTAAGCTCTTCTAAGTCCTTGATCATCATCAAATAATGATCTTGGACTGACTGCCCATCATGCATCTTAGCCTTGAACAGTCATTTAGTGACTTGATACTTGGCTGTGTGACTCTGTTCACCAAACATCTCCTATAAGTGAGCCAACATTTGGCAAGCAGTTCTGATATCTTCATGTTAGCACTGAAGTTTATCAGACATCGAGCCTAATATGTAGTATCTGACCTTATTATCATCGTCTGTCCACTTATCCAGAGATGCTCTTTGCTCAGCGGATGGACGAGCTGGTAAGGTGGGAGGGTCCTGGTCTAATACATGAGTTAACTTCTCAAAACCTAAAATGATTTTAAAGTTTCGGAGCCAATCCTTGTAATTTGGTCAGGTCAGTCTATGGGTGTCTAGGATTCGTGCTAGTGGGTTGGATGCAGACATTTTTCTGTAGAGAGTCAAAGTTTTAAGTTAGATATTATAATTAAGACTTAACCAATTTATTTAAAAATTTTATTTTTAAATAAATTAGCTCCCACTATTTTTTTGGATCCTTACACTCTCTCTGTAGAGATGCGAAAATCTTCATGATTACTGATTTCTAGTGGGTGGTGCGATCCCACCAACTGACTCATCACCTCACCTAATAATTATTGATAATGGGTTAGCTAATGAGTGAACAACTCTTGCTCAATGATTCTCTAATCATGATGCACCCAAACTTGATCTCTAATTCATGAATCTCACCGTGTCTGGAATATTGATCCACTTCTTAGTTAAGTCAGACCCACCATTTGCACAAATTGAATTCCTAATTGAGTCTCTCATCGTATCCGAAATATTAAGCCCAATTCAACCTCCAGCCCGTAGCATCCAATGCCTAATAGACATGGTTGCATCTTTTTGGTGCAACTAAGCTACTATAACCAGTTGAGAATAATAAACTCCTAGAAGGGCCCGCACATCTATAATGATTGAAGACCTTAGACTTAATATTTTCTTAGGGAGATTTGATTTAGATCTCATTAAACTAGACTTGACATAGTCATAACCATTATGACTAACCTAGTGGCATGGGTTAGCTCGATTTATTGACCACCTCTGATCAGAACTAAGTCAACAAATATGGCCAGATAAGTGAGATCAGTGGAAGGGATATGCCATTAACTCAACAAGAATGTATTTGAGTTGAGTAGCTCCCAATTAAAAATCAATCGGTTGTATCTGCCAAGCTTATCTTAGACACCAAATTATTGAGCCAGAACCAATCGGGTTAGCCTATAATATAGACTCTAACCACTTAGCCTAATTAGGTCTTAGCTTAATCGATCACTCACGTGACTCGATCTTGACCTAGACTTAATCCTATTAGGCTGGTCAATTTAAGCATTGTTGATCCCATCTAACCAACTCTTGATTCGGTTTGATCAACCGCTAGACCTAATTGAGCTACCCAAGCCCAAACTCAATTTTATGAACATATCTTAGATCTAAAAATTTTTAATTTTAGACCTAATATGTTTCATAATCTTAATTCTTAATTAAGTTTAGGGTTCATAAATAAAATATATAAATAAGATCCTAGGATTTCAGGATCTAGGGTTTTGCAAAAAGTAAGTTTTCAATTTTTGATTAAGGATGAATGCACAGCACCCCTACACATCATAAGAACACCCCATCTAATGAGAGGAGAGGGTCTTTAAACCCTACTTTGTTCTTATGATCGGACGGCCAAGGAGAACACCTTAATCAGAAATACAACTAATCTATAAAAACTAATTAGATCTAAGCATATATCTCATATAAGAAAATTGATCTAATTAAAATATGTTTTGTATACATCATATCATACATATTTTTTAGATATAAATTATCTCATAATCATCTAAAAAATTAAATTTAAATTTGATCACATCAAATAAAATTTAATCTAGAGTCTTTTGTAGGACTATTCTACAACTAGGCTAAACATGCAACTATCATATCTCATATGAACAAATTAAATTAAATTTATTTTATATTTTTATATCTAATTATAATATTTATAAGATCAAAAAATAGTAAATAAATAGATCTTAAAATTATATTTAATCAAATAAAAATTATGATTATGCTAGACTACACATAGAACAATTCTATTCCTAGTCTAGTTATGTATCTCATACATATTAGATCAAGATTAATTAATTTTAATTTTTTAATTTTTTTATTTTAGATCTAATCATATCTCATGTAATATATAAAATTATTAATTTATTAAATTAAATCAGATTTAAATAAATTTTATGAAACCTGGCTCTGATACCAGTTGAAGGAGAAAATCAGATTTTTCCGTGTCAGGTTCGTTCAAATCTGATTGGATCAAGAGGCATATTTCAAAAATTTTCTCTTAGATCCAAATTAGATCTAATATTTTTAAGATCTAATTTTATAATCTGATAAATAAAAAAATTAAATTAAATTAAATCTAAATTAGTTTTACCTTGATATGGGTAATCCGATTATCCGTTGATAATCCTGCTGATTATCTGAGGTTCTGGATCTAGCCACGCAAGCGCCTGGCCTCTATCGGTATCCACTCAGACTGGATCTAGAGATCTTCTCCTTCTTTATCATATCTCCAAAAATCAAATCTAGATCTGATTTGGAGAATCTTCGAAACTCCTTTCTAAGATCTGTTGTCGACTCTGCAGCAGTGCTGCCTTCTTTCTTTCTTGTCAGTCTTTTCTTGCTTGAATCGCACTAATTTGAAGCCCAACTTTCCTTGGGCATGGAGAGGAAAGAGAGGATCAAAAAGGTGACATGGAGAAGGAAGAGGGGCAGCCTTGGGGCATGGCTAGAAGAAAGTCTCTTCAAAGTTGGGTGCAGATAGGTCTTTATATAGACCCTGTTGCACCACGTAGTGCCACATCATCCCAGTCAATCACGTTGCTTCGTACAATCAGATCTAAATCTGATTGATGGAATGACATTACCTGGTCCAATCATATGAGAGACCCATAGATTCATCCTTAGATGGCACCTAAGACTGGTCAAAGTCTATAGGTAAGGGTCATCTCGTTTGAATCCAAGAAGCAATATGGAGTCCCATCTGTATGGGACTCCAAGCATCCCTATCCATGGACGCACGCCATCCTAGGCATGCACCCCCTTCTTTTCAAATTTCAGTGAGAGGACAAGCCCCTATCTGCTCTTCAATAAGTGCATAACATATGGGCAGATGTCTAAGGATCAAAGGTCAATGTTTTACTAAAGTCAAAGGACAAGAATTAGCAGATGATGGAAAATAGCAGGTGTTGTCTCAAATTTATCTCATAAATTAAGACAACCCTTTTCTAATCTGGACAAGCTCTAGTCAGACTAGGTAAAGGTACCTAAGTGAGCACAAAGATATTTGGCTCAGTCGAGATAACTCTAAATGATAGAAAAAGGAGAATGTTAGGCTCAATCGTGTGCTAGCATGATTTCCTTGAACCTAATTGAATCTAATTCAAATTAATTGAACTGGGTTAGTCCAATTGATGATATCCAGATCCAAATCCTTATTTGTGTGATCCAATTAGGTTCAATTCTATATGGTAATGGGATATGTCATGATCCCTATCATTGACATCATCGAAACTCCTTTCAATGGATCAGAACTCTTCTGATTCAGACAACTGGAATGATCGATTATCTAAATCATTTTAATTGCTCCCAAAATCCACTAGTGACACCTAGCAATATATGGTGGCAACCCATCAAAATTAAAAATGAACCTCTCAATGCAGCTACTTGTGTGATTAAGTTCTTCTATCTTGAGCTCCGATTAGATTAGGGTTAAGGTGAACTCATCAAACCCTAATTTCTATCATATGATTTAATCATTTGATTCAAGTCTGATGTAAAAATCTTAATAGAAACTCTTTCTATTATTTCACTCTCTGCCATGGCCATGGGCTTATGGACTTGATTCTCATGATCATCATAGGGCTGCTCCTCATCCATCGAGGTAGATAGATTCTATCTTGGTGCAATCCAATTCCTACAATGAACATGCTATAGCCAACATACACCTCAGGGTTCCGAATGGCTAGAAGATCGAGTCATGGTGTAGTCAAACTATAACACCCTCAAGGTAAACTGTCGATGCACCTCAGGTCAAAGAACCAAACACACCATTGCAGCTTTAAGTCAGTCATCGATGAGAAGGTAGACTTCCTTATGACTACTCGAGGTAGTCATGCTCAGTGTCCTCATTCTCTAACGAGTATCTATACTCTCGCTCCGGTGTCTCTACACCATAGACTCAAGACTCATCTACTATAAAGAAGCGATTGTACACTAACCTTTCGGATCAATCACCATCCTCATGATGATCCTACAGTCAGGAGCATTTTATGAGTTAATAATGAAAATTCTTGTCTTAAATTTTCAACTCTTGAAAATAAGAATTATGATTACCATTAACTCAAGAGATGTATCACAAACACTAAATACACATATGTGATAGAAAATAATCTATTTTATTATTTATAGTTAAAATTATAATTTTACCCCTAGAAGTGTATTATAAGTGTCAGCCAATTCTGGCTTCTAGTGAAGGGAAATCCTGATTTCCCGGTCCAGGTTCGTTCAGATCTGATTAGATCAAGAGATATATTTTAAAAATTTTTCTCTTGATCTCAATCAGATCTTGATATGTTTCAGATCTGATTCTTATTATTTTAATAAATAAAATAAAATAAGATAAATTAAATCAAATTTAATTTACCTGATTTGGGTAATCCTATTACCCTGTAGATGATCCTGATTGCAGCGGAAGGTTCTGGATCTTAGCCACGCAAGCGCCTGGCCTCTACCGGTATCCACTCGGGTTAGATCTGGAGAACCTCTTCTTCTCTATCACACCTCCAAAAATCAGATCTGGATCTGATCTGGAGGATCTTCAAAACTCTTTTGAAGATCTGCAGTCGTCCTTTTGCAGCAGCGCAGCCTTCTTGCTTTTGATCGCCTTTCCTTGATCTGAATCGCACCAAACTAAATCCAAAACACTTTTGGACGTGGAGAGCAAGGGGAGAAGAGAGTATGGCATGGAGAAGGAGGGGAGAGGCAGCCTTGGGGTGTGGGAAATCTCATTTGAATTCACTTTGCACTTTTTTTTTTAATTAGGGTTGGGCGCAGGGTCTTATTTATAGACCTCTTGTGATCCAACTCCTCTTCCTCTCAACCAATCACAACCCTTTGTGAAATCAGATCTAAATCTGATTGGTTGAAAAAGAGACCCCTGGATTCCTCCTTAGAGGGCGCCTAAGACCAGTCAAACTGGATTCTTAGTAGAACTCTGATTGGAATCCTAAAGGGAGGTGGAGTCCTTGTCCAACAAGGACTCCTAGGCGCCTCCTACTTGGGCTCACGCCACCCTTGGCGTGCGCCCTTCTCCTTGCCAGGTTCTGGCAGGGGGACAAGCCCCCACCAGCTCTCCAATAGGTGCATGACATGTGGTCAAAAGTCAAAGGATGAATGGTCAACGTTTGACCAGTCAAAGGTAGACTTTTGACCAAAGTCAAAGAACAAGAAATGGCAGGTGACCAAAAATGGTAGGTAATGTCTTACAAATAAGACAACCTATTCTGACTTGGACAACCTCCAGTCAGACCATATGAAGGCCTCTAATTGAGCACAAACTCCTTTGGCTCAGTCAGGACAACTTATTTATGATAGTAAAAGAAGAACGTTAGGTTCAATCGAGTGCTAGCACGATTTCCTTGAACCTAATTGAATCTCATTCAGATCAATTGAACTAGATCAGTTCAATTGATGATCACCAGATTCAAACCCTTGTTTGTGTGACCCAGTTAGGTTCAGTTCTGTATGGTAATGGGATATGTCATGATCTCTATCATAGACATCATCGAAACTCCTTTCGATGGATCAGAACTCTTCTGATTCGAACAGCTAGAATGATCGATCATCTAAATCATTCTAATTGCTCCCAAAATCCACCAGTGACACCTAGCAGTATATGGTGGCAACCCATCAGAGCTGAATGCGAACCTCTTGGTGCAGCTACCTGTGTGATTCAGTTCTTCTATCTTGAGCCCCGATCAGATTAGGGTTAAGGTGAACTCGTCAAACCCTAGTCTCTGTCATATGATGTAATCATTCGATTCGAGTCCAATGTGAAAATCTAAATAGAAACTCTTTCTATTATTTCACTCTACCATGGCCATGAATTTCTGGACTTGATTCTCATGATCATCATAGGGCTACTCCTCTACCACCGAGGTAGATAGATCCCATCTTGATGCAATCCAGTTCCTACAATGAACATGCTATAGCCAACATACACCTCAGGGTTCCATATGGCTAGGAGACCGAGTAATGGTGTAGTCAAACTATAACACCCTCAAGGTGAACTGCCGATGCATCTCAGGTCAAAGAACCAGACACACTACTGCAGCATCGAGTCAGTCATTGACGAGAAGGTAGACTTCCTAATGACTACTCGAGGTGGTCACGCTCAGTGCCCTCATTCTCTAACGAGTACCTGTACTCTCGCTCCGGTGTCTCCACACCGTAGACTCAAGACTCATCTACTAAAGAGAAGCGATCGTACACCAACCTTCCGGATCAATCACCATCCTCGTGATGATCCTATGGTCGGGAGCTATTTATGAGTTAATAATGATTATTCATGTCTTAAATTTTCAACTCTTGAAAATATGAATTATCATTACCATTAACTCAAAGGATGTATCACAGACACTAAATACACATGTGTGATAGAAAATAACCCATTTCATTAATTATAGTCAAAATTATAATTTTGCCCCTAGAAGTGTATTACAAGTGTCAGCCAATTTTGGCTTCTAGGGCACATATATCTAACATCTAGGGCACACATATCTAACATGTGTGCCCCAAGAGAATTCCTAGGGGGCATATGCTACCTCGCTTAATTCCTACAAAGATGGGGTCATTTTGACCCTTATCCTGATGCCACTTGCATGGATTTAGGACAAGCCCTAAACTCTCAAAGACAAGCCTTAATCTGACCAAGACCAATCAGACCAGGACAAATCCATACAGGATCTCCGAATAAGCCAAATCTAATTTGACTCAGTTGAGATGAACCAGAAAGTCAATAGAAGAAGAAAGTCTTGTTCAATCATGTGCTACCACGATGTTTTTGAACCTGATTGGGTCTTATCCAAATCAATCAAACCATATTGGTTCAATTAATGACATCTAGATCCAAACTCTTATTTGTGTGATCTAGTTAAGTTCAGTTCTGTATAGTAATGAAACATGTCATGATCTCCATTATCAATATCATCGAAACATCTTTCGATGGATCAGAACTCTTCTGATTCATCCAATTAGAATTATCAATCATCAATACAATTCTAATTGATCCCAAAATCCATTAATGATACCTAGTAGTATATGGTGGCAACTCATCAGAACTGAATATGAACCTCTCAGTATAGCTACCTGTGTGAATGGGTTCTTCTATCATAAGCCCTGACAGGATCTAGGTCAAGATGAACTGGTCAGACCCTACACCTATCATATGAATAAATCATTCAATTCGAGTTCGATGTAAAATCCTAATAGAAACTTGTTTCTATTATATTCATACTACCATGGCCATGGGTTTTAGAACTCGATCTCATGATCATTATAGGACTGCTCCTCCTTTATCGAGGTTGATAGATCTTATCCTAGTGCGATCCAATTCCTACAATGAATGTGCTATAGCCAACATACACCTTAGGATTTTGAATGGCTAGGAGACTAAGTTATGGTATAGTCAAACTATAACATCCTCAAGGTAAACTACCGATGCATCTTAGGTCAGAAAATCAGGCATACGACTACAGCATTGAGCTAGTCATCGACGAAAAGATAGACTCCCTTATGACTGCTCGAGGTCGTCATGCTTAGTGCCCTTGTTCTTAACAAGTATCTATACTCTCGCTCTGATGTCTCCATACCATAGACTCAAGATTCATCTATCCTAAGAAAGTGATTGTACACTAATCTTCCGGATTGATCACATCCTCGTGATGATCCTACAATTGGAGTAGTTTATATGTTAATTATGATAACATATGTCTTAAATTCTCAACTCTTGAGAATATGTATTATCATACTCGTTAACCCAATGAATATATTACAGATACTTATATACATAATTTGATAGAAGAAATAACCCTTTTATTAATTACATATCATAATTACAAAAATACCCCTAAAAAGTATTTACAAGTGTGGCTAATCTGGCTTGTAGGGCACATATCTAACATCTCCAACTCGAGGAATTACTTTAATTCCTTAGCAAATACTAGAATTCACATAGACTGCATACAAACCTAACTTTGGCTAGCCAATCCATGTGTATCTATGGATAGATTTTTAACCAATTATTCTCTAAATAATTTTTAGTAATTAATTTTGCTCCAAGTTTCTTTTCAGTAGGCTTTGGCCTCTACTGAAAGGTCAGGTTAGATCCAACCATTAACATCACCATACTCAGTGCATCTAGCCAACGAATGATCAGGCCTAACTTTGGTTGGCCAACCTAACTACCTATCGAAAAGATACAACTAAATTATCATGTTATGAATGATAATTTTAATAGTCGATAAGCACCAGGCCTTTAGGCCTCTAATGATTATTAGACTAATGGATCCATTATCATCCAACTTAATAAGAGGCTATGATCTAGTTATCACTATAACTATTTTATTTTTAAGAATCTAATAATTTAGAGAATTTGATTAATAATTTTAAGAGAAGAGAAGAGCTTGATCAGTTAATCATGATCCTTCCACTAACTTCACCAAGTCAGATCAAAGAAGATCAGTGATAAGCCGATCTAGAGGCACTTAAATCAGTCACGCTGATTTACCTAATTGACATGGGTCAGCTTGAATCATTAAGTGATCTAATCAAAATATAATTTCACCAAGATGGCCAGGTAAGTAAGATTGGTGGGACGGATATGCCATTAACTCACCTAGATGCCATCTATGCGAGTAGCTCCCAACTAAAGACCACCAATCAAAACTATCAAATTTAGCTTAAATACCAACTGGTTAATTAGTTTTGATTGGATCCACTTAATAATCCAAACTTGACCATTGAGCCACAATCAGATCCATTTGGTCTAATTAAAGATATGGACTTGACCAATTACAGCTATTGTATTTGATCTAAAATGTCCTTAACCTAATCTAAATTAACATTTAGTAAGATTTGATCAACTACTCTTGTTAATTCCATTCTATAATTCTAACCTTAGATCTAACCTAATTAATTTACCTGATTCATGCTAACCCATTAACCCATGTATTATGCAATTATCTTGGTGAAGGAACCAGATCTAGAATTTCAGGGCTAGATCATGAAATTTTTTCAAGATTAGACAGTGGAAGACTAAAATAAATCAAAATTTATTTATAAAAATTAGAGAATCCCTAGATCTAAGATTCTATTACATGATTATAGTATGAGATTAAATCAAAAATTAAAAACCTAAGAAAGAAAAATATGTTGATCATATCAACATGCATCTACACTACATCTAATGCAGGTATGTAGTAATAGATCAGATCCATATTATCAATGCAAGCTAGAAATTCTAACCTACTGATCCAGGCTTGAGGATGAAGCTCCAAGCCACATATATGTTTGGCCTCTAAGAGATGTCCACATGAGCCTAAGAATCCCCATCAGAATTCTAATGTAGGAAATCAGCACAGTATGCTAGTACTATGCTGATCCTTCTTCGACGATCGATCCAATGCTTTTCTTTTCAAGATTTGGATTCACCAAAATATCAAAAGAAAGAGAAGAGATTTTTGGACCTGAGACACCACTACAAAAATCTCTAAGAAGGAGGAAAAGGGGAGAAGAAAATAGTCCTAGAAGAAGATCCTCTTCTTCTTCCTTGTTCTCTCACCTAGACACCAAGATTGGTGTCTTTAGAGCTCCCACGTCCAAGATGAATATTTCTATAGTTTTTTGATGCCCAAAAGGTCTCTCAAATATCTAGAATTCATAAAAAAATCAATCTAAAATTTATTTAAAATAATAACATATGGTAGAATCCTTGTCTAGGTCGAATACCTAGATAAGGAATGTCCAAATTGGGCAAGACAAGTGGTGCCCAACTCTTGGGTGCCCCCTTCTTTTTCTTTGGTGTGGACCACCACTTTTTGTTTCACAAAAAGTCTCCTTTTTTTATCAAAAATTTTAAGAGAAAATAGAAAGTAGGCAGCATCTTGTGGAAGGAGTTTTGATTTGTTAGGATTCTATCACATAGAATTCAAAACCATAACAACCTGCCTTCTATTGACTTGGTCCATAATTTAATTCCATGTAAGAGAGAAGGAAAGCAAGTGGGCTTGTGAAGACCTGAGAGAAAAGATTTTCCATGAAAAAATCCTAAAAAATAGGCATGGGAGTGTGGGGTGGGCGTGAGATATCAAGTGGCACAAAAAAAGAAGTCCTACTCTCACTAGGACTTCTAGTTTGTCTTGGTCAAACATGATTTTTGAACAAAATTAAATTAGAATTAATTAAACCTAATTAGAGTAGATCTTAATCTAATTAAGTACTTAATTAAATAAAATTAAATTTAATTTAATTCTAATTTAATTTTCTAATCAAATTAAAAAATTGGATTGACCTAAGTCCTAGTTGAACTAAGACTAGTCCTTTCATGCACTTGGCTTATCCAATAAATCAATTGGACTTGATCCAATCAAGTCCAAACTAAATCTAATTAAATTATATTTAATTAAACTTAATTTTAGCTCTCCAGCTTAATCAAATTAAGCTAATTAGCAATCAAATTACTAATCGATCCTTCTGCAACTTTTGCACTAGGTTAAACATCAATCATATTGATCATTTAATCTTAGAATAATTCTCAATCATTGATTAACCATCTGATTGGATCATAAACTCTAATGTGCGTGACCTCATAAGTTTGAACCTATGCTAGTAGCACAAGAATAAGTTTCTATACCAATCGAAGTAATCATCTAGCAATAGTACCCGACGGTCGAACAGTTCAAATATGTAAAACAACATCCTTAGAACATATGTAGATATAGATCCATATAATTCATCCTCTTGACCAAAATTCTTGTAGGACATCTTAGAGTTCAACTGTCAACTCTAATTAAGCTATCCATATTGTATTTCAAAATACCAAATCCATCTCTTGGATTACCCTGGCTAAGGTTTTGCTATATTGGAATACAATGATACATTATTCTCCCACTCTTGGAGTGGTCAATCCCATCTTGATCATACATCGATTTTGCAAGTACTTGACTGTGCCTAGAAGTTTTTCATTACTGAATTAGAATTCAATTAGATCGGTACCAAAGCATAGTGAGTTGCTTACAAGTCACTAAGGTAATCTTAGGTCTATGGGATGTATACTTATACCTATATCCCATCAGAAATATTTTCGATAGTAGAATGCTCTAGAGTTGATCATGTTCAGTGATGATGTATCCCTACATCTCATCTGTATGCCATACCAATATCTTCACACTCCTTGGTTAGGAGGATAACCAACTTATATGGCATACAGTGACCTATGCTCGATAGATGCTATCGTCCTTATTAATAGCCTATTATTTGGTTGTAAATAGTTTCAAGGACTAATCGATAAATCCTCTCTTTATCGAATCTAAATAGTTCTAAGAACTTCATCATAATAATGAAATTCATTAGAAGATGAAAACTTATAATAAAAAATATCAAAAATATATTTTATTAATTAATAAATTAATTATAATTATAATATAGTATAATCATCAACAGGCTGATGATTGGCTTTGGGACCCATTTTCCAATGACTCTCACTTATCCTATAGCCACTCGGCATAATATCTAATACTCATCTTTGACTTCTGGTTGTCAAATTTTTTTATCATTAGGGCTTTAGCAAAGGGGTCGATCAGGATTTTTCTTTCTATCGATCTTCTAATGGTCGACATCATCTCAATCCACGATCTTTCGAATCAAGTAAAAGCGGCATAATATGTGCTTCATCTGCTGGCATGCCTTTGATTTCTTTGCCTGAGCTATGGCACCAGTGCTATCGCAGTAGAGTAGGAATGAGCCATCATGGAAGTATGCTACTCCAAGCTCGGTGATGAACTTTCTCAGCCACATAGTTTCTTTCACGACATCTGATGCTGTGATGTACTTTGCTTTGCACAGAGTCCGCCATAGTATGCTGCTTGAAACTCTTCCAGTAGATGGCTCCACCATTCAGAGTAAAGATATATCCTATCACGGTTCTATTGTCATCATGGTCAGATTGAAAGTTGGAGTCTGTAAACTCCATAAATTTCAAATCTAACTCGCCATAAACCAACCATTAGTCTTTAGTATTTCTTAAATACTTAAGGATGGCTTTAACCACTTTCTAGTGGTTTTCTCTAGGATCAAATTAGTATCTACTTACTACTCCTAGTGAGTATGCTACATCTGGTCTCGTACATATCATGGCGTACATGATAGATCTCACTATCGAAGCATATGGGACTGTACTCATATGCTCTCTTTCTTTAAGAGTTGTCGAACCATTCTTCTTAGAGAGAGAAATTTTATGGCCTATCGGAAGATAGCCCTTTTTGAAATTTTTCATGCTGAACCTCTTCAGCATAGTATCTATGTACGTGGACTAGAATAACCCAAGCATCCTTTTAAATCTATCCTTATATATCTTCATCCCTAGAATGTAGGATGCTTCGCCCAAGTCCTTCATAGAGAATTGAGATGATAACCAAACTTTTATTTCCTACAGTACGGGGATGTCATTCTCGATTAAGAGAATGTCATTCATGTACAAGATAAGGAATACCACTGCTGGACCATTTGCACATTTATAAATGCAGGGCTCTTCTCTGTTCTTAATGAAGCCATATGTTTTGATCATCTTATCAAAATACATGTTCCAACTCCGAGATGCCTACTTCAATCCATAAATGGATCTCTAAACTTGCACACCTTGGACCATCTATGGATATGAACCCCTCAGGTTGTATTATATACACCTCTTCGGTCAGCTCTCTATTTAGGAAAGCTGTCTTCACATCTATCTACTAGATCTCATAGTTCAGATGGATAATAATTGCAAGCATTATTTGAATGAATTTGAGCATTGCCACAGAGAAGAATGTCTCGACATAGTAAATACCACAGTGTTGACGATACCTCTTGACAACCAGATGGGCTTTATAGATCACCACCTTTCTATCTGCACCCCTTTTCCTTTTGAAGACCCACTTACATTCAATGGGTTTAAATCTTTTAGATGGGTCAACCAATGTCCATACATCATTGACCTGCATAGACTCTATTTTGAATTTCATGGCCTCAAGCCATTTCTCAGAATCAGGTCTCTGCATTGCATCCATATAGGTGATCGAATTCTAATCATTTTCATCAAATTTGATAGGATCAATGTTTTGAACCAAGAAACTTAATATCTATCTAGCTGATACAGTACTTTACCAGATCGCCTTAATGGTGCAGGTACATTAGGCTCTAGATCTAATCTAATCAAATCCAACTCAGGTTCAACTATTGGTGTCGGTCTTTCTGCCTATTGAACTTCATCAAGTTCAATCTTAGAGGCAACAGTTCCTTCACCAGGGAACTCTTTTTCTAAAAAGATTGCCTTAAGATTGATGAGCATCTTTTGTTCTTTTGTATGGTAGAATTAGTAATCCTTACATTCTTTAGGATATCCTATAAACATACACTTATCAGACTCGGATCCAAGCTTATCTGCATGCAAATGTTTGACATAGGCTGAACATCCCCAAACTCATAAGTGAGAGAGTGTAGGCCTACGCCCAGTCCATATCTCATATGGAGTTTTTACTATAGATTTATTTGGTACATTGTTCAATATATAACATGCAGTCTCAAGAGCATAATCTCAAAATGAAACAGGCAGACTAGCAAACCCCATCATGGATCGAACCATGTCTAATAAGATTTGATTTCTCCTTTTCGATACACCATTATGTCGTGGTGTTCTTGGAGGAGTCTATTATGAGGAAATTCCATTCTCTCCTAGATATGTCAAGAACTCACTGGATAGATATTCATCTCCTCAATTCGATCGAAGAGTTTTAATACTCTTTCCAATTTATTTTTTTACTTCACTTTAAAATTTTTTGAATATTTCAAATGAATCTGACTTATGTTTCCTCAAATAGACATATCCGTACCTAGATAGATGAAGTAGAAATATCCACCTCTAGTACTTGTACTCATAGGTCTACATACATCAGTATGTACTAGACATAAAAGCTCAGTGGCTCTTTCATCCTTTTCAATAAAAGATGACTTGACCATTTTTTCAAGAAGACAGGATCTATAGGTTGGAAGTGATTCACAATCACTGACTTTGAGGATTCTTCCTTGGGTCAACCTATTTATCCTATTCTTATTAATGTGACCTAGTTTATAGTGTCGTAGGTAGATATTAGAGACATTATCTAATCTAGGATGTATTCTAGAAGTATACATTACACTCACAGGTTATGATAAAATGTAAATATCATTTCTTTGTTATCCTTACATTATTGTAACATCATTCATAATGATATCATAATAATTTTTTTTATAGATAAATAATAACCATCTTTAGCCAAAAGGCTAATAGAGATCATATTCATCAAAAAGAAAGAATAATAATGATATTTATTTAAAGAAATGATATTAGTATTGAGAATAAATTGAACTATTTTTATAGCTAGAACTGGAACAGATCTTCCATCTCCAATATTCAGGAATCGCTCATTATTTTCAAATCTTCTACTAATTTAAAGTTCTTGCAATGTATTATAAATATGGACTCGATTTTCGATATCCAATATCAAAGTAGAAATATCACAAATAGAGAAATTATAAGATGTTATCATATAACATCATTGATCAGCAACTACTTGCTCATCTCTCTTATTCAGCCTGTTGGGGTGATGGAAATCAAGATACTAAGGATAGTTCCTCTTCCAATAATTTTGCTTCTTATAGTGAAAGCATTCTACCTGATCTAGGTTATTTTTGGATCTTATGTTTAAACTGAGCATAGAGGCTCCAACATGAACCACTTCATGCTGCTGAACAATATTCAACTTTCGATACTTATTATCGAAGTTGGATCCCATAAGTTTATCACTGTCTAACAGTGAATGGAGCAACTATGGTTTAGATTTCATTGCATAAAGAAGAACCAAAAGCCTAATTAGTAATTAATTTATTAAATCTAAAGATTTAGACTTTAATTAAAAAGTTCTTCCACTATTTTATTCGAACTAGTAGCCTCTACCTCCAAATCGAGAAATTATCCTAATTTCTTAGTGAATACTAGAATACACATAGACTGCACACAAGTCCAACCATGGTTGGTCAACTTTTATACATCTAAAGATAAGTTCATAATAAATTATTTTTTAAAATAATTTTTAGTAATTTAATTTTACCTCAGGTATCTTTTCAGTAGGTTAGGGCCTCCACTAAAAGTTCCAGTGAGGTCCAACCATTAACTTGATCAAACTTGATCCATCAAACTAATGAATAATTAAGCCCAACCATGATTGATCAACATAATCATCATTTAGAGAGACGCAATCGAGAAATCATATTATAAATAATAATTCTATTAGAGGATAAGCACTAGGCCTATGGGCCTCCAATGATTATCCAACTAATAGACCCATTATCATCAACTTAATGGGAGGCTATGATCTAGTCATCACCATAACTATTTTATTTTAAGGATCGAATAATTTTAGAATTTAATTTTAAGAAAAAGAGAAGGTTAGATGAACCAGCTTGTCATGATCCTACCACTGGTTTCACCAAGTCAGCTTAAGGGAGACTATTAATAGGCTGGTCAAGAAACACCTAAATAAGTCACACTGATTTACCTAACTAACATGGGTCAGCTCGAATAGTCAAGTGATCCGATCAAATATAATTTTACCAAGAGACTAAGTAAGTTTGATTAGTGGGAGGGTCTACCAAAGCTTGCCTTAGACATTATCAGAAATGGCTAGGTAAGCGGGCTACCAATTAAAGACCATCGATCTAGTTTATCTTAGACACCGACTGGTCTAATTAGTCTCGATTAGATTAACCAAACATTCATGCTAAACCATGTAGCCAATAATCAAGTCCATCTTAGGTCTTGTTAAAGATATGGACTTGACCAACTACAACTATTGTAATTGATCTAGAGAATCCTTGACCTAATCTAAGACAATAATTGATTAGATTTAGTCAATTCTTTAATTAAGTCCATTCTTTAATCTAACTCTAGGTCTAACCCAATTAATGGACCGTATTCCTACTAACCTATTTAACCTAATGTGTTATGATTTGTATCTTAAGATTTTCAATTCGCAATCCTAGATCCTAATCAAGCAACTTCTTAATTCTTAATTAAGTTGGGCTGAAAATTGAGGTTCGACTTTTCAAAACTAATTTTCATATTTATAAAATATTTTTACAACATGGTTCTACTAACCAAGTTGCATGTTTGATTCATAATTAAAATACAAGTAAGATAAGTATGAAACTACTTTAGATCTAATATAAATAGGTTCATGTAATTAAAATAATTTTAACTTCAATCAATCATAAATTATCTTAGATCAAATCTAACATATTTATGATAATCATAATTAGATTAAAATATTTTTAATTAAATCATAAAATTTTTTAGATCTAATCTAAAATTTTATGATCAATGTTTTAGATTAGCACGTACTAAGACAGTCTCTCCACTGTAAGTGATAAACCTTATAGTAGGACAATCTTATAATCAGTCCGTACAATCTAAAACTTTTATTTTTAGATCTAAAACTTTATTAAATCTAATAAATTATAAATAAAATTAGACCATATCTAATAATTTTATGATAAAAAATAGATCTACTCGAACTAGGATAACTTCTCCACTATAAGAGGTAAACCTTACAGCAGAACAACTTTATAATCAGTTCGTGTGATCATGATTTTAATTTTTTTAATTTTAAATTTAATAATTATATTATAAATTAGATCTAATCTAAAATATAATTTAAACATATAAAAATAATTATATAATAATGAACCTAGGCTCCGATACCAATTGAACGAACCAGATCTAGGATTTCAGGGCTAGATCTTGAAATTTTTTCAAGATCAGGCAGCGAAAGACTAAAATAAATTAAAATTTATTTATAAAAATTAGAAAAATTCTAGATCTAAAATTTTATTATATGATTATAGCATGAGATTAAATAAAAATTAAAACTATAAGGAAGAAAAATATATTGATCATATCAACATACATCTGTACTACATCTAATGCAAGTATGCAATAATAGATCAGATCCATATTACCTGTGCAAGTTAGATGTTCTAACTTGTTGATCTGAGCTTGAAGATAAAGCTCTAAGCTACACATACATCCGATCTTTAAGAGATGTCCACACGAGCCCACAAACCCCGATCAGAAGTCTAATGCAGGAAATCAACACAATATGCTAATACTGTGCTGATTCTTCTTCGACAGTCGATCCGATGCTTTCTTCTTCAAGATTTGGACTTACCAAAATATCAAATAAAAGAGAAGAGATTTTTGGACCTAGGACACCACTCCAAAAATCTCTAAAAAGGAGGAAAAGGGGAGAAAAAAATAGTCCTAGAAGAAGATCCTCTTCTTCTTCTTTGTTCTCTCATTTAGACACCTAGATTGGTGTCTTTAGAGCTCCCATGCCCGAGATGAATATTTTCTTGATTTTCTCATGCCCAAAAGGTCTATCAAATATCTAGAATTCATGAAAAAATTAGTCCAAAATTTATTTTAAATAATGAGATATGGAAGAATCCTTGTCTAGGTCAAATACCTAGACAAGGAATGTCCAAATTGGGCAAGACAAGGGGTGCCCAACTCTTGGGCGCCCCTCCTTTTTCTTTAGCATGGACCATCCCTTTTTGTTTCACAAAAACTCTCCTTTTTTGACCAAAAAATTTAGGAGAAAATAGAAAGTGGATGGCATCTTATGGAAGGAGTTTTGGTTTATTAGGATTTTATCACATAGAATTCAAAACCACAACAACCTGTCTTCTATTGACTTGGTCCACAACTTAATTCTATGTAAGAGAGAAGGGAAGCAAGTGGGCACATGTGAAGACCTGAGAGAAAATATTTTCATGAGAAAATTCTAAAAAATAAGCGTGGGGGCACGGGGTGGGCGTGAGATATCAAGTGGTGCAAGGAAAGAAGTCTAAGTCTCACTAGGACTTCTAATTTGACTTGGTCAAACATAATTTTTGAACCAAATTAAATCAAAATTAATTAAACTTAATTAAAATAGATTTTAATTCAATTAAGATCCTAATTAAATTAAATTAAATTAGATTTAATTATGATTTAATTTTTTAATCAAATTAAAATATTGGGTTGACCCAAGTCCTAGTTGAATTAGGACTAGTTCTTCCTTGCACTTGGCTTATCCAATAAACCAGTTGAACTTGATCCAATCAAGCCCAAATCAAATCTAATTAAATTATATTTAATTAAACTTAATTTTAGTCCTTTGGCTTCATCAAATTAAGCTAATTAGTAATCAAATTACTAATCGATCCTCCTACAATATTTGCATTAGGTTAAACATCAATCATATTGATTGTTTAACTTTAGAATGATTTTCAATCATTGATCAACCATCTGATTGGATCGTGAACTCTAATATATATGACCCCATAGGTCTAAACTTAAGCTAGTAGTATGGAAATAAATTTTTATATCAATCAAAGTGATCATCTAGCAATGGTACCCGACGGCCGGATAGGTCGAATGTATAAAACAACATCCTTAGAATCCATGTGGATATAGTTTTCATATAATTCATCCCCTTGTCTAAATACTCATAGGATATCTCAGAGTTTAACTATCAACTCTGATCAGGCTATCCATATTATATTTTAAAATATCAAATCCATCTCATAGATTATCCTAACCAAGATTTTGCTATATTAAAATATAGTGATACATTGTTCTTCAACTCTTGGAGTGGTTAATCTCATCTTGATCACATACAAACTTTGCAAGTGCTTGACTATGTCTAGAAGCCTTTCGTTACTAAATTAGAAATTCAGTTAATCCGATACCAAAGCACAATGAGTTGCTTGCAAGTCACTGAGGTGATCTTAAGTCTAAGGGATATTTATACCTATATCCCATCAGAGACATTCTCGACAGCAGAATGCTCTAGAGTTGATCACGTTCAGTGATGATATACTCCTACATCTCACCTATATACCTTTTCAGTATCTCCACACTCCTTGATTAAGAGGACAACCAATCTATTTGGTATACAGCAATCTATGCTCGATAGATGCTATCATTCTTATTAATAGCATATCATTTGATCATGAATATTTTTAAGGACTGATCGATAAATCTTCTCTTTATTGAACCTAAATAGTCCTAAGGACTTCATCACAATAATGAAGTTCGTTAGAAGATGAAAACTTATGATAAAAAAGGCCAAAAATATATTTTATTAATTAATAAATTAATTATAATTATAATGCAGCACAACCATGAATAGACTGACGATTGACTTTGAAACATATTTTCCAACATTTAAGATCTTCAATTCATAATTCTAGATCCTAACAAACAACTCTTAATTCTTAATTAAGTATATGGCTGACATGGATTCAAGTTCGGTACTTCAGAACTAGTTTCTATGCATAATAATTGAATTAATTTTAGATCTTTAATATCTTATATCAGATCTAAATTAATTCTAAAGTTCTTTTTGCTATTCATCTTCAATAGTAATAATCGCAGTGGTACCCCCTCATGCCATAGAAGAATCCCAACAAATGGGAGGAGAGGGCCATGAAACCCTACTTTTCTCCTATGACGGGGCAGCCATGGCGATCTGCCCAATTAGATTATCTGCTACTCAGGTTAGAAATCTGATTTCTAGAAAAAAAACTACATCTATATGTACATTGATCAAAATCAAATGAAGTGTGCATATATGATCATATCAATTTCTAATCTCATTAGAATATCATCATGCATTAATTTAGATCTAAACTTTTATTTATACAACTTATAAAAAAGAAAATTTAGATCTTGATTCATGAAGTAATCTATCCAAAACCTTATTATACATGCATAGGTAGTTTCAGATTTACATGATGATCAAACACATGCCCTTATTTTTGTTCCAACTAATATGAAAACTTGTCAAAACAATTCCAGATTCAAACCTGATTCAAATACCTATTTCACAACTGAAATACTTCCACAAAAATCTATCAAATATAGATTTAAAACAGACTATAATCAAGTTTTTAATTGAATAAAAATCTGCAAAAAAATTTCTTTTAAAATAGATTTTTAGCAGTCCTATTTTTAGAGGCTGTTTTCGATTTGATAACTAGGTCAAAACTAGATGAAAAAATTATGAGAGAATCAGATCGAAATGTACTTTGATCTTATGTAAAAATTTTGATAAAAAACAGATCTGAGAAATTAAAAAAAAAATATGAAATCTAGTATGCATATATAAAAACGTGCTCTAATTAGGTTCAAGTTTGGGTTTAATCCAAATCTAATTCGAATCCAATGCGAATCAAATTCAAAAGGCTACTAAACCTAATCTAATTAGGGTTCAGGTGCAAGTTTAACTTGACTCATTAACCTAATTAGCTATAATTAAATCAAGCCAATCATATTAGATCTAATCTAAAATAATTAGAACTTGAAATTATTCTTTCAAAATCCTTGGATCATTGACTAGATAAAACACATTCCTATAATTCAACCTACATCTCATGTCAAGTACTAGCTTGACATAGTTAATGTTTAACTCCGTATAACCTATAACTTCATTTCTGATTAAGTAAATCTATGTGCTCAATCAAGTCTCATACTTCTAAAATGAACACATAGACTTTAGATCAATTCCTTCCTACTTTGTTTGATTTAGTGTGTGACTTCATAGGTTCGAACACTAAGCCAATAGTATAGGAATAGTTTTCTATACTAATCGAAGATACCATCTAGCAATGCTTTCTAACGTCCGGATAGGTTGGATATTTGCAAAGTAATATTCAAGAACCTCATTGTATGGTTACTGCATGATTCATCCCTTTGATCCTAAATACTCAGGATAATCTAGGATTTACATTCAACCCTGATCGAATCATCCGCATTATATTTCAACCTTTCAAATCCATCACATGGATTATCCTGGCCAAGGCTTTATTAAATTAAAATACAGTGATACATTATCTCCAATAGTCCAGAGGGGTCAATCCTAGCTTGACTTACATACAGACTTTGCAAATACTTGACTGTACCTAGTAACCTTCCGTCACTGCATTAAAAATATAGATAATCTGGTACCAGAGCATAGTGAGTTGCTTGCAAATCATTATGGTGATATCAGGTCTGAGAGACATTCATGTTGATACCCTTTGCGAGTTGCTCTTGATAGCAGAGCACTCAGCAGGCAAGTCACTATTCAGTGATGATGTACTTTTATATCTCATTTATATGCCATACCAATGTCATACACTCCTTGGTTATGAGAACAACCAACCAACATGGCACACAACGATCTATACTCAATAAAACATCTTCATCTTTTTTAATGACATATAATTTGGTCACAAATATAATTTAACAACTAAATAATATATTCTCTTTTATCAATTTTAAATAGTCCTAAGGACTTCATCATGACACAGAAGTTCGCTAAAAGAAGATGCACATTTGTGATGAAAATGAAGGAGACTAGCAGGCGTTCTAAGCATATTTTAAAACTTTTTAATATTAAAATATAAGATTAAATATTTTAATCTATTTTATATGCTTAGGATCTGATCTAAAATATCCACCTAAGAATCTATAATATAAAAAATAGCATGCATAAAAATCTAAAAAATAAAAACATCAACATCGATCACATCGATGTAGAAACCTAGATGTAACTTTTAGATCTAACAGTTAAGGTTCAAAACCTTATACCTGAGCATGGTTATCAGCTATTAAAACTTCTAGATGAGAAGATCTAAATGTTTCTCATAGCTGCATAGGGTGTCCAACCTCTACAAATTGTCTACTCGAAGTTCTATGCTGATCTGATCTTTCGGGACTGCTAGATCATGTGAAGATCGTATGTCGGGCAGATCTAATCTCTTCAAATTCTTCGAGCCTCTTGAACTTTTTGAAGTTAAAGATGAGTCATTGGAGGGTGAAGAGAAGACCAAGAAGAACAAAAAAAAGAAAAAAAACTTTTTCTCTTGTTTTTCTTTCTCCCAAAATCAAAACCCTAGATCAGGGCTTGAACACTCACCCTAGAGAAGATTGTTTTCTTCTCTCTTTCTCTCATGCCTTAGAGGATTCCCACCCAAGTTCCTCACACCCTCTGATCTCTTTTGGCCCCTTTTCACTGATTATTTTCATGAAAAATCATTCTCAAGTGGGTGCACAAAAGAAAAAGGCTTAAATAGATGAGGGTTGCAGCATAGGGTAAGGCTGAAACTCTGTTTCTCATTCAATCCAAACTCTTTTGGATTAGAATTTGAAACCAACTAAACTCTATCCAATGAAGATGTAAAAAAGGCAGAGCATGGACTCTCCCTTCTCATGCAAATTACAAATTTGCTTGAGAGAAGTGTGCGTGGACATAGGGTGGCACATAGGGAGGTTGGTGCATGAACTAGTCTAACTAGTTTGGACTCTGGTCTCCTTATTTGATTCCAACTAGATTAGAACCAAATTAGTAAGACCAAACCCAATTCAATTAGGCTTTAAATTAATTTATTAAATCCTAATCAAATTAAGATTTGATTAAGTTAAAGTCCTGATCAAATCAGGAACCAATCTCCCTTAGCAATTAGGTCATCTCATAATCTAATCGGATCAAACCAAATTGAATCAAATTCAATTAGATTTGATCCAAACTTCTTTGATTAATTAAATTAAGCTAATAAGCAATCTTATTGCTAACTAATCCTTGAATGATAGAGTTCCAATCGAATAGGAATCCTGGTCATAGTGTCCCCATCCAGTGGGACTTCTGACCATAGAGTCTCCATCTAGTGGGACTGTAGACCACAGAGTCTCGATCAAGTGGCACTCTTCATCATAGAGTCCTAGCTCAGTGGGACTCCTAGTTATAGAGTCCTAGTCTAGTGAAACTCTTGATCATAGAGTTTCAATCTAGTGGAACTCTAGAGTCCCAGTCTGATGGAACTCTTGATGAGCCACATGATCAGATAGGTATTTCTTTTGAGTGTGACCCCATAGGTTCGAATCTATGTCGATAGCATAGAAATCAATTTTTATACTAATTGAAGTGACCATCTAGCAATGGTACCCGACATCTAGATAGGTTGAATATTTATGAAGCAACATTCAGAACCTACTCAAATATGGTTTTCGTATAATTTATCCTTTTGACCCTAAATGCTTAGAGGATGACCTAGGATTTAACTATCAATCCTAATCAGATTATCTATATTGTATTTCAAATTTTAAATCCATCATATGGATGGTCCCGACCAAGGTCTTGTAAAATTAAAATACAATGATGCACTATCTCTAATTTTACTTGGAGGGGTCAATCCTATCTTGACTTACGCACCGACTTAACAAATACTTGACTGCACTCAAAAATCTTTCATCACTATGGCGATCTCAGGTCTAAGGGATATTTATACCCATGCATATTCCTTTGAAGCAAGTCTTAATAGTAAAATACTTCGATGTGGTCACGTTCAATGCAGATATACTCCTATATCTCATCTGTATGCTATACTAGTGGCTCATACTCTTAATTAAGAGGACAACCAACCTATATGGCATACAACGATCTATACTTGATATTGCTATCATTCTTGTAATACATATTATTTGGTCACTAACAGGATTAAGGACTAAATGATAAATTCTTCTTTATTAATTCTAAATAGTCCTAAGAATTTCATCAAAATACAAGAGTTCATTAAAAGATGTATACATTTATGATGAAAAAGGCCAAAGAATATTTTATTAATTATTAATTTACATAATATAGCTTAATAGTCAATAAGATGATGATTAGCTTTGGAATATATTTTTCAACAACTCTCACTTGTCCTAAAGCAACTTGGTACAGTATCATATACCTATCTTCGATTTGTGATCATCAAACTCTTTTATTGCAAGGGCTTTAGTGAATTGATCAGCCAGGTTCTCCTTTCCATCAATCTTTTGAAGGTCAACGTCATCTGATCCATAATTTTCTAGAACTTTTCATGCAAATAGCTCCACCATTAGGGGTAATATATTTTTTGACACACTTTTGCTATCATCATGATCATATTGAAAATTAGAGTCTGTAAATCTCATAAGTTTTAAATCTGACTCACTATAAACTAGCCACTAGTCCTTAGTATTTTTTAATACTTAAGGATGGTTTTCACAATCTTTCAATGATTCTCTCCTAGCTTAGATTGGTATTTACTCACTATCCCTAGTGAGCATGCCACATCTAGTTTGTACATGTCATGGCGTACATGATAGAACCCACTATCAAGATATATAAAATTCTACTCATATACTCTCTTTTTTATGGTGTTGTCAGATAATCTCTCTTCGATAGAGAAATTTCATGGTCTATTGGAAGATAGCTCTTTTTGAAATTCTCCATACTGAACCACTTTAGCATAGTATCTATGTACATGGACTGGGATAATCCAAGCATTCTTTTAGATCTATCTTTATAGATTTTCATCCCTAGAATATAGAATGCTTCTCCCAAGTGCTTCATAGAGAGCTGAGATGATAGACAAACTTTCATTCTCTATAATACAGGGATGTCATTTTTTATTAAGAAAATATCATCCACATACAATACAAGAAATACCACTATTGAACCATTTGTCCACTTTTATATGCAGGACTCTTCAACATTCTTAATAAAGCTATACATTTTGATCATCTTATCAAAATGCATATTCCAACTCCGAGATGCCTGCTTCAATCTCTAAATGGATCTTTGAAGCTTGGACACTTTAGACTCATCTATGGATGTGAATTCTTCAGGTTGTATTATATACACCTCTTCTTTCAGCTCTTCATTTAGAAAAGCTCTCTTCATATCCATCTGCTATATCTCATAGTCTAGATAGATAGCTATTGCAAGCATAATTCGAATGAATTTGAGCATTGTCATAGGAGAAAATATCTCATCATAGTCAATCACATAAAATTAACTTTATCCCTTGGCAACCAAATGAGCTTTATAAGTCTCCACCTTCCTATCTGTGCTCCTCTTTTCTTTGAAGATCCACTTATATCCAATGGGTTTAACCCCTTCAAATGGTTCAACTAATGTCCATATTGTTGGAAATTGTATCCCAAAACCAAACATCTAGGTTGTAGATAATTAAGCTAAATATAATTATACTTAAATTATTAATAAATAAAATTATTATTTTGGCCTTTTCATCACTTAGTGTATCTTTCTGTAATGAATTCTTCTGTGATGAAGTTCTTAGGGCTATATAGACTGGACAAAGAAGGATCTATCATTTAGTTCTTAAATTAGTTCATGATCAAATGATACGCTATTACTCAGGATGACAACGTATCGAGTGTAGGTCGTTGTGTGCCATAAGTGTTGATTGTCCTCTTAACCAAGAAGTATGAAGATACTGTTATGGCATGCAGGTGAAATATAGAGGTACATTTCACTAAACATGATCTAATTATGGAGCTCTCTACTATCAAAAGTTGCTCACGAAGGATATGGATATAAGTGTCCCTTAGATCTGAGACCACCACGGTGACTTATAAGCAATTCACTGTACTTAGGCACCGGACTACCTGAATTTTTAATTCAGTGATGGAAGGCTACTGGGTGCAGTCAAATACTTGTAAAGTCGGTGTGTGTGTCAAATTGGGATTGACCCCTCGAAGTGTTGGGGTAAGTGCATCACTATATTTAAATTTAGCAAACCCTCAACCAGGGTGATCCATGTGATGGACATAAAATTTTGAAATATAATGTGGATGAATTTTTAGGGTTGGCAGCAAATCCTAGATCATCCTTTGGGCATCAAGGTCAAGAGAATGAATTATACGATAATTATATGCCACAGGTTCGTCATTATTGCATTGTAACTTTTCAATCTATCCAGACATCGGGTACCATTGCTAGATGATCATATCGATTGGTACAAAAAATTAGTTCATGTACTACCGGCTTAGGATTCAAACCTATGGGGTCACACATATAAGAAGTTCCTATCTGATCTGATGGTTGATCATAAGTCTTGATGATCTAGGATACTATGGTCAAGAGTCTCACTGGACTAGGACTCTATGACCAAGAGTTCCACTGGACTGGAACTCTGAGTCCTACTCATTTAGGACTCTCTGATCAGGAGTTCCACTAGTCTGAGATTCTAAGATCATGAGTTTCATTCATTTGGGACACTGAGTTCAAGAGTCCCACTAGATTGGAACTCTTCAAGAATTTCATGTTGATGGGACTCTATTGCTCGGTAACACATCTGATTTAGACTCTGATATTTTTGGAGGATTAATTAATAATTTAATTGATGATTAGCTCAATTTGATTGACCAATGAGGATTTGATCAAATCTGATCGAATTAAATTTGATTGAATTTGACCCGATAAGGTCATGAGATGATCTAATCGCTATAGGAGATTTGATCCTGATTTGATCAGGATCTAGACCTAATTAATTTTTAATTTGATTAAAAATTAATTAAATTAGGTTAAGCCTAATTTGGTTGGATTTAACCTAGTCTAATTGGGTCTAGATTAATTAGTTTGGTTGAAATCAATTAGGACCAAGTCAAATAAAGTTTGAATTCAAACTCTTCCATGCGCCCATCATGTTTGAATTTTCCACTCTTGTTCGACACCCCAAAATTTTTGTACATAACTTTTCTAACACCCAGAAGGTTTCTGCACCCCCTCATCTTATCTCTCTTTGACTTGGTCCTGTTAGATATGTATGTCCTAAAAGCCAGATTGGCTGACACTTATAATACACTTCTAAGGATAAAATTATAATTTTAACTATAAATAATAAAATAGATTATTTTCTATCATAGTGTGTATTTGAAAGTGTCTGTGATACATTTCTTGAGTTAATGGTAATGATAGTTCATATTTTCAAGAGTTGAAAATTTAAGACATGAATTTTTATTATTAACTCGTAAAATGCTCCCAACCATAGGATCATCATAAGGATGGTGATTGATCCAGAAGGTTGGTGTACGATCATTTTTTTTGGATAGATGAGTCTTGAGTGTATGGTATAGAGACACCAAAATGAGAGTACAGGTACTTGTTAGAGAATGAGGGCACTGAGCATGACCACCTCGAGCAGTCACGAGGAAGTCTACCTTCTCGTCGATGACTGGCTCGAAGTTGCAGTGGTCTGTTTGGTTCTTTAACCTAAGATGCATCGATAGTTCACCTTGAGGGTGTTATAGTTTGACTACACCATGACTCGATCTTCTAGCCATTTGAAATCCTGAGGTGTATGTTGGCTATAGCATGTTCATTGTAGAAATTGGATTGCATCAATAAGGGATCTATCTACCTCGCTAGATGAGGAGTAGCCCTATGATGATCATGAGAATCAAGTCCATAAGCCCATGGCCATGGCAGAGTGAAATAATAGAAATAGTTTCTATTAGGGTTTTCACATTGGATTTGAATCGAATGATTAATTCATATGACAAAAATTAGAGTTTGACGAGATCACCTTAACCCTAATCCGGTCGGAGCTTAAGATAGAGGAACTTAATCACATAGGTAATTACACTGAGAGATTCATTTTTAGTTCTGATGGGTTGCCACCATATGCTACTAGGTGTCACTGATGGATTTTAGGAGTAATTAGAATGATTTGGATGATCGATCATACTAGTTATCTAAATCAAAAAAGTTTTGATCCATCGGAAGATATTTCGATGATGTCGATGATAGAGATCACGACATATCCCATTATCATACAAAATTGAACCTAACTGGATCACATAAATAAGGATTTAGATCTAAATATCATCAATTGGATTAATTCAGTTCAATTAATTTGAAAAAGATTCAATTAGGTTCAAAAAAATCATGCTAGCACACAATTGAGCTTAATGTTCTTCTTTAACAATTATTAAAGCTTGTCTCGACTGAGCCAAATATGTTTGGACTCACTCTAAAATCTTTACTTGATCTGACTGGAGCTTGTCTAGGTCAGAAAAGGGTTGTCTTAATTTATGAGATAAATTTAAGACAACACCTACCATTTTTCATCACCTGCTAAATCTTATCTTCGAATATTGGTCAAACGTTGATCCTAGATACTTAGACATCTACCCATGTGTCATGCACCCATGAGGATGGAAGATGGAGTCCCATATAGATGGGACTCTAGTTGCTTTAGGAAATCAAATTAGATGGCGCTAAGAAGACTTGTTTGACCCAGTCTTGGCGCTACCTAATGAGAGTTTTGAGGGACTCTAATCTGATTGGATCAGATGATATCATCTCACCAATCAGATTTATATCTGATTGCATAAAGGGCCATGATTGGTCAGGATGATGTGGCACTACATGGTGCACAGTAGGATCTATATAAATCCTATCTGTGCCTAAAATTTAGTTCTTCTGACTTTAGCCCACGCCACATAGCCCCTCTCCCTCCTCCATGCCACCCTCTGATCCTCTCTCTCCTCTCCATGCCCAAGGGATTTTGGGCATGAAGAAGGTGCGATCCAAGCAAGTGAAAGGCACCAGGAAAGGAAGAAGGTGGCACTATTGTAAGAGACAACGACTGTTCTTCAAAAGCCATTTTGAAGATCTTCAAGATCAGATCTAGATATGATTTTTAGAGGATTGACTGAGAAGAAGAAAATCTTCAGATCCTACTCAAGTGGATACCGGTAGAGACCAGGCACTTGCATGGCTACATCCAGAACCTCAGTCAAGCATCAGGATCATCATAGGATAATTGGATTACCCAAAATAAAGGCATAATTAAATTAAATTAAATTAATTTTTTTTTATTTTTATTATTAAATTAATAAGATTATATCTAAGGAGTCTTTGATTTGATTAGGATTTTAGAAGAAAATTTTAAAACATCCCTCTTGATCCAATCAGATCTGAATGAACCTGATCCAAAAAATAGGTTTTTTCCTTCAATTGGTACCAGAGCCAGATTCCATAATTTATTAGATTTGATTTTAATTTATTTTTAATCTAATAATTAGATGATTTTAGATGTCATATTGGATGTGATTAGATCTAAAATTAAAAAATTAAAAATTAAATAATCTAGATCTAAGATGTATGAGATGCATGACTAAACTAGAAATAAAATTATTCTATATATAGTCTTGCATGATCATAATTTTAATTTAAATAATTATAATTTTTAAATTTATTTATTTATTATTTTTTAATATTATAAATATTATAATTAAATCTAAAAAATAAAAAATAAATTTATTTAATTTATTCAAATGAGATATGATAGATGCATGTTTAGACTAGTTGTAGAATAGTTCTATAAAATTTTCTAGAATAAATTTTAATTTAATATGATCAAATTTAAATCTTATTTCTTAGATGAATATGAGATAATTTAAATCTAAAAATATACATAATATGATACAAAAGATGTATGCAAAATATATTTTTAGTTAGATTAATTTTTATATATGTGATATATGATGTAGATCTAACTAGTTTTGTAGATTTATCATGTTTTCGATTAAGACATTCATCTTGACCGTCCGATCATAAGAATGAAGTAGGATTTAAAGACTCTCTCCTTCCATTCGATAGAGTGTTCTTATGGTATGTAGGGGTGCTGCGCGTTCGACCTTAATCAAAAATCAAAACTTATTTTCTATAAAACTCTAGATCCTGAAACCCTAGAATTTTATATATATATTTTATTTATGAACCCTAAACTTAATTAAGAATTAAAATTATAAAATATATTATGTCTAAAATTAAGAATTTTTAGATCTAAGACATATTCATAAAATTGGGTTCGAACTTGGGTAGCTCAATTAGGTCTAGTGGTTGATCAAACCGAATTAAGAGTTGGTTAGGTGGGATCAAGAATACTTAAATTGACTAGCCTAATAGGATTAAGTCTAGATCAAGGTCGAGTCACACGAGTGATCGATCAAGTTAAGACATAATTAGGCTTAATGGTTAGAGTCTGGATTGTAGGCTAACCTGATTGGTTCTGGCTCAATAATTTAGTGTCTAAGGTAAGTTTGGCAGATATAACTGACTGATTTTTAATTGGGAGCTACTCAACTTGAATGCGTTCTTGTTGAGTTAATGATATATTTCTTCCATCAATCTCACTTACCTAGCCATGTTTGTCGGCCCAATCCTGATCTAAGGTGGCTAACAATTTGAGCTAACCCATACTACTAGGTTAGTCATAATGGTTATGGCTATGTCAAGTCAAGTTTAAAGAGACCTAAGTCAAATCTTTCTAAGAAAAGATTAAGTCTAAGGTCTTCCAGCATTGTAGATATGCGGTCCCTTCTCGGAATTGATTATTCTCGACTGATCATAGTGGTTCAGTTGCACCAAAAAGATGCAACTATGTCTATTAGGCATTGGATGCTACAGGCTAGAGGATGGATTGGGCTCAATATTTTAAATACGGTGAGAGATCCAATTAAAAATCCAATCTGTGCAAATAGTGGGTCTGACTTAACGAAGGAGTGGATCAATATTTCGGGCATGGTAAGGTTCATGAATTAGAGATCAAGTCTGGGTGCACCATGATTAGAGAATCATTGGACAAGAGTTGTTCACTCATTGACTAACCCATCATCGATAACTGTTAGGTAAGGTGATGAGTCAGTTGGTGGGACTGCACCACCCACTAAAAATCAATAATCATGAAGATTTTCGTATCTCTACAGAGAAAGTATAGGGATCCAAGAAAATAGTGAAAGCTAATTTGTTTAAAAATCAAACCCCTAAATAAATTGATCAAGTCTTAATTATAAAATCTAATTAGAAACTTTGACTCTCTATAGGAAAAAAAAATTATCCGCATCCAACCCACTAGCCTGTATCCTAGACACCCATAAACTGACCGAACCCAATTACAAGGATCGGCTTCGAAACTTCAAAATTATTTTGAATTTTAAGAAGTTGACTCATGTATTGGACCAGGATTCCCTTATCTTATCAGCTCATCCGTCCGCTGAACAAAGAGCGACTCTTGATAAATGGATGGATGAAGATAATAAGATCAGATACTACATGTTGGGCTCGATGTCTAATGAGGTTCAGCACCAACATGAAGATATCAAGACTGCCCACTAAATGTTGGCTCACCTGTAAGAGTTGTTTGGTGAATAGAGTCGCACAACCAAATATCAGATCACTAAATGACTATTTAATACTAAAATGCATGATAGACAGTCAGTCCAAGATCATTGTTTAATGATGATCAAGGACTTAGAAGAGCTTGAGAAGCTCGAAGTGAAATTATATCAGGATCTGCAGAATGATATAATTCTACAATCCTTGACTGATGCGTATGAGCAATTCATCATGAACTATCATATGCATAAACTTCAGAATACTCTGACCGAGCTTATGAATATGTTGGTTACTACTGAGCTTTTTATGAAAGATTCTAAAGGCTCAGTACTTGCTATGGAACGGACATCTTCCAACAGAAAGTTTTTTAGAAAGAAGAAGAAGTCTGTGAAAAAGCAGAAGGTGGAAGGTGGAAAGAAAAAGAAGGCAGAGCTGAAGAAGAAGGCTGCTGACAAAGAAAAATATTTTTATTGTAATACTGACGGCCACTGAAAGCAAAACTGCACTACATACCTGGCCATCCTAAAAAATAAGAAGGAGACAGATCCTTCTTGAGGTATGCTCGTTATTAAATCTAACCTTACGATTTCTTCTGCATCCAGTTGGGTGCTTGACTCTGGTTCTAGTGCTTATTTGTGCACTTTCATGCAGGATCTTCAAGATAGCAGAAAGCTGAGGGATGGTGAGATGATCCTACGCATCAGAAATGGAGCAAGAATTACTGCTGTGGTCGTGGGAACCTACCCTTTTCGACTACTGTTTGGCTTAGATTAAGAACTTAGGGATTGTTATTGTGTGCCTGCTGCAAGCAGAAATTTGATTTCTATTTCATGTTTAGCATAACAAGGCTATGTAATTAGTTTTCTTAAGGACCATTATAATATTCTTTATGAAAGAAATAAAATTGCAAGTAGTTTTTCTTATTAATGGTCTCTATCAGTTACATATTGATGTATCTATCTTTAATATCGAGCAAAATATGAATGCCACAAGATCAAAATGATCTAGGGATAATCTAAATGATAGATATTTATGGCACCTAAGGCTAGGTCATATAGCAAAACATAGGATTAATAAATTAAAGAAAACCAAATTATTGAGTCTGTTGACTTTCGAGTCATATCCAATTTATGAATTATGTCTTCATGGAAAAATGACTAAGCTTCCTTTTGTAGGACATGGGAAAAGGGCCATGGAACTACTTGCCCTAGTACATAGTGATGCGTGCGGCCCATTTGATGTGCCGGCTAAAGACAACTTTAACTACTTCATAATCTTTATCGATGATTTATCTCGAAATGGGTATGTGTATTTTATGAGACACAAGTCTGAAGCCTTTGAAAAGTTTAAAGAATTCAGATATGAAGTTGAAAAACAAACTAAAAAATCTATTAAGATTTTTTGATCATCGAGGAGGTGAATACCTTAGTCGAAAATTTTTGAACTATCTCAAGCAAAATGGCATAGTCTCTCAATGGACTGCATCTGAAATACCTCAACTCAATGAAATTTCAGAATGGAAGAATCGGACCCTATTAGATATGGTCTGATCCATAATGAGCTTCACAGACCTTCCTGATTTTCTATGGGGACATAGTCTGTTAACTGCTATATATTTATTGAATAGGATTCTCTCTAAAATCATTCCTACCATACCGTATAAGATATGGCATGATAAGAAACTAAGTCTGAGTCATCTCAAAATTTAAAGTTGTCCGGCTCATGTCAAAAGAAATAAGCGGACAAGTTAGACTATAGGTCCTTTAGAGCTCGATTCATATGATATCCTAAAGAGTCATTAGGATATTATTTATACATTCTAGAAGACCATAATGTGATTGTGAGTCAGCATGCCATCTTTCTTAAAAAATAGTTCATTCAAGATGGTGGCATTGGAAAGTAGATCAAGCTCGAGAAGAAAATCTCATAAGAGCAACGAGCTAAGGACCCTATGGAACAAAATCAGGTTGAGCCAATACAATCACTACCTCCTCCACCTCGTAGATCGAAAAGAGTTTTTCATCTTCTTAAGACGTACTTAGGTACTATTTTAGAGAAAGTAGAGGAAATATTCTTCATAGGTAATGGGGTTGTGGTGATGATCCCAAAACCTATGACGAGGTAATATCGGATATCGACTCCAAGAAATAATTAAAGGCAATGAAGTCAAAAATTGACTCGATGCACTCAAATCAAGTCTGGACCTTGGTAGATCCACCTGAAGAAATAATACCTATTGGGTGTAAATGGATCCACAAGAGAAAGATTGGTGCAGATAAAAATGTGGAGACGTTCAAATCTAGATTAGTGATAAAGGGATATAGTTAGCATGAAGGAATTGAGTATCAGGATATCTTTTTGCCAGTAGTCATGTTAAAATCCATCCACACATTGCTTGCTATTGCAGCCTATTTTGATTATGAAATATGACAAATGGACGTAAAAATGGCATTCTTAAATGGATACCTTGAGAAAGATATCTATATGGAACAGACACTAGGTTTCACATCTAGTGATATTGATCATAAAGCATGCAAGCTGCAAAGGTCAATATATGGACTTAAGCAAGCATCTCGGAGCTGGAATACTCATTTTAATGATGTGATCAAATTATTTGGTTTCATCAAAAATAAGGAGGAACCATGTATTTTCAAAAAGGCCAGTGAGAGCACTATTGTCTTCCTCATACCGTACGTAGATGATATCCTCCTTATTGGAAATGATATTTCTATGTTGACCATAGTTAAAATATGGTTATCTAAAGAATTCTCCATGAAAGACTTAGGAGAAGCATCCTTTATTCTAAGAATTAAGGTCTATAGAGATAGACCGAATAGAATGCTAGGTCTTTCATAGAAGATGTACAAAGAGGAAGTGCTAAAGAGGTTTAGCATGGAAAACTCCAAGAAGGGATTAGTATCCTTCGGACATGGCATTCATCACTCCAAGAAAATGTGTTCCAACACACCTGAGAAGATTGAATGCATGAGCAAGATTCCTTATGTTTCAGTAATAGGGAGCCTCATGTATACCATGTTATGTACACGACCTGATATAGCCCATGTTGTGAGTGTTATGCGTAGATATCAGTTGAATCCAGATGAAGAATACTGGACTTCTATGAAATGTATCCTAAAGTACTTAAGAAGAACTAAGAATATGATGTTGGTTTTTGGTAATGGAGAACTCCAAGTCCAGGGATATACAGACTCGAATTTTATGTT
This sequence comes from Cocos nucifera, assembly GCA_006176705.1. NCBI lineage: Eukaryota > Viridiplantae > Streptophyta > Magnoliopsida > Arecales > Arecaceae > Cocos > Cocos nucifera. The sequence goes on from QRFJ01000575.1 coordinate 421,531, forward strand.
CGATATAGATGATCAAAAGTCGACATCTGAGAGTCTGTTTATGTGTAATGATGGTGCTGTCAGTTTGAAGAGTTCCAAGCAGATGGTGATAGCAGATTTCATCATGGAAGTAGAATACATCGCTACGTCAGAAGCTGCGAAGGAGGCATTCTGGTACAAGAAATTTGCCGCAGAAATCGAAGTATTGCCATCGAATGCCATTCCTCTATACTGCGATAATAATGATGCCATAGCTCTTGCTAAGAAACCAAGGTCTCACCAAAAATTCAAGCACATCGAGCGGTGATACCTCCTCATCCATGATTATCTTGAGAAAGGTTACGTTGAGGTTAAGAGAGTCGACTCCATAAATAATATGGCAGACCCACTTACAAAGCCGTTGGACCAGCAGAATATCGAAGCCCACCTTGAGAAGATGGGACTTAGATTTGTAGCCAATTGATTTCAGGTCAAGTGGGAGTTTGTTAGATATGTATGCCCTAGAAGCCAGATTGGTAGACACTTGTAATACACTTCTAAGAAAAAAATTATAATTTTAACTATAAATAATAAAATAGATTATTTTCTATCACAGTGTGTATTTGAAAGTGTTTGTGATACATCCCTTGAGTTAATGGTATTGATGGTTCATATTTTCAAGAGTTGAAAATTTAAGACATGAATTTTCATTATTAACTCATAAAATGCTTCCGACCGAATGATCATCATAAGGATGGTGATTGATCTAGAAGATTGATATATGATCGCTTCTTTTGGATAGATGAGTCTTGAGTCTATGTTGTAGAGACATCAGAATGAGAGTATAGAAACTCGTTAGAAAATGAGGGCATTGAGCGTAACCACCTCGAGCAGTCATGAGAAAGTCTACCTTCTCGTCAATTACTGGCTCGAAGCTGCAATGGTGTATCCAGTTCTTTGATCTGAGGTGTATCGACAGTTCACCTTAAGGGTATTATAGTTTGATTACACCATAACTCAATCTCCTAGCCATTCGAAATTCTGAGGTGTATGTTGGCTATAGCATGTTCATTGTAGGAATTGGATTGCACCAATAAGGGATCTATCTACCTTGATAGATGAGAAGTAGCCCTATGATGATCATGAAAATCAAGTCCATAAGCCCATGGCCATGGCAGAGTGAAATAATAGAAAGAGTTTCTATTAGAATTTTCACATTGGACTTGAATCGAATGATTAATTCATATGATGGAAATTAGGGTTTGACGAGATCACCTTAACCCTAATTCAATCAGAGCTCAAGATAGAGAAACTTAATCACACAAGTAACTGCACCGAGAGGTTCATTTTTAATTTTGATGGGTTGCCATCATATGCTGTTAGGTGTCACTGATAAATTTTGGGAGCAATTAGAATGATTTGGATGATCGATCATACTAGTTATCTAAATCAAAAAAATTCTGATCCATCGAAAGGTTTTTCGATGATGTCGATGATAGAGATCATGACATATCCCATTATCATATGAAATTGAATCTAATTGGGTCACACAAACAAGAGTTTGGATCTGGATATCATCAATTAGATTAACCCAGTTCAATTGATTTGAATAAGATTTAATTAGGTTCAAAAAAATTTTGCTGGCACACGATTGAGCCTAATGTTCTTCTTTAACAATCATTAAAACTTATCTCGACTGAGCCAAATGTGTTTGGGCTCACTCTGAAACCTTTACTTGGTCTGACTAGAGCTTTTCCAGGTCAGAAAAGGGATTTCTTAATTTATGAGATAAATTTGAGACAACACCTGTCATTTTTCGTTACCTGCTAAATCTTGTCTTTGAACATTGGTCAAATGTTGACCCTGGACACTTAGACATCAGCCCATGTATCATGCATCCATGAGGATAGAAGATGGAGTCCCATATAGATGGGACTCCAGTTGCTTCAAGGAATCAAATTAGATCGCGCCAAGAAGACTTGTTTGATCCAGTCTTGGCACCACCTAAGGAGAGTTTTAAGGGACTCTAATCTGATTGGATCAGATGATGTCATCCCACTAATCAGATTTAGATCTGATTGCATAAAGGGCCGTGATTGGCCGGGATGATGTGACACTGCATGGCACAACAGGATCTATATAAATCCTGTTTGCGCCTAGAATTTAGTTCTTCTGACTTTAGCCCATTCCACATAGCCCCTCTCCCTCCTTCTCCATGCCACCCTCTGATCCTCTCTCTTCTCTCCATGCCCAAGAGACTTTGGGCATGAAGAAGGTGCAATCCAAGTAAGTGAAAGGCTTCAAGAAAGAAAGAAGGCAGTACTGCTACAAGAGACAATGGTTGTTCTTCAAAAGTCATTTTGAAGACCTTCAAGATCAGATCTAGATCTAATTTTTGGAGGATTGATTGAGAAGGAGAAGATCTTCAGATCCTACCTAAGTAGATACCGATAGAGGCCAGGCACTTGCGTGGCTACATCCAGAATCTCAGAAAAATATCATAAACATCACAAGGTAATTAGATTACCTAAAAACAAAGATATAATTAAATTAGATTTTATTTTATTTTTTTATTTTTATTATTAGATCAATAAGATTAGATTTGAGGAGTTTCAAATCTGATTAGCATCTTAGAAAAAAATTTTTGAAATATTCCTCCTGATTCAATCAAATCTGAACAAACCTGATCTAAAAAATAGGTTTTTCTCTTCAACTGGTCCAAGGGTTGGGCTAGTTTAAATTTAAGTTGAATTTTGAATTCAACTTAGATTGTTTTGGTTGAAACCACTTAATCGTCACATCCTTATCCAAATCCCATGCCTCCTTTGTGTTTTCTCATGCACATTTTTGTGTGTTCTAGGTGTGGGCATGCAGAAGGAGAGTCCTTCTATGTGTCATCCACTTGGGAGGTGGCATTGGATGCAGATAAGGAGACCACTTGAATTTTGAATTCAAGTGGTTGGTTTGGTTTGAACCTTATCCCCTGCACACGCTTTCCACACTATGTCACCCATTTTAGAAGATTTTTTTTTTTAAGGGTGTGCATGGATTAGCATGGGGCATCTGAGAGGAGGGAGGCTACGTAGAGGGATTTTTGAGAGAGAGAAAATCAGAGAAGGGGGCTTGTCCTGTGCATGGAAGGGTCAACTATAGTTCCTATGCTAATTTTTCTCACATGCCTTTTCTCAATTTTTTTTCCCCCTTATGTCATCCATCTTAAGAGGATCTAAGGTGGGTGTACGGTAGAGGAAGAGTCCTTCTTCCCATAAAAATTTGTTTCACGAGAAAACTCCAAAGAGAGAGGGCGTGAGAGGGTTTCCGATGTGTCAAGGATTTTTTGGGTAAGTGCAAAATCCTAAGGTTGGGACCCTAGGTTCGGGTGGAAAGATCAAGTACTGTGAGTACTCGATTGCCACCAAACTTGAGACATCGACTCGTCATCCTCCATACTCTGTGTTTTGATTTTTTGGAATGTTTGAGAGATTAGAAAGAAGATGATCGATTGGATCGATGGCGATCAGCCATCGAAGGTCGAGCGAGGAGCTAGCACTCCAGTAGAGCTGGTCGGGACTAGGAGCTCCATGTTGATCAATCGTAGACGTCAGATAAGTGTACGACTGTAGCACAATACTAGAGACTTATTTTGATGGATTCAGATTATAGATATCAGCTATCCGCGTACAAATATCGAGTTCTGAACTCGTATCAATTAGCAGATTCGATTTGCTGATCGATCGCATTTAAATTTTAAATTATATATTAGCATGTCTAGATCTTGAGTAGGATTTATTTGATTACATCAATGCATATAGTAGATTAATTTTAGATTAATCTAATTCTTTTGCTACTATATAATTTTAAAATATTTTGAAAATACATGCTTTTACCCTGCTCGATTTTCTTCAATGGTATCAGAGCAAGGTTGCTTGACATGTCTAATATGTAATTAGAAATTAAATGTTAGTATATTTGATATGCTTAATCCAGATAACTTAGTAATCGAGAATGAATAAGCCACCAAGCCATCTGATCATAAGGAATAAGTATGGCTTAAATGCCATGTCCTCCCATTCAGTGGGGATCCCTTATGGCGGTAGGGGTGCCACTATGAACTCATTCATTAAGATGAACAATGAAAGAATTTTAATGATTAAAATTATTTTAATTAAAAATTTAAATATGAATGTGTTTTAGATTAAATCTAAAATATTGATTCATAATTTAATTTTCATTATATTTTATTTTCTATTTAAAACTAGCAATAGATTACTGTTTGAGAAATGAGCCGACCCATTTCTGAAATGAGTCAACCCATTTGGAAAATAGAAAATAAAAACCTTTCAAAATTTAAAAACTAGTTTCAAAATGCCGAACCTTGACCCATCAATCCAAAAACTTAATTAAAAGAATTAAGTGTTGTCTTCTAGATTCTAGAATTATGAATTAAAGATCCTAAGACAAAATTATAAGACTGTGGGTTAAAAGGTTAGATGAATTAGGTCCATTAATTAGGTAAGACCTAAGGTTAGTTAAAGAATGGATTAATCTAGAGTAATTGATCAAATCTAACCAAGTGTTGAATTAGATTAGACCAAGGGCACTCTAGAATCAACTCCAATAATTGCAGTTGGACAAGTCCATGTCTTTAATTAGACTAAGATGGACTTGATTTATGGCTATGCGGTTAAGCCCAAAATTGCTAGGTTGATCATATTAAACCTAATTAATCGGTTCATGTCTAAGATAAGTTTGGCAGTTTAGATAAATGGTTTTTAATTGGGAGCTACTCGCATTGATTCACTCTTTGATGAGTTAATGGCAAATTCCTTTCACTGATCTCACTTACCTGGCCAATATGGTCGATTAGGATTTGATTAGATCACTTGGTGATTCGGACTGACCCATGTCATTAGGAATCAGTTTGACTGATTTCAATCACTAAGACTGAATAAGGTGCCCATGGATCTAAATTGATCCAAGTCCTAACCTATTGACTCGATAAAGTCAGTGGGAGGACTTGACTTGGTGAAGTCTGTAGGAGAAATTTGGTCCGTATTCTTTCTATCCTTAAATCACATATAAACTAAATCCTCTAAATTATTAGATCTTTAAAATGACTAAGTTATGGGGATAACCGAATCATAGCCTTCTATTAAGATGAATGGTAGTAAGTCCAATTTTCTGGATGAACATTGAAGGTGCTTTACACCTGGTGTTTATTTGAATATTGGAATTACTGTACATCATATGATGATTAGATCGCACTCTCTTAAGGATGATCAGATTAGCTAGAGCTTTTCTCGGGCCTGGTTATCATTGGTTTGATACACCGAAGTCAATCATATTAATGGTTGGACCTAACCAGACTTTTTCAGTGGAGGCCATAGCCTACTGATTTGGTATCTAAGGCAAAATCTAAATACTAAAAATTATTTAGAGAAATAATTGATTGTGAACCTACCTATAGATGCACACGAATTAGCTAGAGCTTTCCTCAGGCCTATATGTAGTCTATGTGGATTTCAATATCTGCTAAGAAGTTAGTGTAATTCTTCAAATTGGAGGTAGAGGCTACCAATTCATTAAAAGTAGTGGGAGAACCTTTAGACTAAAGTCCAAGTCTTTAGGATTAATTAATTCGAGTACTAATAAGGTTTCATATTTTTCTTTCAGATAATTAGAATGGCTAGAATTAGTCCGCTTCGTTCACTATTGGATAGTGGCAAGTGCTTAGGACCTAGAAATAAGAAGTCTAGTGTTGATCCTAATAAGGCAGACTCAGAGAGGAATGTGTTAGATATGTGTGCCCTAGAAGTCAGAATTGGCTGACACTTATTATACACTTCTAAGAATAAAATTATAATTTTGACTATAAATAATAAAATGGATTATTTTCTATCATAATATGTATTTAGTATCTGTGATACATTCCTTAAGTTAATGGTAATGATAACTTTTATTTTCAAGAGTTGAAAATTCAAGACATGAATTTTCATTATTAACTCATAAAATACTTCCAACTGTAGGATCATCATGAGGATGGTGATTGATCCGAAAGATTGGGGTACAATCACTTCTTTATAGTAAATGAGTCTTGAGTCTACAGTATAGAGACATCAGAGCGAGAGTATAGATACTCGTTAGAGAGTGAGGACACTGAGCGTGACCATCTTGAGCAGTCATAAGAAAGTCTACCTTCTCATCAATGACTGACTCGAAGCTATAGTGGTGTGTCTGATTCTTTAACATGAGGTGTATCGATAGTTCACCTTGATGGTGTTATAGTTTGACTACACCATGACTCGGTCTCCTAGCCATTCGGAATTCTGAGGTGTCTGTTAGCTATAGCATGTTCATTATAGAAACTGGATTACACCAAGAGGGAATCTATCTACCTCGATAGATGAGGAGCAGTCCTATGATAATTATGAGAATCAAATCCATAAGCCCATGGCCATGGCAGAGTAAAATAATAGAAAGAGTTTCTATTAAGATTTTCACATCGAACTTGAATCAAATGATTAAATCATATGACAGAAATTAGGGATTAACGAGTTCACCTTAACCCTAATTTGATCGAGGCTCAAGATAGAAGAATTTAATCACACAGGTAGCTGCATCGAGAGTTTCATTTTTAGTTCTGATGGGTTGTCACTATATACTGCTAGGTGTTACTGATGGATTTTAGGAGCAATTAGAATGATTTGGATGATCGATCATTCTAGTTGTCTGAATCAAAAAAGTTCTGATCCATCGAAAGGTGTTTCGATAATATCGATCATAAAGATCATGACATATCCCATTATCATACAGAACTGAATCTAACTGGATCATACAAATAAGGGTTTGGATCTGGACATCATCAATTAGACTAATCCAGTTCAATTAATTTGAATAAGATTCAATTAGGTTCAAGAAAATCGTGCTAGCACATGATTGAGCCTAATGTTCTCCTTCAATTATCATCATAAGTTGTCTCAAATGAGCCAAATGTGTTTGTGCTCACTCAGATATCTTTACTTGATCTGACTGAAACTTGTCCAAGTTAGAAAAAGGTTGTCTTAATTTATGAGATAAATTTGAGACAACACCTGCCATTTTTCGTCACCTGCTAATTCTTATCTTTTGACTTTGGTCAAACATTAACCTTTGACACTTAGACATCTGCCCATGTGTCATGCACTCATAGGAGATTGATTTTGGATCAGTCAACCTACTAAAAGGTAGGTGGATCAGGGGTGCATGCCTAGGGAAGCGTGTGCCCATGGATAGAAGCGCCTAGAGTTCCATATAGATGGAACTCCAGTTACTTCGAGGTTTCTACCTAGGTGGCGCCAAAGATTAGACTTTGACCAATCTTAGGCATCATCTAAAGATGATTTAGAGGAGCTCTTACTGATTAGATCAAGTGATGTCATTCCACTAATCAGATTTAGATCTGATTGCATGAAGCGACATAATTGGCTAGGATGATGTGGCACTGCATGGTGCAAAGGGGTCTATATAAACCCTATCTGCACCTAATTTCTGAGAGCTTAGATCATTGCCCATACCACAAGGCTGCCCCTCTCCCTCCTCCATGCCATCTTTAGGTCTCCTCTCTCCTCTCTATGCCCAAGGGGATTTGGGCTCTAGTTTGGTGCGATCCAGGCAAGAGAAAGGTGACGAGAAAGGAAGAAGGTAGCACTGCTGCAAGAGACGATACCCGATCTTCAAAAGAAGTTTTGAAGATCCTCCAAATTAGATCTAGATCTGATATTCAAAAAAATGATAAAAAAGGAGAAGATCTTCAGATCTAGCCTGAGTGGATATCGATAGAGGTCAGGCACTTGCGTAGCTAGATCCAGAACCTCTAGCAATCAGCAGGATCATCACAGGATAATCTGATTACCCAACAACAAGGTATAAAATTAAATCTATTTTAATTTATTTTTATTTTTATTTTTTTAGATCTATAAAATTAGATCTAAAATATCTTAGATCTGATCTATATTTAAAATAAAAAATTTTTGAAATATCTCTCTTGATCCAATCAAATCTGAACGAACCTGACCCAGAAAATTGAGATTTTTTCCTTCAACTGGTATGAGAAGCCAGGTTCTAAAAATTGTTTAGATCTAATTTTAATTTATTTTTGATCTAATAATCAGGTGGTTTCAGATGTCACACGAGATGTGAATTAGATCTAAAATTAGAAAAATTAAAATTAAATAATCTAGATCTAAGTTTTACTAGATGCATGACTAGTTGTAAAACAGAATAGTTCCATGTATAGTCTTGCATGTTCATAATTTAATTTGATTAAGTTATGATTTTAGATTTATTTATTTACTATTTTTTAATGTTATATATATTATAATAAGATCTAGAAAAATAGTAAATAAAATTATTTAATTTTTAGATCATATGAGATATGATGAATGCATGATTAGACTAGTTATAGAATAGTTCTACATAATTATCTAGATTAGAATTTATTTTGATGTGATCAATTTAAATTTAATTTTTTAGATGAATTATTAGATAATTTAGAATCTGAAAATATGCATGATAAAGATACATGAGATGTATGCAAAACATGTATATAAGTTAGATCAATTTTTATATATGAGATATATGATGTAGATCTAACTAGTTTTATAGTTTTTATATTTTTGATTAAGGCATTCCCTTTGGCCGTCCGATCATAAGAACAAAGTAGGATTTAAATGCCCTCTCCTTCCATTTGATGGAGTATTCTTTATGATGTGTAGGGGTGCTGCGCGTTCATCCTTAATCAAAAATCAAGAACTTTACTTTTCTATAAAATCCTTAGATCGTGAAAATCCCTTGGATTTTATTTACATATTTTATTTATGAAATCCTAAACTTAATTAAGAATTAAGATTATGAAATATGTTAGATCTAAAATTGAGAATTTAAGATCTAAGATATATTCATAAAATTTGGTTCGGGCTTGGGTAGCTCAATTAGGTCTAAGCAGTTGATCAAACGAATCAAGAGTTGGTTAGATGGGATCAACAGTGCTTAAATTGACCAGCCTAATAGGATTAAGTCTGGGTCAAGATTGAGTCATGTGAGTGATCGATCAAGCTAAGACCTAATTAGGCTCAGTGGTTAGAGTCTGGATTGTAGGCTAACCCGATTGGTTCTGGCTCAATAATTTGGTGTCTAAGGTAAGTTTAGCAGATACGATCGACTGATTTTTAATTGAGAGCTACTTGACTCGAATGCATTCTTATCGAGTTAATGGCATATCCCTTCCATCGGTCTTACTTACCTAGCCATATTTGTTGGCTCAGTTCTGATCTAAGGTGGTCAATAATCCGAGCTAACCCATGCCACTAGGTTAGTCAAAATGGTTATGACTATGTCAAGTCTAGTTTAATGAGACCTAAATCAAATCTTCCTAAGAAAAGATTAAGTCTAAGGTCTTCCACCATTGTAGATGTGCGGGCCCTTCCAGGGGTTGATTGTTCTCGGCTGGTTACAGTGGTTCAGTTGCACCAGAAAGATGCAACCATGTCTATCGGGCATTGGATGCTATGGGCTGGAGGATGAATTGGGCTCAATATTTTGGATATGGTGAGAGACTTAATTAGAAATCTAATCCGTGCAAATGGTGGGTCTGACTTAACTAAGGAGTGGATCAATATTCCGGACACAGTGAGATTCATGAATTAAAGACTAAGTTTGGATGCACCATAATTAGAGAATCATTGAACAAGAGTTGTTCACTCATTGGCTAACCCATCATCAATAACTGTTAGGTGAGATGATGAATCAGTTGATGGGATCGCACCACCCACTAGAAATCATTAATCATGGAGATTTTTGCATCTCTACAGAGAGAGTGTAGAGATCCAAAAAAATAATGAGAGTTAATTTATTTAAAAATAAAACTCCTAAATAAATTGGTCAAATCTTAATTACAATATCTAACTAGAAACTTTGACTCTCTACAGAAAAATATCTGCATTCAATCCACTAGCATGTATCTTGGATACCAACAGACTGACTGGATCCAATTACAAGGATTGGCTTCGAAACTTTAAAATTATTTTAGATTTTTAAAAATTAACTCATATATTGAACCAGGATCCTTCCACCTTACCAGCTCGTCCATCCGCTGAATAGAGAGCGTCTCTTAATAAGTGGAAGGACGAAGATAATAAGGCCAGATACTACATGTTGGGCTCGATGTCTGATGAGCTTCAGTGCCAACATGAAGATATCAGGACTGTCCGCTAAATGTTGGCTCACCTACAAGAGATATTTGGTGAACAGAGTCGTGCAGACAAGTATCAAATTACTAAACGACTATTCAAGGCTAAAATGCATGATGGATAGTCACTCCAAGATAATTATCTGATGATGATCAAGGATTTGAAAGAGCTTGAGAAGCTCAGAGTGAAGTTGGACCTAGATCTGCAGAATGATATAATTCTGCAATCTTTGACTGATGCATATGGGCAATTCATCATGAACTACCATATGCATAAACTTCAAAATTCCTTGATCGAGCTTATGAATATGCTGATTACTGCGAGCTTTCTATGAAAGGTTCTAAAGGCTCAATGCTTGCTATGAAACAGACTTCTTCCAAGAGAAAGTCTTTTGGAAAGAATAAGTCTATGAAAAAGTAGGTGGAAGGAGGAAAGAAGAAGAAGGCAGAGCTGAAGAAGAAGGCCGCTGATAAAGAAAAGTATTTTTATTACAACACTGACAGCGACTGAAAGCAAAACTACCCTACTTACCTAGCCATCCTAAAGAATAAGAAGGAGGTAGGTCCTTCTGGAGGTATGCTTGTTATTGAGTCTAATCTTATGGTTTCTTTTGCATCCAGTTGGGTGCTTGACTCTGATTCTAGTGCTCATTTGTGCACTTCTATATAGGGTCTTGAGGATAGCAGGAGGTTGAGGGATGGTGAGATGACCCTACGTGTCAAAAATGAAGCAAGAGTTGCTGCTATGGCCGTGAAAACATATCCTCTTCGACTACCATCTGGTTTAGACATAGTATTAAAAGATTATTGTTATGTGCCTGCAGCAAGTAAGAATTTGATTTTTGTTTCGTGCCTAGCACTAGAAGGCTATGTAATTAGTTTTCTTAAGGACCATTATAACATTCTTTATGAAAAAAATAAAATTGCAAGCAATTTTTTTATAAACGATCTTTACCAGTTACATATTGATGTATCTATTTTTAATATCGAGCAAAATATGAATGCCATGAAATGATCTAGGGATAGTCCAAATGATAGGTATCTATGGCACCTAAGACTAGGCCATATAGCAGAAGATAGGGTTAACAAATTGAAGAAAATTGGGCTATTGAGTTCGTTGACTTTCGAGTCATATCAATTTGTGAATCTTGTCTTCATGGCAAAATGACTAAGCTTCCTTTTGTAGGACATGGAGAAAGGGCCACTGATCTTCTTGCCCTAGTACATACTGATGTGTGCGACCCATTTGATATACCAGCTAGAGGCAACTTTGTCTACTTCATTACCTTTATCGATGATCTATCTAGGTATGGATATGTGTATCTTATGAGACACAAGTCTGAAGCTTTTGAAAAGTTCAAAAAATTCAGACATGAAGTAGAAAAGCAAACTGAAAAACCCATTAAGGTTCTTCGATCAGATCGAGGAGGTGAATACCTTAGTCGAAAATTCCTTTGGACTATCTTAAGAAAAATGGCATAGTCTCTCAATGGACTCCACCTGAAATACCTCAACTCAATAACGGGATTTTAGAACATGAAGAAATCGGACCCTATTAGATATGGTCCGATCCATGATGAGCTTCACAAAACTTTCTGATTATCTTTGGGGATACTCTTTGTTAACTGTAATATACTTTACTGAATAGGATTTCCTTCTAAAATCCATTCCTACCACACCGTATGAGATATAGCATGGTTAAGAAAACCAAATCTTGAGTCAATCTCAGAATTTGGGGTTGTTCCGGCTCATGTCAAAAGACAATAAGCGGATAAGTTAGACTTCAGGTCCTTTAGAGCTCGATTTATAGGATATCCTAAAGAGCCATTAGGATATTATTTCTACATTCCAGAAATATCACAATGTGATTGTGAGTCGACATGCCATTTTTCTTGAAAAAATAGTTTATTCAAGATAGCGGCATTGGAAAGCAGATCAAGCTCGATGAGAAAGTCTCACAAGAGCAACGAGCTAAGGACCAAATGGAACCAAATCAGGTTGAGCCAATACAATCACTACCTCCTCCACCTCATAGATCGAAAAGAGTTTTTTGTCCCCCTGAAGAGGTACTTAGGTACTATTTCAGAGAAAGTAGTGGAAATGTTCCTCATAGGTAATGGGGTTCATAGTGATGATCCCAAAATCCTATAATGAGGCGATATCAGGATATCGACTCCTAAAAATGGTTAGTGGCAATGAAGTCAGAAATTGAACTCGATGCACTCAAACCAAGTCTGACCTTGGTAGATCCACTAGATGGTATAGTACCTATTGGGTGTAAATGAGATCTACAAGAGAAAGATTGGTGCAGATGGGAAATGTAGAGACATTCAAAGCTAGATTTAGTAGCAAAAGAGTTATAGTCGGTGCGAAAGCATTGACTATCAGGATACCTTTTTTGTCGGCAATAGCCATGCTAAAATTCATCTACACATTACTTGCTGTAGCAGCATATTTTGATTATGAAATATGGCAAATGGATATGAAAACGACATTCTTAAATGGATATCTTGAGGAAGATATCTATATGGAACAGCTGCTAGGTTTTACATCCAATGATGATGATCATAAGGTATGCAAGCTGCAAAGGTCCATATATGGACTTAAGCAAGCATTTTGAAGCTGGAATACTCATTTTAATGATGTGATTAAATTATTTGATTTCATCAAAAATGAGGAAAAATCATGTCTCTTCAAAAAGATCATTGGGAGCGCTATTGTCTTCCTCATACTGTACGAGGATGATATCCTCCTTATTGAAAATAATATTCCCATGTTGACCATAGTTAAAATATGGTTATCCAAAGAATTCTCCATGAAAGACCTAGGAGAAGCATCCTATATTCTAGAAATTAAGGTCTATAGAGATAGACTGAATAGGATGCTAGAACTTTCATAGAAGATATACATAGAGGAAGTGCTAAAGAGGTTTAGCATGAAAAAC